>CABFPE010000078.1:1233860-1291580 GCA_900660155.1 Hofstenia miamia
AAATTACTCATACCAAAAATGGCCTGTGATATTATCAAAGTGAACCCGAAAGGGGTTGTTATAATACGGTATATATTAACATGGCGTAATGCAAACAAATGTGATATTATCAAAAATTACTCATACCAAAAAGTGTAAACTAAATTTGAACATGAATCATGCAAATAGGCCCTAATATGGTACACTAATTAAAAGCTATTAGCAAGCTGTCAGCCAGTTACCCCCCGATCTGTCAAAAAGCACTTTGTGAGTTATCGCAATCTGTCAGAAATTCATTAGTCATCTGTCAATCAAATGGTGAGTCACTAAAAAACACTCATCAATATCGCAGAGGTCAAGGTCATTTTGTGGGATCTCCGATGCCTTATGTATACTACTCATGTGCAGAAGAGCGTTTTCGGGTACATTTTCTTATACTCCACCCGATCAAACTACAAGTACTGGTCCTGAGCATACTTGAGAACATTGGCTATCTGATCAACTCATTGTGAACTTCTAATCTACAACACAAACTATACAACACTTGAATGAAAATAATAAGGTCAAAATTTATCTAGCAACACTAATTTATCTGGAGTAACAGAATTGGGTTTGTAGTACTGAAACCTAGAAGAAAACGCAACTGCAGAGTTAAATTTTACAGTCTCAGCCATCGTTCTACCACACCAGACCACTATTAAAGAACGTATTTCTTTCGAACAAAGCACTCGTATGTCAAAGGTTGCATTTTTATGAAGTGATCTAGCTTTCATTTGTCACAGTTCAAAAATCCAAAGCAATTGGCAACATTTTTTATTATAGAAAAATCCGTTGCCAAACTCAAACAGTGATTCAACTTGTAAGCAATATCACGGTGAAGATATTGACGTCCATAGGAAAATATACACAATAATACGAACACAACACATTCGAACGGCAAAAACTGTCCCCAATCACTAGTGAGGGTATTATATATTTGTTAACTCCAAGGAAACATGAATATCGTCAGCAGAGAGAAATTTTGAATCAATATTTAGTCCTAACATACAAAATTACTTTTATTTCAAAAAGATTACACCCGTTGCCACATTCGCTTTATTCCAGGAAAATCATGAAAATTTGAGAATTGCTTTTCTTCCAAATTGGCCTCCGCTTTATCTGCCTCTGAATATCATTTAGGGGGAAGATTTTGAAAATATTCTCGGAGAGAATCCAACATGATCATTTTGATGTTTTTGGGAAATTTGTGTGAACAGAATTTTATCAATTATTGAAGATTTTTCATAATTAGTGTTCCTCAATACTACATCTAGAACTGTACAAATAAGGTATTTTGTATACATAAAAGGTTTATATGGACCCGCACGCACCAATACCCGCAGAAGTATCACATGTAGCCGCATGAATCCATTAAAGTTTTACCCGTACTAACTAAAAAGCCCGTTGATTCTATTTACTACAGTGCATATATTAATAACTAAGCAATAACTCAATTAAAAAACTATACAAAACTAAACATTAATTGCATTTGCTACGAATGATCAGAAAATAGAAATATACACATGTACAAGTAAAATATATTTTTGCCTAAGTGCCAAAAGCTTTTTGAAATTTGAAGGAAGAATATAAAATATTTTACTTACACCACACATTTATCATGCTGGCCTGTTATAATCAAATTTCAAACATTATAGGCTTAAGAATTCAATTGCACTACTGACTACAAAACCTAAATTCAATGTTTTTATCTTCTGAAGTATATTCAACAATTAGGTCAAATTTTCAATTTGTACATTTCGATAATTCGATGTTAAATAGATACCGATTTGAATATTTTCATTTACCTTCTCAGAATATCTCATTAAGAAACACAGAATCCGATTTTTTGTCAAAAAGAGTTTAGACAGATTCCTTGAAGAGTAAATTAAGGGGCATGAGAACATATATGACACCGTAATATTTTGAAAACGCATTGTTCAGGAATGAAATATACAACAATAATAAAACGTTTTCGACTGTCTTTAAACATCTAGACAAATTTCTAATAATGTTCCCACAAGTGATTAATATTTTAACATATTTTTTGCATCTTACCCGTTATTTTCCTTTTTATCAGCACCCGCTCGTGCCGTATCAGTTGTACCCGTACACACACAACCCTACTCAATAGCCAAGATGGTGATATATATATATATATATATATATATATATATTATTTGCGAAAAGGAATTTTTTCGAAGTTTAAGTTTTTATATTTTGGTTTGAAAAATATTTCATGCTGTTTTTAAAATGGAATGTTGTGTTGATTATGTAGTGTTTTCTTGACCAAATAATGTGTTGGTTAATTTTACATTGGATTCAGTTTAAATTCGTTGCGAATTTTATATGAAATTTGATGAAGATAAAACTAAAACGCACCCTGAAGTTTTTTCTTTAGATTTAATGCTATATCACTGCACACGCACTTTTCAAAATATTTTTTCTGTTGAGGTAAGTCATAATATTAGTACGTAATATGAAAAATTAACAAAGCTTTTTATTAGTATGCTTAGATGTGGTCTTAGGTAGACTATTGCTTATCTTTAGATTTTTATGGAGCAATACGTCAACTACATCTTGTGAAATTCTACCAACAAACAGTCAGGCATACAGGCAAACATAGTAGTTCTAGTTAAGGTGAACTAGAAAAACAGAACTTCTAATCAGCACTAGTGTAAAAAATCAGTAGACATACTTTAAACCTTGAATATTCCCGATTAANTACTCAATAGCCAAGATAGTGATATATATATATATATATATATATATATATATATATTATTTGCGAAAAGGAATTTTTTCGAAGTTTAAGTTTTTATATTTTGGTTTGAAAAATATTTCATGCTGTTTTTAAAATGGAATGTTGTGTTGATTATGTAGTGTTTTCTTGACCAAATAATGTGTTGGTTAATTTTACATTGGATTCAGTTTAAATTCGTTGCGAATTTTATATGAAATTTGATGAAGATAAAACTAAAACGCACCCTGAAGTTTTTTCTTTAGATTTAATGCTATATCACTGCACACGCACTTTTCAAAATATTTTTTCTGTTGAGGTAAGTCATAATATTAGTACGTAATATGAAAAATTAACAAAGCTTTTTATTAGTATGCTTAGATGTGGTCTTAGGTAGACTATTGCTTATCTTTAGATTTTTATGGAGCAATACGTCAACTACATCTTGTGAAATTCTACCAACAAACAGTCAGGCATACAGGCAAACATAGTAGTTCTAGTTAAGGTGAACTAGAAAAACAGAACTTCTAATCAGCACTAGTGTAAAAAATCAGTAGACATACTTTAAACCTTGAATATTCCCGATTAAAATTGCAAAAATCAATATCAACCATATCATGCATTCAATTAGTACTTTGTGCAATTGCATACATGCAGATGCAGTCATATGATTTTGCCAATATAAATGTAATATTTAATTGTGATTAAATCCAATACATTGAAATGACCTACAAAACTTAAGAATATGAGCATTTTAGTTTTTACTTTATAACTTAACTTTTGTAACAGTCGGTAAAACCTTAAAAAACTGGTTATAATTAAAAGATAGACTGCTTTACGTTGCATATCATATATTTGAAAGCATAGGTATCTCTTAAACTATTGTATTAGGTTGGTGTTCCCTTATTGTCTCCGTAGTTAATTACATAAAGCTAATAATTCAACAGAATTGCATTAGCAAATTTTTTTTTAAAATTGCAAATAAACCATATTCATACATTTAAACAAAAATTCAACATTAACAAAAAAACAAAAGACTATTATTCCACACCATGGATTCCTCTTTGATTGACAGTGAAATATGTCAGTTGGCGTGGTAGATGTGAAGAAAACACGAAGTGCATCGATCTGAGAACGACATCAGAATAAAGCTCGATCTGTTCATTGAATTCTTTTATAGCATACTGAGTGCGCTTGATACAAATGCGAGTGTTAATAATGGAAGACCAAGATAATCCTAAAACGATTAATGATTAACATGAAATTGTGCATGAGTAAAGAAAATCGAGGCGTGTGGAGCCGGGACCTACAGGGAACGTTAGGAACAAGATACGGGACAGGACCGGAACCACCTGTTTCGGGATGATGCGTATGTGTGCATAATATGAAGAAGTCTCACCCTTAAATAATATATTTATATATATATATACGGGATTTCATTTCATAAAAATAAACCAATTAATATTAGTTTCGGAGAAACAATCATATTTTGATGTCAGTGCTAAAATAGAGCATCTACAGTACAGTAGTATTTTGCTATTCAGCAGCCTATATAAATATACAGTACTGGAAATATGTATTCGACCTCCTTGGAATTTTGAATAAATAATGAACACTCATTGGATAGAGTGTGCCTAAAATTATAAATAAGTGTTACTTTGATTAAGAAAGCAAAATTTGTATGTCTAATACCATAACATATGTAGAATAACAATTGGCTATTAATTTTTAATCAAAATTAGAAAACTTTTATTCGAAAAATATAATCGCCCACCTGAAAAAATTTTAATAAATGAGCAAATCTGAAAAAAGTAAATTCAAAATAAGATACATAAATGAATAATTGAAGCAATACACGTACTTAGCAACAAAATTGTCTTTTTTAATATTTTGTAGGATGTCCTTTGAGCGAATAACAGCTTCAAGGCGATCATGGAATAAACAAAAACTTTTCAATAAAACTGTTGGGAATTGCATAAATTTTTTTCTTTATTGCGCTTCACAGATAGTCTTCAGTGTGAAGAGTATGCTGTCCAATTCGACATTTGACCTCTTTCCACATATTTTCGATAATGTTAAGCTCTGGAGATTGGCCAGGCCAGTCAGCAAGGATGGCAACCTCATTATTGTGGAAGAAGTTTTTCATTTCTTTTGAAGTATGACATGGAGCACCACCATGCTGATATATTGAATCACTTCACACGGCGTAATCAATCTTTTCTTTGAGGTTAAGAATGGTTTTCTGGCTGCCACGAAAGTCACAATGGAGTAGTTCTTCAGGATGTTTCGAACAGTTCTTGCTGTCACGAGGTGACGATGAGCCCATTTCTTGCGAACCTCCTCTGAAGTCTTTCTGGGATTTCGCTTTGAAAGGCACATAAGAGCTGATTGGGAGGTTTTGGAGGTCTTTTTTGGTCTTCCGGACTTTGGCTTGGGGGCAATTATATTTTCAGAAGTGAAACGTCTGATGATATCACGTTGACTCATTCATTCCAAATGTTTGGAGATAATCAACTCGCGAATGGCAAGAGGTAAGTAACCAGGCATCATTTATGGCGAAGAAAGACTGTTATTAGACATTTCAATACAAATAGACTGAAAAAAGCTCAACCCAAATCTAATCAGAAAATAACTATGACATTCTTGGCGTTTATTTCTTAGAAATATTTATGACAAATCATGGGTGGCGGAATTCTTTTTTCCAGTACTGTATTAGTTGAAATTGAGAAAACCACATTTTGTAATTACTTGTGTGAGTAGTGTCGCATAGTGTTTTTTGTGTTTGCAGATTTAAGGCTGCCAGTGCCCGCACTGTGCCCGTTTATCTTCCCATGCCTGGCGCCCGCTCGCCCTGTAAAATTGAAAAGGCCGCTGTTCACTGATAGATAAATTATCAAAACCCCAAAAAATGAGACTAAATGCAGAAAAGTCCTACATATTTTTTGTCTAACGCGATAAACACTTAGAAAATTGTTTATCCTTATAAAAGATCAATCAGAAGCAATTCTCAAAACACGCAAATTAAAAATATGTATATGCCATTCTCTTTCACAGCAAAAAACTAACTATTAATAATTAATAAATCTACATAAAATGCAATAGAAAAATTGCAACACCTACTACATAGGTATTAAATGTATGTATACATGTTGATTCATTTTTGCTAGATTTTTAAAAAAAAAATTTTTTCGTGAAAGCTTTTATGGATAAAAAGCTGTTTATTTTGAAATTAAATATTGTAGTTTGAAAAAAGTACGATGCACCTTGAAATTTACTGATTGCTTGATGTAGTTTCCACACTTAAAAATACTATAAATTTTTCAAATTCAATATTTCCCCATATAATTTACATAATAGTAAAACAAACTTCATACATATCCCATAAAATTTGTGAGCTCAAGATAAGAAATTAAGAATTTTACAAATGATTCACCTAAGCATTGACATTTTATTATTAAATTATTAACTTGTTACATAATTATTACCATTACAGAATTAATATATTCCTGCCCGGTCATATGTATACCCGATGAACGCCCACTCGATCACATTAATGTCCAGTGCGTCTCCCCTCCTTCTGTCAGCTTCAATCGAGAATATCTTTCCATTGTTAGTGCTTGGGTATTAGTTTAATGCTAGGGCGGGGTTAAAGCACCTGATTCATGAAACTCAGGCGTCTGGTCACTTTTTGAAAATGGTTGGAAATGAGTTGGATAAAATACTTAATAGTATTTTGGCAAATAAGTAAAACAAGGCTACAAGTGAATTGGGTCGACCCATGTGTTGAGGTAAGAAATGCTAATAGGTCAGGTTCGGTTGTGTCACACTTTCAAAAGATGGGTTGGGTTCCGGAGTTGATCATATTGAATAACCTATAAAATGAAATTATTGTTTGTTATTAAAAATGTTACGACAATAATAATTTCATTTCGCAGGAAATCAGTTGCTTTGATGTAGTTTACTTGAAAACACAATTGTCCAAATGTATAACTACATTCAAGACAGCAATATAGAAAATTTATGTCAGATACACATCAAATTTTCAGTATTAATGTAATAATAAATTCAAAAACGATCATTCATGTATAATACTTCGACTAACTTAAAAAGTCAGGACGTTTCGACATAAAAATATAAAAGACGATCGTGCTATAGAATCGTAAATCCTTCTGGGTTGCAAAATGCACCCATGTGGCGAAGAAATGCTAAAAACTTGGTCCAACAAAATTTGCGGCTCTGTTCCAATAGCTTCCTCAACCAGTTGATGAGCTTGTACCGCAAGGGTGCAAGAATGTGCTTATAGAGAAGTGAACGGCCTTAGACTTCCCTTTGCAATTTATTATAGAATTCGTACAAGAAAATTTCTAAAATTTAAAAAACAGCTAATGAATATTGCAAATATAAACAATTTTTTATTAATTTAAATCAAAATTCAGGAATCAATGAAATGGTTAAAAACGTCTTTCTTAGGCGCATTTGTATGATATAGCAAATTTATAATTGGGACACATGGGCTTAATCTTAAAAATAATAGAAGCAAACCTAATGCAGGATGTGAAAACGGTGATTGGGCTTCGTCAGCACCGGTAATTTGATTGATGCAAACAACATGCACATCGTGATCTTTTATAATTTGGTGAAGTGCGTCTGCAATTTTCCACAACCATTGACTTCTTTCGATTAAATCGCTCGTTGAAAATTCAGAACGAAAAAGAGCTGCAACAGAGTCGATGACAATCAGCTTGATTTTATTCAATCGCACTAAAACTGAAACCTTTGTTTGTAAAAGCTCAATGAGCTGAGAAACTTCGCTGATGTGCTCTACAAAAACAAAATCACAAAATTGCTTAACACGATCCTTCTTAGATGCCTCCTAAAGAAATTAAATGTATATATACATATATATATATATATATATATATATATATATATATATATATATATATATATATATATATATATATATTCCATAAGAATCTGACATTTAATGAAATGTAAAAAAGGCAAGCACAAGCAGTGATGGCAATATTAATAAATCATATATATATGAAAAATATATAAGATATATATTTCAGAAAGACGGAATTGATGCTGTGTAGGTTTGCTGGAGTTGGTGTGTCGCACTGATATCACGTTGTACACATGAGCTAGCATTGTGAATGGTAAGTTATGCGGCTGTGAGTGACTGAATATGATGGGCTATTGCAAGGCCATCTATAATGCAGGCGATGACACTTGATATATATATTTTCTGGAAGAGGCTGATCAATGTTGTCTTGAATAAAAGAAATGCAAACTTGTGAGTAAATATTTTGTTTTTAAATGTGTGCAACAGCTAGACCTACAATTCAGTAGCTAAATGTCACTTAATTTTCAACAGGGCTAAACTAGAGAGCGGATTTAGTAAAGATGATGTTTCAAATCGTAAAATTGCTAAATTTCGTTAACAGCAACATTATTTCTTTTTTTAATGTATGTTTTACATTTGACAACAGTTTTTATATGTTTTTAAGCAATCTTCATAAATATTGTTACTTTAAGAGTCAAGCAAATTTATTGCTTAGTAAATAAACAAGCAAACAAATACTACAAACTACTATACTACTGTATACTACAACTGTATATTTACAAAATTAAAAATATGCACACTTACTAAAGGGCGTAAATTTCAAATGTCAAATGAAATCTGTCCATGCGCTTAATTTGTTTGATATTCCTAATAGTGATTGTTTGGATAATTAAATTTTTTAAATTTTTCTTCTGAAATGTTTATAATTTTGTTCCTTTTTTATTTCGAGATTTAAGTCATTCCATAATCTAGAAGCTTTAAATGAATCTGGATGATTAATACTACTATGCAAATTGTGGTTTCTATCACTGGTTTTGATATAACTGCTTAGAAAGTGCATAGATTTTGAATTTGTACATACTTGTTTATCATACAAAGAGTTTGATATTCGATAAAGTACAATGATGCAAGAACATTCCCACCTTTTATAAAAGTGCTCACTGATTTATGCTTATTAATATAATTCAGAATTCTTATTGCCCAATTGAATATTTTTGCCAGTGATGATCGATTATTTGATATGATACTTTGGAATAAAAAACAACAACATTTAAAGTTACTTAGCACAAAAAAGTTAAGCATTTGTGATTGAAAGGACTGCCCTACATTGCGCAAATGATATAAATATTTAATACCATTTTCCTACATTTTGATGAAAAAAAAATTCAGTAAAACGTAAACCTCTATCAATTACTACACCAAGATCATTAATAGAATTGCTTTGCTTAATTTCATTATCTCCTACTTTAATTTTGATATTAGAATTTTTTTGGTATTGNGGTTGCGTCATATGGATTTTTTGCTTCTCTTAATATACATGTATCATCCACATATTGATAGATCGTTCCGTTTTTTAAAGTATTCGATATATCATTGACATACAATGCTGTTACTTGAAGAACACCTAGATTAATAGAAATATAATCAGAATAAGTTTTGTTAATTTTTACCCGTTGTCTTCGGTTACTTAAGAAATTCATAATGAGATTTTTAGCGCTTATACTGAAACCTTGATTTTCTAATTTGCTTTCTAAAATATTAAAATTCATTGAATTAAAAGCTTTACTAAGATCCAATAAGGCAATAGATGTCGACAAATTGTTATTCAAATTTGATTTAATTTTTTCTGTAATAGATATATTGCGTCAGTTGTACTATACTTAGGCCTAAATCCAATTTGGTAATCTGATAGATACTATTGTCATTGAGAAAAGCGTAAATTTGCTTAGCTAAGAGCTTCTCAAAGATTTTAGCAAAGGGATGCGTAATACTGATGGGTCGATAATTGTTTGGGTGGGAAGGATCTCCTTTTTTATAAACAGGTAAGATATCAGAATTTTTTAAGATAATAGGGAAGTTATTCTCGATAATGCATTGATTAAATGCTACAAGAAGATATTGTCCAAAGATGTCAAAATAATTTTTAATTACCCATTATGGCAAATGGCTAGAGCCAAACGATTTATTACTATCAAGATTTTTTACCGCTTGTTTCAAATCATAGTATGATATTAAGCTAAAAGCAAATTCAGAATTACCATTTTTCATAAATTTTATCGGTTGGCTATTGTTATTTTCACGCTCAAAGTTAAATTTACACATTTTTTCAAAAGTTTTGTTGAAAATAATTGCAATATCTTTCTTATTCTTATATATCTTATTATCGTACTTAATTTCTTCAACGTTCACAGATAAACCTTTAGTTTTTCCAATACTTTTATTCAAATAATTCCATTTTTGGCTAGATTTATCCAGTTTTTTGAAGTATAATCTAGTCTTAGACTCAAAAGCGGATTTGATAAATTTTGCAGTTATTTTAAATTAGCTTTAGGAGAAACTTCTGATAATAGCTCAGCCTCCGCTAGAATACAAATATATGCAGTCTCACGGCCTGTACTATAGATCGCATTGGACTATTGCATCATTTGCCTGTATAGTCTAACCCATTCAAATTCAAACCTATTATGTTTATTTATCATGGTTCGACACGAGTCTGCCAAAGTCAGAAATATGAAAAGGAATTTGAATATCTGCAAAAAGGACCATTACTATCGCTGTAAGATCTGCCAGGACTCCACTGGTGCAGTAAAAAGAAATTTTCTCACCAACAGCGTTGATCATATTAATCGAGTTCATGGAAAAGTATGCTCTAAGCCTATTGCTGAAACAGTGGATTGTTCAGAACAACAGGGTGTGCTGAATTATAGTGCATCTACAGTCGTCGACAAAACGAAACTAAAACGACAGGAAGTGGCTATTGAGCTCGTCAAAACTACTTTAACTATGAATATCTTCGGATTGAAGGACAATAGAAATTTTTTTAAAGCGATTCAAGCTTGTGGAGAAATATCCTCCTGTAATGCCATCGAATCGGACATGGTAAATCTATCAAATGTCTGAATTGGAGAAATTCATCAATCTGTAAACTTCTTCGGTCTCCAATTGCATCATTTCAAAAACAGACATAAATAACAAAGTTAGTCATTCTGGCTTCTTGCATAGACTAGAAATAGGCACATCACTATCAAGTAATTGATTTTAACATTTTGGCAAATACGACATGTTTTCTGAGTGATAGCAAAGTTAGGCAAATCCTCGAGGATATTGGGCTGACTTTTCAAAAGCTCATCAATGTATTTATGGAAGGCCACTTGTTTTATAACAGATATAAAATGCTGAAGTAGCGAGCAAAGACAGTAGCTTCAATGAGTGCTTAATATATTAAGCACTCCTTTATTGTAGTTTCATGCAAAACGCAATATGAAATTTTTGAAAACGCTGAAATTTGGGCAGTATACTTTTCATTCTATAACAGTTAAGAAAGCGCAGAAACATCTAAAATTTAAGAACATCTACGGAAGGCGCAATCACCCCGCTGTGGCAAATAGGGTGTAGACCTTATGAACTCATCAACCTCGATAATAAATAGTTTAGTTGATTTTAATAATGGATAAGTAATGTGTACTAAATTTTATTGAAAAAACCAAGATAAGAAATCAATTAGAGTAGAATCAAGGATTTATGTCGTTCTATCGCATTGCTAGTTATTATTGCCAGTGCAACAAAAGTGGAAATGTTTGCACACGGTTACGTTTTCTTGATATGATTCTTTAACTGTCATTCTTATGTAGATAGAATAATCATTCATTAAAATTATGTATGTATTTTTACATTGTTGTTTTTAAGACATATATATTCATGTAAGGGTGTCAATAAGTATAGAAAATCCTGCTTCTTTCTATCAAACATCAAGATTGCCTTTATTTACTAAGGCATCAATAACCAATTCGTATGCATTCCAATGGAGTGAAAAACCTCGTTAACAATTTCAATAACGCGTTAAATAATTGTATTCGGGAGTAAACGGATGCTCAATTTGTTGTTTCACGAGAAGAGGTCCATTTTAATGCGTTAGTTCACACGATTGTTAACGTTATTTTTTAGTGTTCCATTTGGGCCATTTCCTAGAGTGGGCAATACTAAGGTGAGAGCAAAAATTAAATTTATAACAACGTTCAATTGCAATACAAATTTATTCTTCAAATTTACAAAGGTAAAAATGAAAAATACCTCATGTTCCTGGAAATGCGTATTAGATTCACTAAAATATGTTGCCATTTCCACAAGTCTCTTACAAGGAAACGCATCTTCTGTGCAAATGAAGAGACATCCTGAAGCTCTTCCTCCATCTTTCTCAGGCAGTTGTACACAAAGAGACAAATGAAGCACTAGCTGGGTTTTCCCTGCTGAACTTTCCCCATAGATTTCAGAAATACCCACATTCTGTAACCCACCTGCAAATGCTTTATTAAGAACAGGACACTGCCATGATATAGATGAAGGTAAACCTAGATCAGACACCGATGTGCTTTCTAACATAAATCAAGAGTCTCTCTAAAATACCTTGCCAAGTCACGCGGCAATCTAAAAGATTTCATATTTAGCACATAACTTACAACTGTGGGGGACCCGCAACCGTACCTAGTTTTTAGGAGCACAGCCAAATACGGTTTTATCTAAGGTATATTTTAACACGACACGACACGTTTTCATTTGTGCTTACAAGAATGGTTTTTGGAATAGTTTAATCCCAAATTGGCTTAAAGATGGAAGTTAGGCGGGTAAACCCATGGAGCAGGGTGGGTAAGTGGAAATGGTTTTTCAATGTGGGCACCGATGGGAAAACACTTTTGAGTTGAGAAAAACAACCAAAAATTGTCAATTTAGACGTAAAAGTAATTTTCTTACATCGAAGTTCCTTGCCTAATAAAATTTGGATTTACTTGGAAGGTTAGCAGGATTTTGAAAAAATTAATCATTATGCATTTTTAGCTCTTGGTGAAATTTAGTTCCATTCAATAGTATCAATAAGATCTTTTTGAACTGATTTGTGGTATGTAGGTTTTGCAATTACAGTGGAAAGAGTGCAATTACCCTTCCATAAATATCTGTATATTGCATTAAATATACTAAGTAAGATCTGAAAATTCCAAAATAATTCATTTCAGCCAAAAGAATTTGCATTCGAAGTCTTATAAAAGTGTAGAGTTGCTAATTAATTATGGAAATGTGATTATGATTATTCTTCAAATAATGACATACAAAGAGTCCTTAATACAAAATTGTCTGCATCAATTATTACACTCAGAAACTCTTCCCATTCTTAAATTATTGAGAAGATTGGGATTCACTAAACAAGCAATTCAATATTGTTGCATAAGTCTCTTGTTGTTAACATTGCTACTGGGTTTGGGGGTATTGCTTCATTTTATATGTTGCTGGATAAAGTTGAACTGTTAACTTTGTGTTAAATTTTCATTAAATGTAACTTTACATTAATTGAAGTTTCAAGATGAAATTTTATAATAAAATTAATTTTTTGTATATTTTTTCAGTTTCTTAGCATATTTTCACAATAGGACGGAAGACAGAATGAAATTTGTAAACATATAATTAAGTTTAACCCACTTAAGAGTCCATATAATATTTTTGTTTTCACTAGTCACTGGATTGTGCAAGTTCAATTATAATGTATTCTGCAGGATTTTGCTTACAATCTGAACTCGTAATTTTTAAATATTATCAGTAGATTTCAACAAAGCAGAATTCCTTAGAATGATTCTATACAGCAATGATTAGAAAAAAACCTAGTGTTCATTCTTAAGTCAAAGGGGGAGGGTTGCAAATAAAGTAAAATATACTCTTAATATATTCATCAATGTAAACACAAAATATATATTAATTGGCAGAAACTAAGATTGCTGAGCTAATTTCAAAAAATAATCTTCGGAAAATTTAAAATGTTTGAGAATAGCATAGATTGTGTTATTTGCTTTTCTCAAATAATAATCCCTAAATTCTATGCGATTTTATATGTCTTTACAGCATTTTGAGTTTATTGATCTAATGAGAAATTTTGACTTTATTTGAGGTATAAATTTTTAGTATATCATTTGTATATTAATCTTAGAAATTATATTAGCCTTTTTTTATGGAAATTGTTGGTGTTTTTCAAAATTTTGACATATGACAGCCTTAGCAATTCAGAGAATAATTAACAACAACATATCAAAAGTGTTTTGATCGCGTCTTTCCTTTGAATTGAGCAAATATATTCGTCTTTCAAAGATTTTCAGCAGCATTAAAGCAATTGAGAATATCAATTGCGTATTTTTTGATTTCATTAGTCTTTTCAATCGCTGGCCTTTAATGAATGTTTATAGGAGAAGGAAAACAATTCATTGATAAGTTGTAAATTTACATTTAGTTAACTACTGCAAGCAATAAAGTTAAGCTTTAATTTAAACAGCCTGCGGGCGTTTGAATATTTTTCATAATCCTATAAAAAATGTAAACGCTTATAGCTCAAAAACTACTAAAGCTATGTTCAATCTGAAAGCACCACGTGATAGAGGAGAGGTAAAACAGCTACATTTGACTTTGCACACGGCACGCCTCAATGGGCTTTGGATATCCTTGCACACATCAAGAAACATTCAATGTTCTTTGTTCCTTCCATGGGCTCAAAACTTTATAAATACATGAAAATTAGGGATGGAGGTAATTTAAATCTTTTTCAAAAATTAGAAATTTTCAAAGAAAAACTTTTAATTTTTTCAACAGCTTCAGCCACAGTAATACGCTTTAACAAAAATTTACAACATTGCTTTAAAGTATGTTCCCCAATAAAACTGAGAAAATTCTTTCCCTCTAAAAGGGACGCCAAGTTGTTTAAGGTTAAATTATTGCAGGGACTCACGTTGAAAGCAGTAGATGAAAGATGGACAGTCTTACTAACTTATTGACGTTTCTAGAAATATCGAGTGTCACTGACATTCTTGGGGGTGGTAAAGATAAGAACATCGCAAGAATATTAAGAATGTATGATTTTAGCGTAATTATATGAATTCCATATTATCAGCACTAATTGATATGTTTCTATCTATGCCTTAAAGATTACTGTGATCACGAAAAAATTATTCTTTATATACAAGAAATTATAGTACATTTGACCCCACGACGTATCAGATCACTAGTGAACCACCAATGCACAACCAGTGGTCGACTGGTTGCATATAGATGGTACACAAGTAAAACATTGGTGGTGATTTATTAGTGGAGACATTTCATTTAACATATATATTATAGCATTTTACAAACTAAGAATTTCAAGAAAGCCCTTCAGAAGGCCTTTTATATATGTGAGGGATCTAAGAAATATAATATTTATTAAAGTTCTACTCATGCCACTAGCGGTCTACTGGTGATGGCTACATGAGGTAAATCATTGTTGATTAAAAAGATGAAAACTAGTATATGAAATATGGCATATAACTTAATACGATCTAGCACTATTAATGGTTGTGGATTGGATGGTATTCCTGCCAAGTTCCTACAAGATTATAGATCCTCAATCTCAGTTCATATATATATAACTTATTCAAGAAATGTATTTCACAAGGTTATTACCCAGCATGTTGGAAGATTGCCAAAGTAATTACCTATATTTAAAAAAAGGTTCAAAATCACAAGTAAAAAATTATTGTCTGATTTAAATTTTGCCAAAGTTATCCTTATTATTTGAAAAGATCACTTCTAATGAACTCCTGCCTATTATTAAAGGTGTGTTAAATAGCAAACAACATGGTTTCTGCCAGAATAGATCAACTATTACTCAATTGTTAAGGTATGCAGAAGAAATATATAACTGTAATGATGCGAATATTCGTCTGATTTTAGTAAGGCTTTTGATTAGTGCCACATGGCATGTTAATTGATAAACTGAATGATATTGGTATTGGTGGACAATTTTTAAGTCTTCTTGCAAGCTATCTTACTAACCGTAAACAGAGAGTAATTATAAACAATTGTTAAACAATTGTGTATCATCCACTAAAAACGTAACAACTGGAGTACCACAAGGGTCCTGTCTAGGGCCGATTTTATTCTTGGCATTTATAAACGACTTGCCAGAATATTGTCTCAATACTACTTGTTATATGTATGCTGACGATATTAAGATTACAAGCTCCTCTTTTGAGCTATTGAACAAAGATATAGACAATCTTTTTCTATGGGCTGCGAAAAATAAAATGATATTTAACCTTGAAAAGTTCGAATATATTATCTTTGGGAAGTGTAATATTTCATCAAGATCAGAACATTTTGATTTAAGCGCAACTAACTAAATTAGTGATCTTGGCATTATATTTACCTCTAATATGAGATGGTCTACACATATCGAAACGAGATTGAAAAATATGCTCATTCAAGTTTGGCTTACTTAAAAGAAATATACCTTTGTCTACGTCACATAATGTTAAGTCTGTACTTTATAAATCCCTTGTTTTATCTGGACTGGTTTATGGATCTGCCGTTTGGCATGCTAATGAAAAGGAAATTAGAAAACTAGAGCAGTTCCAAAAGAAATGTATAAAGTGGATAATTCAATTAATAGGATACAAAGATGCACTTATCAAGCTTAGAATATCACCGATTTCAATGAAACTCCAACTCTCAGACATTTATTATTTCGTTGATTTATTACAAAATACTGATTTTAATTTATTACAAATTGTCTCTTTAAATATTCCATGGAAACATGGAAGAAAGAAAAATTATTCCATATTAAAAGATAACAAAAATAAAATCTGAATATAACTACTTCCAGCGGACGTGTAGATTATGTAATAATTTATATCGACAATTTCATATTAATGTCATGGATGGATCGCTGAATTACCAAGCTGCAATAGATACTTTATGTGTGTTTGCAGCTCCTGCATTTCCAAAGGGCACCGTAATTTCAATCTTCTTTAAAACATAATTTGTGTTTTAAATTATTAGATAACATAATAAAATTTTATTTTGTTATAATGAAACAATTCAATTTATGATGGCATTGTCACCCAGGAACATAAAATGGAGTTTACTGTAATTAGGAAAAATTCAAAAGTTTTACATAACATGACAATTACGCTAATTCAATATATTATATGAAATAAGTATTGGTATGTTTTTAACAATGCAATTAAAATTGGAATATCAATAATGAAACTGATGTGAAATTAGGAATTTGATAAGTGTTCCTTCGGTTAATTATAGAAAATTCACTTAAACCAGAATCCTTATACTCACAAAGAAAGAAATAATTAGAAAAAATATTGTCAATTGGTGGTTATTAGTGGCTAAAATTGCCGATACTGTCACTGCTTCTTAACTGGTGGATAACAATTGCACTCATTTCCTACCAGTGGACCACTGGTGATTGCTACATGGGGCAATATTGCTGTAACTAAAAATATCTTCAAAATTACATAAAAAATTCGGAATTTACGTTGACTCATTTTTACAGGCCAATATTCTTGAATATTTTGTATTTTGAAGAGGTGACTGGAGAATAAAGTTCTTCACACATTTGTAGTGAATTAAATATTGAAATATTCATAGTGCAGGAAATCATATCCAATCACTTATTACATTTAACTGTTGTTTTTTCTTCCCTCCAATAAATTTGTAGCACTATATTTTAAAATGCAAGCAATTTCTACAGTCATCTGTATACTTACATACATTGCCAACGTATTATGTAATGCTTCAAGCTGTGCAATAGAAAATGACTGTCAAAAGAAGGGAACTTACAGTTCATATTGTTGCCACTTGGACAATCAACATTTCTGTTGCCCTTTTGATTTGGAAGAAAATTGCACTAAACCTCTATTTAAAATATTTAAAGAAGCAATAGAATCATGTTCTAGCAGTCGCATTGACTGCTGTATTTTAGAAAGATTAACTCCAAACGACGAATTATTTTTAAAACCTAGATCATCACGGAGACCTACAGATTTGATCGAATTTTTTACTATAGCATTTGTTATAACAACATTTCTTATTTTATGTTTGTTTTTTCATTTATTAGTTAAGTAAAACATCGATGATAAGCACAAGACTTTCACGAAAATAAATAGCTACAAATTTTTAGGATGTCAAAGATATCTCTTAAAAAAAATTTACATTTAGTGAAAATAGAATGTTGGTTGAATTAAACATTAAAGGGCTCTAAAGAATATAAATTAATACATCATCTATTCCAATAGACACTAAAGATTGAATTTCGCTTCCCTCCATTAACATTGTTGTGAAAATGGAAACGGTGGTAACATTAATGTGCATAGTTACAATGTTTTTAAAAATAATGCCTATTGCTTCCAACTGCAGAGCAGACGATTGCGATATACATGGAACTCACAAACTTCATTGCTGGGATGTCCTAAATCAAAACTTTTGCCTTCCCTTCAATTTCAATATCACATGTGGTACGATTTTGTCGAATTACTTAAAGCATTTCATGCAGATATGCAACAAGTTGGAGCCCAGTTTTACCTGTTGCCTTGTTAATAGAATACAAGGTCTTAGTAACTTGACATCAAGGTTCGAAGACATTTTGGATGGGGAATTTTTTTATTTTGCAATGGTGACTTTCATTCTCGCAGCATTTCTCATGTTATGTCTTGCTATGAAGTTTAAAGGCAAATAGTGAAAAGTTGAAAGTAAATGAAAATGCTTGACTTGAATATATCTTTGAGAAATTATCATTCTAATGTGTAATTACTAAACATCCATTTTGTAAATTAACCTTAAAATTAAACATTTAATATGTTATTTGCTGCCTAACATTTTCTTAGTATAATCAGATGCTTTAACATATTGTTATCAAGAAACCTACAATACAATATATATACGAGGGGTGTTCCAAAAGTAACGAGAATTTATCTCTAACTTTTAAGTGAATAATTTAAATGACTTGAAACTTCGGCCATTGTATGATTACAACTAGAGCTACATGTGGTGCAAATTTCAGCTTGATTGGGACACTTACCCTGGAGTTGTATACAATTGAAAATGCTTAAAATTTAAAACAAAATACGATTTAGAAAAGGCAATTTTGTTGAGAACTAAACGACAAAAACAAACAAATCAAAGTTATTCAACCGAGTTTTCGTCGACACTTTGTGCACGCTCCACATATTCACCTTTCAATTTGACACATTTTTCATAGCGCTGTAACTGTTTGTTGAATCCTTATTCCCAAAAAGTCCAAAGCAAATAACCATATTTTTATGACAAAATGCTTTACAGCAAACAAGATAGTATCTGCAAAAAATCTAATTGGCGTAAACCGTGGTTTCAGTGAATATTTAACAGTTTCAAAGTGTTAGTGTTTCAAGGCTAGATGCAGTAGATTTTCTACAAACTATAAAACGAACTTCACTAAGTTCATTGTTGTGGAGTTATTAATTTAGACAAACTATTAGCAAAACTTTACAGTTAAGTAATACCTTGAATAGACACAAGTTAAATCTGTTCAATATATATTTCTCAAATTTTGTATTAGTATATTTTCATTAATCTTGCGATTGCAATTCTTTAGGTTAACAATATAAATGAGAAGAAGTCATTCTGAAGAAACAAATTTCAATTCAAATGCATTTGAATTGATAATCTTAGCCTACACAAAGTGTATATTGCTATATACTGGATATTGAACAACTGATCATGAATTGAAAACTTTTTCAGCTTAGACTTTACTCTTAAACTAATACTTACTTAGGTGAATTTGTTATATTATAAATAATGAGAATAATGTATTCATATTTTTCCATTTCTTAGACAGTGTAAAGAATGCGTAGATGTCATGCATAATCACATTTACATCAAGGTTTTACTTGAAGGACTGAAAGATATGTCTTTGGTCCAAAACAATTCGTTCAAACATCGTGATAAAATGAGTTCATTAAATTTCAAATAATTTTTAGTAAATATTAAATTACAATACAGCACTTTACCATCATTGGACTTGTGAATTGCAAAATTAAATTTCGTGAAATTTATAGCATATATAGTATATGTCAATTAAGTATCTTTCTTGTGAACACTTGTTTAATCATTGATTATGATTGCATGAATTTGAAAATTTCTTCAGTTTAGTAAAATTTTTTAGCATCACAAACTTATAAAAAACCAATCTTCTGTTGCACGCATTCAAACAAACCAAATTTATTGCAGTTTCAGGAACTAGAATCTTGAAAAACCGTTCCTACTTGCCCCAGCCTCCCATATGGCCTTCAAAAAAACGAATAAATTGCTCGTTCATTCAATAGGCTTTGTATTAGTAGTAAATCAAAAATACAGAAATATTTAATACTTAATATTAATAAGAGAACATTGGAAATGTGTAGGAAACAACATGATCGAAGAGTTTGCTGATCAGGAGATTCGTCATGTCACTGAGACATTTGACTGTGGTAAGATTATAATGTGACTTTTTTGTAGAAAACTAAGTGCGCCCGGAGATTCGATGATCTAAAATCATCAAAGTGAAAAACTGCTGAAATTCTGTAGTTGGTTTTACACCCTACATTATTACATATCTTTTCTTCATTAAATTTTAGTGGATGGCAAGCCTGAACATACAACATTGCGGGATAGATTTTTTAACAGTATTATTGATTGCAGAATGTAAAAGTTTTATTCAAAAATCAATGGTTAACTATTTTGAGAAATTTTCGTAAACCAATAAAAACTACGTCTCTTCGATGATTAGTGCTTTAGTGTTTCCAAGTAGTGAACAATGGTCATGCATTAAGAACATAATCATCACAATAAACAATAATATGATTTCAAAAAAGAAAATTACAAAACATTGTAAACTTTTTTGCAATGATAAATTAACAATACTGTCTAAGATTCTTCGAAAATAAAAATTTGCATTTCGACTACGATCTTCACCACACAATAAAATAATACTTGAAAATAATCAGCAAAAATAGTGATGAACTACAATTCACTGCTAATAATTGGTTTAAAAATAAAACCACACTAGATGGGGCCAGGTACTTTATTAATTTTTACTAAACCTGTCTCATTAAGATGCAAGGAACGCTACTGGAACCACAGACCGCAAAACTTTACTCAAGATATCGGGTATGAACCTAAAAACATTCTACAGAAACTTCAAAAAGTTGACTGAATCAAGCACGCTAAAAAGGAACAAAGAAATGGGCAACCCCTCAAATTGACTGGAAATGAACGGAAACGTTTTGTCAAAATTGCTTAACAAACCCCATTGAAATCAACCCCTCATCTAAACACAAAGTTTCAAGAAACCCATAACAAAGTTCTCTCAAAATCGATAGTGTACCGAGAACTTTCAAAGGCAGGGATCTTAAAAAAGGGGGGAAGAAAATGCCAGTATTGACAGAAAAACAGAAAGAAAACGTTTTTAGCTTCTGTGAAATATGGTCGATGGAGGGATTTTTCAGAAGTGTTTTCATAACCGTTAAATCTATGTTTCAGCTACATAGAAACAACATTTCTCATTGGTCTACGACAGCCAACGCCTTTCAAGCCATATCTAAAATTTTCCCAAAAATTATTTGTTTGGAGTGCTTTGAGTTATAAAGGCAATCATAAGTTAAGAAAATAATTTCCGATTCTTTAGGTACCTTTCCCATCTTTTCGAATATACTTTAATTGCCTAAAATATGATGTTTGAGATTTTGGCTAGTTTCAGTCTAGATGACTACAGGATTTAAATATTTTAATAGTCAACGGAATAGTTCAATGATCATTTGTAGCTGAGGTAAGCATGATTTAAACAGCATTTTCCAAATCCTAAAGTATGCTTTTATGTGTATTCGTTTGATAGCATAGAATGAGCTGTTTGGAGATACTTGTCAGCTTTAATTTCTAAAGGAAGGTAACTCGTCTTTAGAGATTTATTGTGAAATAAATCAACCACTTTAACAATTCATCAAAAACATCATAGGAAAACATTAGTCTTATGCGGTAAATATCATACTGAAAAAAAATTAAATACAGGAGACTATACATGCATATGAAAAACAGTAATTCTCAATGTTTCCGTAGCCTGAATGCATAAAATTACAAATTGAATATTTTACCAAAATTGTTCGTATAAATTGAATTTTGTTCTTTCACACTGTTTGCCTAACAAAACCGTCTTGAATAAATAAGTTCGAGGGGGGTTCGGAAAGTAATTAGAAAAAGACAATATTCAAAATTTTATTTTTCATAAAACATTTGTGCTAAACTGACATCGACGCCATCTAATGCTTAAAAGCAGAGAATTTCTCTAATATTCAATCCAACAAACAACGTTGGTCATATGTGGCATTTTTTTATATAAATTAAATTCATAAAAACATAATTTTTTCCAATCCTATAATGATGTTTTACTATACACTAAAAAACTATAGTGAGCAAACACGATGTTATACAAAAATCTGAATATTCAAAAAAATAGTTAATCTTTTCTATTCTATTCTTCAGGCACAGCAATACATTTTAGTTCAAATTTTCAACATTACATTCAAACATATTCACTAAGAGATGTGACCATGACTCACGATTTTCAATTACCTGATGGACTTTAATATATTTTTTGAAATGTGGAAAAATGGTTGCCTTTTGAAATGAACATTGGCAAATAAAGGATAAATTAACAATATTAGACAATTAAATAAAATATTGCACTGATACTTAGTTTTAACTATTCTATCAAGTGACCTAAGAAGTTTTTTCGATTTTTATAGGGAAAACTAAGTATGCATATGTAAATTCTTAAATGTATTTATCCATCAATATACGAACCAACACATTGTACGACTTTCTACTAATGATCTTACGACTTAGTAATGCAATTCTTGTAATATTCCTTAGTTTTACTAGCAAAAAGTTATCTTTTTGAAGCAATCTTTAATAATTGTCTTCTTCATATGATTAATTAAGCTTAAAAACAAGTAAAAATCTGTTGGAGAGAGGTTTAGTGAATCCGGTAAATGAAGCATATTCAAACACTTTAGCTCTGTTATTTTGTAAAGGGTAATTTTTCAGACCAGTGGGAAAGCATTAGCAGTATGCTAGCAGTAATGGCTTCATTCAATTTTAAATAATCATAGCGAATTATTCCCTGCCATGTTCATAATGAAAAGAGTGGTGCATTTGAAGCCCGTGACAAGGGATAGCCAAAAATGTTTTCTTATCTTATGATATTTCGCATTGTTCCCATTTGATGACCTTGGTCAGAAACTTGAAATTTTTCAATCACACAATAAATGCACAATGTAGGGGGGTCAAATTTATGCTGAAGTCAGTGATGCATAGGTCAAATATCAACTGAAAGACGTATATTAGGAAATAGAGAAAACACGTAAAAAATTGGTCGATTTACAGTTGCAATAAAAATTGCGAAACAACAGTAAAACCAATGGTGAAGCTGCAAAGCAATAAAAAATACCATATAGATTTAAACACTCAATGAAGGAAATTTAAATGAAATAAAGAACAACCACCAAGCATGCATTTAAAAAAAAATATGTTCATTTTTTAGCCTACTAAGAGCACATTTTAGATGTGGCAATTGTCGCTTCGCCATCTGGTAAAAATGCAGTCTTATGGGGTCATTACTTTGATTAAACCCTGGAGCAAGTTCCTGACACGTTACAAGTTGATTTCGGTATTTTTGGTTTGTTATTAACTAAACAGCTGGATTACAAATATGTTGAAAAAAATCGGCAAAAACTTTTTTGATTACCAAATACAGATTATACAAAAGTAATACATTTTTATCACAACCGTTTTTTCTCTTGTATACGTGTGCCAGAGTATCCATGAGTTGCGCAGGCTGAGATTTTCATTTGAAGTGGTGAGTTTGCGCTGCCAGGGATTTGAATAAATTAAAATTAGATGAAATGTGTGAGCAAATATTTTTAGGCAAACTTAGGCTGATGCAACGTGGTGGCTTCATATTAAAAAGTAATCTTGGGCCCCATAGATTTCATTCTTTTTAATTCTCTGGACCACGTGATTCTAGGCTTAAAAATGCAGGCACACTGAATCCGAGCTCTTTCATATTTGTCTCTGCTGGTTTTCCTCTTTATTATTATCGAAATCTTTTAGTTGTAGTAAAAGGAAAATCTTGTATGTGGTGAGAACAAGAGATAATTTAAATTTAATCTTTAACTGATTTCTTGAAATTGTATTTAATAAATGTTTGGTCAAACTATATTTTTTCTAAACGAGACTGATGTTAAAACGAACTTTTTCTAATCTTAATAACAGTTTGAAGTACGTCAGATCAGCAAAAAATATAGAGGTTTAGAAATATTTCTAGTATTTAGCTGTATTTTTGAAATGTCGATTTATACATTTTACGAAATCAGTTCATCCTTTTCTTTATAAAATTGAATTTTAAAACGACATTTTGTACTTACTGTCATTTTTCTTCAATAAAGTCTTTGTTGCAGTCAAAAGAGTCTTAGTTGCATTCAATTATGTAAATTTGCTTTCAATAAAGTATGTTGCATTCAAGAGCCAGTATTGCTTTGAAAAAGTCTTCATATAGTTAAAATTACCATTTATTTGATAATTGAAAAAATCAGTAAAAATGCAAAAATTATATATAAAAATTCATTGCACGATATACTTTTTGCAACAAAATATTTATTGTCAATAAGATAGTTTGTCTAAAAGAGTTAATAGCAGTGTAAGAAAAGAAAATTACATTTTATTTCTTAAAAGGCGATATCTAGAACCATTACATTCGTGTGAAAACGGTTTTCCCTCCTTGCACTAGCTGTATAATCCGCAATATCATTGCAAATACGCATAAGTCATTGAACCTTTCGAAGTAGACAAATATATCAATAGTAGCAACAATTAATAAGGCAGACATAGCATATTACAATATACAATACACGCCTGTAAGAACTGGGAATTTTCAAATGTTTGAATGAAATATAGATCCTATATGTATCCTAGACAATCTAGGATACACCGTGTTAGACTTATCTCGTGGAAGAACTATAAAATTAGACAATCATTAAATGAAACTCACGTGAAAATTCATGAAAAAAGGTTTGGTGTGATTACATCTGAAGTTGCGAAGGATATTCATAGGAATATGCTTTGTTAAAGTACTTGAATAAACAAGCAAACGGAGGAAATAAATAACGGTTGTGTCATTCAAACATTTTTGGAATTAATTCATAACCAAGTGACAAAAAGTCTTTTATAAATTTTCTTTTGCATTTTTTACAGATTTTTTCGAGAATCAAATAAAGGGTAGTTTATTTCGTTTATATAAGGTACTAGTGCATAATAACGCTCATGCCCTAATAACGCCCAGACATCCTATTCTCATACTTAGTGAGGGATTTTCGTCGATCTGATTGGTTGACTGCATGCACTAATCATAGTGCTGTTAGGATGCTGAATGGAGTGAAGGTGTGTCGCCCTAAACGAATATGGTGACACTAAACCTATTTTTAGCATTTAAAATACGGGTGTGTCTTTTCGTCGTCATTTCCTTCGTGGAGACCAGGTGAGTGCAGTTGACTTTTTCCTAACGTAAATAGTGTGTCTATTAGAGCATCAGTACTTAAGATAATTGTCAAAATTCGCAGGACCACTGCAAGTTAACTTTTATACGAATGAAATACAATTTCTGATAAGTAGCAACTTGCCTTTATAACGCCCATTGAATTTGGATGGTAGGCGTTATTAGGCAACTACCGAAATGAGCAATTAAGCATGTTTTTCTAGGAATCTATGTTTCAACATTGCATAATAATGATAAAAAGTCGTCATTCGTCTGAGATTTACTGCCTTATGTATTATTATTTAGTGATAAAGCATCTGTAATAGACAAATTAGTAGGCCTATACATGACAGGTAGGCCCTAAACCTCTAAAGCTTAAGGTCCATTTCCTTCAATCGAGAGTTATTTATGAAGTCTCAATCAGCATTTAAAGTTCACAATCCGTATATACAATATCTTATTAGTTAAGCGTACACAATTGAATACATTAGACCTATACTGTATATTAGACTATCTTAATCAGATATAGGCCTATATAAGCTTACATGTATATCATATAGGGCCTACACTGTATGTGATTATTTCATTTCAGGTTTATGGCTGAACGAAAGAAACGCGGTGCGACCTGGTCCCAAGAAGATTTGGAAAACGCACTCAAGGCTGTTGAAAGACCAGGTAAAAGTGGTTTATCCGTACGTCAAGCCTCCGAACGTTTCAATATACCTCGCTGGACATTACGATGCCACATTGCTTCCGGGTCTTCGCAAAAGTGTTTAGGGAGGAAAGGCATTTTATTTTCTGACGAGGAAAATGAACTGGTTCAGCGTATTAAAAGGTACGCAAGTATTGGTCTTCCACTATCCGCCAAAATGATTCGCGATTTCGTATCCTCATACTTAGAAAAGAAAAATCCCCAAAACCAATGCCATGTTGTTGGTACCATATGGTTTCGACTTTTCATGAAACGATGGCCGGAATTAAGTATTAGAAAAGCTCAGCTTATGAATCCGGCTAGAGCCCAAAAGCTATATCGCTTCATTGTTAGTGATTATTATTCGAAATTAAGGCAAGTCATGACTGAGTTGGACTTATTTGATAAACCAGATTGAATATTTAACATTGACGAGAAGGGATGCCGTCTGTCCTTGCACCACCAACAGAAAGTTGTTGCCGAAAAGGGAGTCAAACGACTGCATATGGTTGCTCCCGAGCATGGAGAAAGTGTTACAATTGTCACATGTGTAAGTGCACTTGGTATTCCCATTCCCCCCATGATCATCTTCAAGGGGAAGTTAAGGAAATCTGCGTATGGCGATGATCTCCCTCCGCTTTCCTTTTTTGAAATGTCAGAAAAAGGAAACATGAATCAGGATTTGTTCCTCAAATGGCTAGAACATCTGGCAAAGCTTAAGCCATCTGGAAAAGTTCTTTTAATCCTTGACGGAGCAAAATGCCATTTGTCAATTGATATTGCAGCAAAGGCCCATGATCTAGACAATCATGCTTTGTTTGCCATCTAATACCACACACGAGCTGCAACCGCTCAACGTGGCTGTATTCCGTTCGTTCCAATCACATTGGGACCAAGAGCTATTAAAGTTCTGGAGATTGAGAACAGACAGAAAACTAACGAAGGATCTGTTTGGAAAAGTGTTTACTTCCGTCTGGTCTAAATCAATTACTATTACAAATATCCAAAGTGGATTTAGAAAATGTGGAATTTTCCCATTCGATGACGATGCCATTCCTGACCATGCATTCTGTCCAAGTGAAATAACCGAAGCGTGCATCCCGGTAGCAGTGAATGATTCAATATCGATGAGCGAACCGTCAGAAGATAGACCTAGTCATCAAATATCATTTCAAGAAATCATGAGTACACCAAAGAAGAAGAAATCTGATGAAAAACAGGCAAGAAAGAAGAGTTTGAATTATAAAGCTCTCTTACTTTCAACAACTTCTTTTACGTCTGGACGAGAGGCTGGACCGACGGTTGATCCATCTCTCATTACGAATGAAATTTCGGATCGATCAGAGCCTTCTAACCATGACAGAGCTTCTTGTTCTTATTCGGAAGAAACTGATCGACCTCAAACATCAAACAGCTGTGATGACTGGTATTGTCGAATTTGCGACGAAAGTTCTGTGAGTGATATGAGAAAGTGTTCAAAGTGTCTTGTGTGGTTCCATGAATTATGCGTTGGATTGACGAAGAAAGATGATGATTTCACATGTCCTGAGTGCGAATTTAACACATAGACTTTTAATAGCCCTTCTGAAGCTTGATTTTATAAGTAACTTTTTGAAAAGAGTGATTAGCTTCTTTTGTAATCATTTTATGCATCTTGTGGTTTTTTACACATTGATTGATTATACACGAGTTTTGTGCCATATAGAGATATTTTTCTTTCATGAAAACTACTTGGATATACGTACATAAACTAATTACGACAGAATATATCACACTGCTATATTTATTACACCAGTAAATATAGATAAACGGAAGTAAAATGTAGTGGCCAATATTAGGGTCTATTTTTCAGAAAAATGACTTTTGGATACGTTTCACTTTAGCAAAGGTTTGAGTAGGTAAACTTTTGAATTTTTCATAAAAAACGAGATCAAAGTAGCTGAAGACAAACTTTATATGATATACTAAACAGAAGCAGATTATCTTACATAGTTTTTCGGCTAGATACAATTTTGTGCAAAAGTGGGCGTTATTAGGACAGGGGACCTTACAAAGAATTTCTTGAATGCAACAGACTTTTTTAATGCAACGTTGAATTCAAATGGCCGTAATTAACTGCTGCAGACTTTATTGAAGAAAAATTACTGTATTAGAAAAATCTAATGCATTTAAACCCACAAAGCTATTTTATAGGTTAAAAATTTTGGCGCAAAAAGGAAAGGCGAAACATTTTTTAAAACTATGAAAATGTAAAATTATTTATGAATATTTACATATCTGCACTCTAATTATAAATTTCACTGACAAAAGAATTGAAACTAATATTATTTTATTGGTCCGTAGGAATTGGAATTGGGGATTGAGATCAGGTTTAGAAACGGGTCACATTTTTAGACCCACCCGACCCGTTTTCTTAAATTTGACCCAATTGCACCAAATCAAGCAAAAATATGTTTTCATACATAACTATTTAGTCAGTAGTGGGAAATTAAATTCCCTGCTATGCATTGGTTGTCATGTGACAAAACGGTTACATGTAAAACATCGCTCAATTGTTCAATGTAGCGTTAAAACCCATACCAAGTTTATTGATTAGCGCGCGATGACCCGATTTAAAGAAATCATTCGACCCGACAAAAATTTGAACCAAAACGACTTGACCCATTTTCACCTCTGCTTACATCATCAAGAATTGGGATTGCAGAATTGAATTGAAATCTACTATTTTCATTAAATGTATAATGTAAATAACATCAAATTTCGCGGCAATGCTAATTATTAGCGAAACATATTAGTGATTGTTTATATTCCAAAAACATCAGTTATTTGCTTCATTTGCATGTTTACGAATGCGAAATATACAGACAATGTATTTTGCATTCCGCACAATTAGAAATAACTACAAGATGCTAAACCTGATCTTAATTAGAATTTAGCAAACACTTTTTCGTCAGTTCCTTTTCTGCACGACAATTTTTGACCGTAACAAAATACATATTTTTAGTTGTTAAATACGACATAACACTAGAAATCCAGATCTTCAATGATGTCGATCAACAACAGGTTTTCACATTTTACTAAATATGCCATACTGAAAATAATGCCTATTTTCCATTTCAAATCGGAAAGGGGCTTTACCGTTCCTTAAGCTCTCAGGACGGTATTCCAATAACATCAACATAATCTCCAGAATAATTAAAACATGAATTAAGCACTTTAAAATTCTAAAACCAAATTCAGCAATATCATCCATTTCTTCAACTTTCCTAACCTTCAAAATCCCCAACTTCGTAAAAATTCAAAATAGTTTCAAAGTAGGTTTGAAATGATTGAAGGTGATTCAATAAATTTCAGACAAAATAAATTAAGACAGCGAATTTATCTGCTTCATCCTTGATACCGTTACTTTTTGCAAATTTGATAGCAAAATAGCTCATTTTTGTTGTGGTGAACGAATAGCATTTTGTAAATCTTCGTTATACAAGGCTAAATATTAATGACATACCCGCGCTCAAGCATTGCACTAAAAGTACTGTGCAGAAACATTAACCCTGGTAACTACGACAACCCACTTTTGCTTTTATTACTTAGTTTCTAGAGAACTACGGACACCTCAGTGTAAAGACTTAGTGAGATATGACTTTGGTTCGAATTAACAACCGTCTATATTTTCAAAATGGGGATTCAGGAAAAACAAACACCTATCGTCAATATAGTGAAGAAGCCACCATTTCGCTATTTATCAATCAATTGATAACCACAAACGAAACATTCAAAATGCAAAATATATGGGTAGAAAGGAAAATACACAATAACAAACAAAACATGTAGTAGGTATACAAACAATTTTAACAGTTCATCATTGCGCAATGTATTTAACATCATGCTCTTTTCAAAATTCTCGTTGATGAGCTATGTTTGTAATCTTAGTCACCAAATGAATTATCGATTATAAAGAATATAGGGATAAGTTTACCTGAAATATTATTTGCCATTTAAAATTATATTTGCCCATAATAAATATATTCCCTTTCATTGTTTCTGTTGCACTTTTCGCTTTGAGTTACCCTATAAAAAACACTAATACAATCTATGAAGTTGTAATAAATTGTAATCAATTAAATGCATTATTACGTACTTGTGCATTTAACATTAGTACGTATTTTGCAAAATTGTTAATATCGATAATGCAATATAGCGGGAATGATTTAAAGCGAATTTCTTTCCGAAAAAATTCAGTAACAATATAAACGTTTCTATCATTTTAATACAATAAAATAAGCTAAGATTTTAATGTTATTTTCATGTGCAAAAATGAATTTAAAGAAATAATAAAAAACTTCTTAATATTAAAGCGCAAGTAAATGTGTAGGAAAAAGTAAAATTACATGTAAAAATTGATATATGTGTCTTCTGTGCTTACTTTTACAAAACCGGTTTATTGATTGCAAAATAAAACAATTTTAAAATGTTAAATCCTGTTTCCAGGCAGTTAACTTCTACAAGTTAAAAAAATTTCAACAATCTAAAGAAATCTAAACTGAAAAGGGTTGAAGTGTTGAACACATTCAATCTAAAACTTCAATGCCAAGAAATGAAAGTTCCAAACGAAAATTTGATGTCCATGCTTTATCTAAACATAGCTGATTGATCAATTCTTCGACATTGGCTTTAAATTTACATAAATGCTCTATGGCTATGCGATTTCTTAAAAGTGTTTCCAAACATTTAGTAATATTTAAATTACTTGAACAATTTGACATCAGAATTTTCAGAAGGGAATCATATGTGGTAAATGAAGCGTTCCAGTTATCTGTAGGAAAAAAATTAGATGTAATAAATCCATTTGTTTCCAACAAAAGTATGTGGTACAGGCATAATGCCTTCAACTTGTAAATTGTTTCATCAACGAATCTCTCACCAAGTTGTGAAAAAAAATCAAGAAAAGTGTACAAACCAAGAAGAGATCGCGGACGCAATTTTAGAGATTCTAATTTTGAAGATAAAAACAAAACATCATCTTTCAATTTGGAAGGAATACATAATTTCAATCGTCTAAGAGCTAGCGAGCAGAAACGTGTTAGACTAATGACATCGTCTCGGTTAGAAGAAATTGGATCGTTTACAATATTCCAAATACATCCGGCACATTCTAATATTTCACAGTCTTCATCTCCTCTGAATAAAATTATTGAGAGAATGAATCTTTTTAGATTAACAGCACTGAGTCCTTCAACGTCAGTCACCGTCAGCAAGTCAATCATATAAGTAATTTGTTTTGAGTTTATTATACCCTTGAGAATTAGATTAAAAAGACAACCCAGCGAATTGTCATCGAAAACAATATTCTTTGGTAAAATAATCGCAAATTTAATACTTGCTTCGAAAAGACAAGGTGAACAAGCAATTAGAAATTTCTCCCAATTCAATGTAATCCATTCGACAATTGAAGTCGGATTTCTTTCTAGTGTAGTTTCCAACATTGTTTCAATCACATCTTTATAGATGCTGATGTCTTGGGAGAACAATCTATTGAGGAATTCGTGTAGCTGGCCGATATTCAGATTGCCAATTTCCTTCTCAATGCAAAGAGTTAGAACTATCCGAATAATTCGTTTATTCAAAGAGGTAGACGTGTTGAAATCAACTTGGTTGATTATTTTTTGATAGATATCATCGAGTGAGAATTGTTTCGCATAAAATTCAATCAATACGTTTAAAAACTCTCCAACATCATTTGTATAATCACTAATTTTAAAAATTTGCTGATAAAAAATATTCAATACATCAAATGTTATTTCGAAGCATTTCGCACATTGTGCAGTTAATGAGTACAATTCCTTATTAATAGAAGCCCCTTCTTCAATGCGAATACCGCGACGGGCAGTGCTATACGGAAAAGAATGCAAAAGTTTCATGCAGAAAGGCATCGATGTTTGCAGAACTTCAATATTATTTGAATAGATAAGGTAGGCTGCCATCTGTCTTATTGTAGTAGCTATTGCTAGTTGACACTTGTGTAAGTTAACATGACATTTAGTTGATGATTTTGGGTCGGAAAGATTTTGAGCATTTTCAACCCAAATGTCAGGCAAAAGTGTGAATAAAATGGAATATTGTTTACATAAGTTTTCAGTAACAGTTGATACTTGAACATTGGAAGAGATTTTATGAAAAACATTAACAATTGTTAAACACGCTAATGGCATGTTTGATTCGACTTGGCAAGTTGCAGAGTTCTTTTTAGAAAGGCATTTGAATTGTAACTTTGTTAAACTACAAATCACTGACAGGACGGACAATCTCAAATTCAGCATATCGGGAGAATTTAAAGACACTGCTAACGTCATAAAACCTGAATGAGACTTAACACCAACTATTTGTGCCATGATTTCCAAAAGTTTGTCTGGGCTGGACTTTGAGACAACATCAGGAACTGTTTCAACTAAAAATGACACGAATTCTAACGACGTCAGCTGAACCTGTTCCATATGATGCGTCAGCGAAAGACACAGATGTACACGTATGATAGGATAATGTGCGGAAATTTGAAGCGATATTTTTGTGATTAAGTACTTCAATAGCGATTGACAAGCCCTACGAACACCCCGAACTTCGTCGCTTAACAAGGGACTGATTTTCTTGAATAACAATGAATTCTCCACTTTTAACTGTTGAGCTAAATAAAAAATATTTAGGTACTGTATAAAATTCAAAAAAAAACAAAAGCAAAAGTAAAGTAGAAAACTTTAGGTGCATTTCAAAATTTAAAACCAATTGAATTTTTTTCTATGTTTTTGTCAAATTTATATCCAAAAAGAATAAAAAAAGATTCTTAACTCTAAATAAGAAAATAAAAAACCGTTAGAAATGAATATAGATTTGAATATATTATCATATTTAATACTAATGTAATGACGCCCACAACAAAATACCACTTAACAGGTATAATAACTTTATTAAAAAAATTTTAAAAAACAGCTTTCTGTGTGCATTAATTGAAAGAGTCACTTAAGGTAGAGTTTAAAAAACTTCTTGGGAGCATTCACATTCATGTTTGGTATCAAATTTATTAATAGCACGTTTTTGTATTTTGATGAATTCAGCACCTCACTCACTGTCTTTCAAGAACGCCATTGATTCTATGAAATTGCTTGAAATAAATGTTTGAATTAGTTGCAGAAGTGTGTACTCGAAAAAGCAGTCATCATTACAGTTTCAATACCAAACTATTGATTGATAATCCAATAAGTAGTTAAGTCTAACAAAACACGTTCAAATCGTTATTTATATAGTATATAATCTCTGATATATACTTTGTTTGGTGGGAGGGAAGCATGCAATCTGTTATCACAAAATGTTAAATATTAGTGCACAGGATTCGGGACTAACAATGTTGACATTGATCGATACTCCGTTTTATTGTAAATACATTTGCTCGTATATTAGCTTCGTACGGTTTGCCAATGTGTACCCTTCTGCGCATGCTACATAATTTATTAATCTGCCACTATTATATGAAGACACTGCTTCGCACTAAATGCATAGTCAGACTCGGTTAGGATTTTAGCGACCGCTAACTGGCTTGTCACCGAATTCACTGATAAGTTTCGGCCGGCCGGTTAACTGTCAATTCTTTAAAAAAAACCGGTCGATGACCATAGGCGGCTCGTGCGTGTAAGCAAGGCAAGCAGTGCTTTGCCCAATAATTTTCAATAAATGAATTTCATTCTTAATTGCATGAATTTATATCTATACAATGTACAAATCGTAAATTATTAGTCATGCTTTAAAACAACATTCAAGCATCAAGTAATAAATGAATTGAATTAGGAAATAATTCATTATGATTTACTTTAAAAATAATTGAATGATTGCGCCACAGCAAGCAAATGCCTTAATGCTGTACCTGCGTTTTTTAAAACATTTAAATTAGATCCGTTTTCTTCAACTCATCGCGCGAAGATTTAGCTAGTAAAGCAAGCACTCCGCTCATTGCTTCACATTGAAATATTTCCATTGTAAGGCTACGGTTAGACTACATGATTAATAGCAAGAAAAATTACGAAACACGTCACACCGCTAATTATCTCGGTGGTTAGAAGTGCGATTTCACAGTCTAACGCTAAATATTTTAATTCAATACAAACAATACAATAACCCAAAAATAAACATGATAATTATTATTTAAATCAATCAGAAAAATTTTTACATTCAAGCAGTATCAGAAACAGAAATATATTTGAGCGAGGCTTCTATCTGGTATATAGTTTTTTCGCATTTTTTACCTCACGGATTCCTTGTACAATGTTGTTTCCTTTACAGAATTTAGAAAATTTAAAACAATTGTGAATCAAAGACGAATTTTTTCTAAGAATGTGCTACCAATTCATTCAAAAAATCAAATATAACGTGGATATTTTAAGGTGATGTATAATGAAATAAATTTTAAAAAACTTTGAGCGATTTAAATGTGATTTCCATCAGCTGCCATTTTCTGTTTTAAATTTCTACTCTAAGTTCCTCAATCTTGAAAAAAAATTGTAATTTATCTCAAGTTTTCTATCATCAACAGGCCTTCAATTGTAGAAATCGACAAAATTCTTATTCAATATTTTGAAATGCACGATTTATTGATTGCATTACCGAAAATTTGTAAATATTTGAATTAATGCAGACTATTGGATTTTGATCGCCGTCTTGCAGGACGATTATTTTCTCTTTAAAGAAATTTTAAACAAATACAAGAATAACCGATTAGAAGAGAAAAAACTACAGAAACCATTAGCAATTTTTTCTTGAAAATGATTTATTAAACTAACTGCAGGACTAATCTTATTTCTTCATATAAGTTTCTGAGAAAACTCGCCTCGGGGTTTCATATATAAATAAATTGTTCATGGTTTTTATTTACATTATTTTGGTTACATAAAAATATTTGTTTGCCTAATTTTTGCATGCGCGAGCCGCCACTGTCGACGACCGGTCAATTATATTCTGATACCTCCTCAATGCGCAATCTAGCAAAATGTAGTTCGAGTAATTTTCATAGCCCTTATACAAGACGTATTGGATTGGGAGGAAGGCATCAACCATTTCTGCGATGTTATTTACTTGTTTTGATGAAAAGCAGACGATCTTAAATATGTTTAATACATATTTTCTATATCGCGAGGATCTCTTTGTATATTCATAATGATATGTTGTTGTATAACGCAGTTAAGGTAATCAAAAGGTGTTGTCGTGGAGAGTTATATACATCTTTGAAACTGTATTATATATAACGACTCTGTTCCAGGTTCTCAGAAAGCTTCCTGGCAAAATACAGCCTTTTGGTTTTCTGGTTTTATGTATAAGGATCAATCGTCCAAATGCGAAGGAGCTATAGCAACATGTTGAGCGGTGTTGTTCAATCCTATAGATTGATACAAATCAATAATTTCTCCCTTTACATAAATCATGATTCAAATCATATTTAACTCAGTGATTTAAATTGATGCCTGTGGTTATATTTGTTTGGTCAAATCTACTTCTTAAAATTTTTAATGAAATTGGCAATAGGAAGTATTTATAAATTATTATTTATAATTACCTCAACAGTCTTTTCAAGGGCATTTGAAGGCGGAAATAGTAAAACTGCTTCTAAACTCTGTTTTACAGTATAATAAGGCTAAAGTATTTAATTTAAGGGTATATTTAAAGACGAGCACGTTACATCTAACATTTTAACAAACATTGACAATATTCATTCAATTGATATTTTAACTCACTATTTTAAAGGCTCTAAAACAGGCAAAAATTATGCAGACAATTTTCTAAAAAAAACATGCGCGCACAAATTTCGCATAACTAATGTTCAAAAATGTAATTTAAACAATGGAAATCCTATTCCGGAACTATAACCATGACAATGTAAAAATTGTAATTGTGATGCGGAGTCATTGATCTACAGCGTGTTTCACAATTGGTGTAGTTTCTACAATTGCCCTGCTGAAGTAATTGTTTAAGCTTTGCCGATTGTTTTCTTTCAACAATTGCTAAATAACCTGTACGTTGAGTGTTACCATAGAATGATGATTGTTTAGATTTCACCTAGGAAGCCTATTTTTTCATGGTCAAGGCATAGTACAAAAAAAACCATAAAACCCCTAAAAATGCCTATTTTGACAATTTCTCATGAAAAATATGCAGTGCAATGAGGTGATGCTACGCATGCGGTGTGGAGTTTACATTGTTTTGCTCAACACTTGTTCGAGCTTGTAATAAAAATAATACGAATCGATGCGTTCGATTTTCTGAGTTGAATTTGGTTATGAGTACAGAATGAATTGACTGTTCTTTAACAATTATCATAATAAATTGGAACTTCCCGCTTCTGATGGAAAACATTGGCGGAAACGTAAAGCGAATGTCTAAAAACTTCGTCTTGATGTTTCACAATTTTTCAGATGATTTTCTTACAAACTATTTCCATCAAAGCCAAAATCGTAAATAAATTTTTTACTTATTTTTTGATTATCCTTTTTATAAATTACTTTGTCAACGTTTGCTCCACTGTTGTGAAAGAAGGTAAAATTGAAAAGTTTAAAAAGTTATTTTCATTAAAAATGTTAATTTCCCATATTGTTAATAGAATAGAGAGAGCCCTAGCATCTATACATTGGGCGGAATGTGAGTATTGCATCTGCTAACTATCCTCAGTTGGTTTATTGAAAAAGGTAATGAATTAAAAAAATCTGATCTTGGTTGATTGAATTAATCAGCAATTATAATTTTGTATAGGAAGACAGTTTTCGAATTATTTGGAAGAATTTCTCGCCAACTTCCAATTGATTTATTATTGACGATTTCTGTGTGATTGTTCCAGATCCAACTTATTTTTTCTATTCCTTATGTTCGGCATCGTCTAATAACACTGATCTAAAAAAATGCGAAAAATTTTCTGAGGCATCAACTGAAGAATCTGCTTCTGGATAACTTCAATATCCAGATGTCAAATATGCTATCCGTTTTTTGATGTCAGGTCTAGATTTTGTAACATTTTAAACATAAATGTAATGAATGTCCATTCCAAGCGCTCCACTCAATGATCAGCAAAGCATTAATCAACACAATCCATAACTTTATTCTTACACGAAATTCTGAAAAAATGAATAAAAAAGCTTCAACTTAAAAGTGCAGCAATAAGCGAAAAAATGCAAAAAAATATTTGATAATACAGAAATGTCAATTTACAATAAAATATTCTATTAGCATCTGGCTGAAACCCCAAATCATGTCCGAAATATATTTGATCAAAGAGTCATCACAGATTTAGATGGTAGAAAAAATTTTAGGCATAGAAACTTCTTCTTTATGTGAAACATAAACCATGGCGCATGTTAAACCATTGGGATAAAAAATGAATGTATTTTCCTTTATCTTAAAACTAGGAGAGAAGATTGCTACTGCTTCCCCCTCAATCTTGCAGTGAAAATATTCATAAGCATGTTTGCTCTGCTTCTGTAAGATTCTTCATTTTTACAGCAGTAAAAAAGCCACATATGTAGCAAAACAATGCTACCATATTTACACATTGACAAGAAGTCATCATAGATTTATTTCATTGTTAACAAATGCAATAACTACTCTTTCTATAGAAAACTTATAATCTTCTAATACAATAACAATAAAGAAGTAATTTTTGAGAGTTTACAGTGGAGTGTAAATTGTCACACTCTCTCATTGAAAAATAATATGATGTCCGGTATTAATAAAGGCTGTAAATATGCATTTTCATATGCACTTTTCAGTCCTTGTATGTGTGACTATAAAAATTGCTATTAACGCGGAGCATTTACAGTCTCTATTCATAACACTGTTGTTAATACTTCTGCTTCGCTGTTTTAATAAGAACTACCCCCAAGAAATTTGAGGAGAAGCACTTAAAATTCAATTTTGTTTGTGTAATTAAATTCAAATGATCTACAACAAACAGACTGTTTACATTATAAATAGAATTAGCACAACAAACTTAAGAACACTTGACAGCAAATATGTATTGTTGAACCTAACAGGTGTAGGTGACATTAAGCATTGAACATAATAAAATCAAACTATTAAAAATTTATTTAAAAATCGAAATAATGATAAAAATTAGAATGGCTTTGGAAGTGTAACTGAATTAATTGCAAGCTCAAGTTAAGGAAGGGCTCATACCCTAGATACTACTAACATGATTTTCAATAATGATTTTTATTGGTTAAATCAAAAAAAATTTCGGCAAAATATTTAAAAAAGTTAAAAACTGAATTGCATTTTTAGGGTCTAATATTTCAATATTTTCAAAATTTTTCGCGGGGCTTCGCTAAGCTTTTGTGACGCACTTGATCATGACTGAGACGCCCCCGTCAAAAATCCTTCGTACACCCCTGTATACTACAGGTGTTTGTCGTGCTTTGCAATACTGAAATATTTGCAAGATCTGAGTAAATTTTGAGAGAACATTAAAAAAGCAATTCAATTAATTTGGAAAATTATTGTTAGATGGCAATTATAAAAGAACAACATTTGATGTAAACAAATAAGTAAAATGTAATACTAAACACATGGGAATAAATATCCATACATGTAAAGATGTGCCGGGATCCGGTAAAGTCGGCAATTACACAACCGGATCCGGCTATCCGGTAAAAGTTAACTTGTTTATCGGATTTCACCGGATAACATATTCTGAGGTAAAACTTGATTTAAAAATCAAAATTTCGAGGAAAAATTATTATATTTTTCCATGATATGGAAGTCGTCATGCAACAAAACAAGTTTTTCTGACTTATTAGGACGTAGTCTATTTAATATGGGGAAAATATTTATTTAATTCCATTCGCAAGAGGTCGATGTTTATTGAGAAATAAAGTCGTTCGTCAGTAATAAATTGAACGATCTATTATCCGGTATCCGGCAGTCAAATTATCCGTAATTATTCGGTATTGGGTATATTCAATTCACTACCCAGATCTCCTCCCTACATATATGTATTGAGAATTAAATTCAATGAAATTCTTGAATAAACTCACATGTATGTGACTGCAGAAGTTGTTCCAAACAACGTAGACTGTCTTCCCGTGTAGAAGCAGTTGGATGGCTTAACCTGGAAATGAGATCGGAAACAGATCGATTCCTTTGATCACGTAATTGCTGGTCTTCTTCATCGACCATTTGATTACGGATTATTAATGATTTATGAGTGAAGGAGGCATTGGTGAGATTTAATTGCTTGGGAAGTTTTCTTCCCACTTTTAGCTTAACTTTCTTAAAGTCTTCAATCTTTTTTTTATTCTTTTTTGCTTTCTTACCCATGGTATAAATTTTCTAAAAAGAAGTCAATATATCTCGACATAAACGAACTGTCCATTATAATATAAAGCCTGAAGGTTCCTTCAATACAAAAACATGAGACTATGCACGATATATTAGAATACATAATGAGTNTGAATCCTGCACGGGTAAGAAAACAAACTAGATGAATTCATTATCGCCTTTGTTCAGATGCATATGCTGTTGCGACTTACTCAAAACCATAAGACATCCACTGAAACAATGCCAAATGTATGAATTATGTTAAGTGCTAACTTCTTAAAATTACAAATATTCAATAAGCCCGTGAAAATTCAATTTGATTGATATCATTTCTACTAGAACATCATACATAGCCACATGCACAAATGGATCTATAATAGTAAGTGGTGTGAACTAAGATCTAATAATGAATAATGTTTCAGCTGTAAATTTAGGCCACTTAAGTAATACAAATATTGTTGTAGAAACATGTATAGCTCATTTCATATTTTGTATTGATTAATTGAAATGTTTATCATTTTTAAGATAAATTGATTTCGCTTACACATTCAAAGGACTTTACTTATGATGTCTTAAACAATGATTTCGTGACGTCAGGAAGATCAGAAAACCACGAAGTATTCCAGAATTTCTACTACATGAAAATACTCCGACCAATGCAATAACAATGAACGGATTTTATCATTTAGACCATCCTCCTCACTCAGCTGATATTTGGCAAATTATTGTATTTTTATTAAAAAACACCTGGTGCAATCACTTCGAAACATCATATAAATTAAAGACTTATCCCAATCAGATCTTCTAAACGCTTCCGACAAAAATGCTTCGTAAACCTCTGTATACTACAAGTGTTTGTCGTTATTTGAAAAATTGAAATATTTGCAAGATCTGAGTAAATTTTTAGGAATACTATTCTTTTAATTTGGAAAATTATTGATAGATGGCAATTTTAAAAGAACTACATTTAATATAAAATAAAAAGTAAAATGAAATTAAACATATGCGAATAAAAAATATCCATACATGTAAAGATGTGCCGGGATCCGGTAAAGTCGGCAATTACACAACCGGATCCGGCTATCCGGTAAAAGTTAACTTGTTTATCGGATTTCACCGGATAACATATTCTGAGGTAAAACTTGATTTAAAAATCAAAATTTCGAGGAAAAATTATTATATTTTTCCATGATATGGAAGTCGTCATGCAACAAAACAAGTTTTTCTGACTTATTAGGACGTAGTCTATTTAATATGGGGAAAATATTTATTTAATTTCTTTGCGCGAGGTCGATGTTTATTGAGAAATAAAGTCGTTCGTCAGTAATAAATTGAACGATCTATTATCCGGTATCCGGCAGTCAAATTATCCGTAATTATTCGGTATTGGGTATATTCAATTCACTACCCAGATCTCCTCCCTACATATATGTATTGAGAATTAAATTCAATGAAATTCTTGAATAAACTCACATGTATGTGACTGCAGAAGTTGTTCCAAACAACGTAGACTGTCTTCCCGTGTAGAAGCAGTTGGATGGCTTAACCTGGAAATGAGATCGGAAACAGATCGATTCCTTTGATCACGTAATTGCTGGTCTTCTTCATCGACCATTTGATTACGGATTATTAATGATTTATGAGTGAAGGAGGCATTGGTGAGATTTAATTGCTTGGGAAGTTTTCTTCCCACTTTTAGCTTAACTTTCTTAAAGTCTTCAATCTTTTTTTTATTCTTTTTTGCTTTCTTACCCATGGTATAAATTTTCTAAAAAGAAGTCAATATATCTCGACATAAACGAACTGTCCATTATAATATAAAGCCTGAAGGTTCCTTCAATACAAAAACATGAGACTATGCACGATATATTAGAATACATAATGAGTTAGAAATTGTAATATATTTAGATGCTCAATCCCAATCATAAAAGCATGTAATAGCAATGGAAAAAGTATTCCAATGTATATCAATTCAATGTATGATTAAAAAGTTCGGTGAGATATCTTAATACATTTGCGCTACCCGAAAAAGCTACAGAAACAATTTTGAAAATAAATAGTAAGGTTAATGGACATCGGGATATTAAATTTTGAAAATCTTAACAATACCTTACCCATAGTATATCCACATACAGGTTAACCATCACTGGTCCAGCAATCAGTATTTCGACACAATCGGTAATCCGACAATAATTTTTTCCACAGGCTAACTTACTAAGGCGAAGGGGAATTCCTTTCATTAATCAACTTGTACTGTTTTATAGGATATTTTAATTTTAAAATGAGGTAGTTAGCTAAAGGGTTTGGTGTATTCTAATCCGGCAACCTTTCAGGCCCCAATAATGCCGGATCGGTGATGGTCAACTGTGCATTCCATACTTCTTTGTTGAGTTTGCCAATTGCATTTTATAAGAATTCCTTTGTACGTATATTTTGGCTCACAATAAATGGGAACATGACATCATTTTAATTATCTCATCACTAATCTTTTCAGTAGAAGCTCGAATTTAATGAAGCGAAATAAAATTAAAAATAAATAATTGAAGCCTTTTATTGATGCGCAGAATAATCACAAGAGTGATAACCAATTTTATCGAATGGCTTTGATTTCAAAGAATGCCGCAATAAAGGAAACTTATATTGCTGTAAAACGACAAACATTTACTGGATAAAACATTACACGAACAATTAACAAGTATAATATTCCCAAAATGTGTTTCATAAAAGGAATCTTAACTGACATTAACGAATTAAAAATTGATAATCAAATTACGACAGAAAAAACAAAAATAATAGACCACCTAAACACAACATTTAAAGAACTTTGCAACTTCAATTTCGCAATCTACGTGAACGACATAATCCAAAATGTAAAATATAGTAAAATTGATCAATATGCAGATGATACCTGTCTCTTAAGTACTAATATAAATGCCTTTAATGCAACTAAAGACCTGCAAAACGATATAGAAAATGTAACAAAATATTTCACAAATAATCAACTGAACTAAATATTGAAAAAACACAATTTATAATATTCTCTCCTAAAACATTCAAATGTTTCACAAAAAACACTGAACTTAATATAAATCATGTACCAATAAAGCAAAGTGAATTCATCAGCTATTTAGGTGTTGAAATCGACTATGATTTAAATTTCGAACAATACTTAATGTCAAAAATTCTTATGCTTAGATAAACATTATAATAGCTTTCACCACACAGCAACTAAGATATGGAATAACTTAGATCATGAAATTCAAATAGAAAAAAAACAAGAAATTCAGAAAAAAATTGCGAAGATTCCTCTTTAATAGACAATGCATTCTTAACTACAATAACACACTACACACATTCGAAAATTTTGTATAGCGCTAGAAAGCCACACACACACACACACATTACAATTAGACAGGGTGTCCATAAAGTCTGGAACAATAAAATTTCATAATTTCGCCACTATCTAAATAAGTGAACTTCTTTCCGGATAAAGTACATTAAATTTTTAAATTAAGCGTTCATAGCCACTGAAAACTATAAGTTTAAATCTTTCTTGAAGCAAAAAATATAAATAATTTTACTGCCTACATTGAAAAATAGTTAATTTCCTGTGTCCAGACTTTACGGACACCCTGTATTATATATATTTTATTATTATAAATTTACTTTGATTCCTTGTTTTGACTCTTATAGTTATTTTGTCTGCTATGTACAGTTCTTTAATTATACTGTTATCCGTGTACGATTTTCAGTAATTATTGAGTCTGCTCTGTACAAATAGCATAGTAAATTTGAAAGGAAAATTTCTCAATAAATATTGCGAAAATTAAGGGAATAGCCTGAAACTTTGATATACGATAGGTTTGAATCTGTATATTAACATATATGAGTATCGGCCTCATCTTGTAAATATTCATGGAGAAAACAAGTGTTCGCACTGTACTGTAATATGGTAAATTGTTTCAATTATAGGTTCTGCACGCCTATTTCAAATTTTACATTGTACATAGTGGACACAATTATAATAATTATTATGTTAATCTCTTAAATCAATCAAAACAACTTACAATGATAAATAGAAAAAAAACATGCATTTTGGAATGTTTGACATATTTACATCCTTGAAGTATATATATATATATATATTATAAGTAACTTGTATATTTTATAATGTATCGCTGTATCAGATAACGAAAATTCGATTATCAATAATTATATCAGAAATCATGATGCATAAATTTTGTTCTTTAATGTAAGTAATATTCTTAACTACATTTTGGATCTTATGAAAATTGGAAAATTGCAGTTCTTCCCTGAAGAAAGCAGATAGCTTTGATTGTTTTCGCAAAGGAAAGTCGTGATAATTATTATTGAATAAAGGGAAATCTATTCTACTTCAAGATCAAGACTTCCCCAGAAGTAAATTAGCATAACATTCATGGACTATATTTTAACAAGTGATTGAAATATACGTACTAAAAATGCATCTCACTATCATTATAGTCAATTTAAGGTTGTCATGGTCAAGAATTTCAATTTTCACTGATTTTCTTTTGCAACTTTTGTCTAGCAATGACAAGGAGCAAAGGCTGTTCTAGTATGAAGAAATGTACAGAATAATAAATGTCAAAATAATAGCAGACAGAAATCTAAGTAGCATTTGTCAAAAACAGCGTGAATGTGATTTAACAAACTACATATATAGTACAATGAAACGATATTATTCATCAATAGAAAGCATCAACACAAATTAAATACGTAACCGTTCAAATTTCAAAACAGTTACTTAATTGAGTTTTCCACTTGTGTTTAAAAGTTAAATTTTTATATTAATTATGAATCAGTTAGCAATTATTAATATTTCATTAATAGGGTGGCAAATGACAAAAAATCTGAAGCAAAAAATATAAGAATTTCGAATGATGAACCGTGTTTGAATTCCTTGGTTATCTAAGAATTGACAAATAAAATATATATCACATTCCAATAATAATGACAAAAGGCGATCATCTTAATGATGACATTTTCCAAAACACAACGTAGAAGTAGAAATGTTCTTTTACAATATGTTTATGATGACAACCAGAATACTGAGTCGGCTTAGCCACCTATTTTTATCGGTATTTTGACTGAATTTTAAATAATTAATCAAAAAATTATTACAATTCAGTTAGAATGGAATGGTATTAGGCTTATTCAGTTTAGTACCAAAATTTGCAACTCTAGTAATGTTAACAAACCTTAAGAGAATTCAAGTTTTGCTGTGGGTACAAAACCAGCATGAATTTAATTGCTCTATTAATTGAACATAGAATGTAGTTGCATATGCCTATGTGATTTGAAACTTTATAAGTGTATAATTGTCAAAAATTTCAAGGTAATAAATTGGTTTCAAGAGTAAATTAATTATATATGTATTACAGAAATGAGTACATGTTTATAGAATTTTTGTGCGCATAACTACAAGAAACACAAAATTGTAATGAAATTTCGAAATTTGCAATTTATGATTGGGAACAGATTCAGTGGCGCGTGTAGGGGGGCCAGTCGCCCTTTTCTGGGGCCAGCTGCGAACATTTAAGAAAAATGTTCGCTTTTCCTCAAAAATAAAAATTGTTCACCTTAATTCAAGATGTTAGCAATCGATTTGCTACTAATAACAGACGATTACACGTTGTGTAAGCTTACTTGTTTTCAAAAAACTTTTTTTGCAATTTTTTTCTGTAAAAATGGGTGTCATTCCCCTCCCGTTTTAAAAACCCTAAACGCGCTACTGAACACATTTATCAGCCGAACATATCCTGAAATATCACAACATATTAAAATTAAATCATTGAATATCAAACATCCTATTACTAAATTGGATGACATTTTTAGAAATATTCTATATTATAAAGTGGGCATTCTTTCAGTAAAACATGATGAATTTGCTATCAGTGCAGCTCGCATTCTCAAATTCGCAACGAGCGTCATGAGTCAGTATATTCAGATAATCTTCAGGCCTTTTTTCAGATGCGTAAGTACAGTACTGAGGGGCTCAGTTGAAGCATTGGTTTTTTCATACATGAATATATTTCCACTATCGATTTTAGCAATTGAGTTGTATAACTAGAGGGGAGTCGGCAAAGACAGATAAATATGTCGGTTATGTTGGTTTGTCTAACACCGAACACTTACGATGCAGTTTAGATCAAACTTCTCCATATATGCTGTTTCAAAGTTGTATATTTGCAAATACTAGCCATGGTTTTGAATACTCCAAACAAGTTTACAAAAATATAGTACCGTAGATCTTTGTATATAAATCGACTTCAGTGAATCTGATTTTTATTCAAAATACAAATTGAATTTAAATTGCAAATTTAATTTAAGGCCTTTTGTCATTTAAAGCCAGGGTCAACATTTAAATGGTATGCCATTTCAATTATATTTACCATTTTTAAACTTGGTAAATTTTTCGAAGAATACCCTATAGTAGACTACGTCATTTCAGCAGTTAAAAAAATCAGAAATTACTTCTAAGCTGTCCTAAGCTGACCAGGTAAGAAGAATTACGTTTTTAATGATATACACAGCTTTTGATAATTTTCGCGAAATTTGCCATGAAATTTTTATGCGCTTTATCCTGTGCAGCATGCGCAGAAGGAGGTCTCTCCAAGGCTGGGTATCAGTCCAACAACAGAAAATATTTTCTCAAAACATTATAGAAAGATTGATTCATTTTGAAGAATTTATATTCTCGTCTGAATTGAATTTGAATTGAATATTTAAAATAATATAAATGGGATACACTGGTCGACTTCGTTAAAAACAGGTCTAAATAAAGCGAGGAAAACAGCCTAACTCTTGCATAACTCGACTCATCTCCGTATAATTTATTGTCGACAGTATATGTTCAGATCTAAATCCTCCCTGAGTGTGTTGGTAGCATGTGCAACTTAACTGTTTGATATTTTTGTTTGTGTTTGAAGTTGAAAAACTGTAAAAAAAATAGATTACGATTTTCAAAGGAATGTTATTGTCAGCAGCTCCACTCAAAATATTTAAAGCGTAAAACAATGTCTACAGCTGCAGACAACACTGTTTCACTGTTCCTCGGGCAGCTTGCGATCATTTCCGTTATCAAACTTCAGTTAAAAACTGCACAGATCCTATTTGGTCAAGGTATCTGAAAAGAAAGAAGCCTAAAAGCACATTATTAAACTATTCGAATGTTTTCAAAGAACATATCGACGAAAAAGAATCAAATAGGGATTGTCTCTATTATCGCCTTTATAACAGCAATTACTCCGCCGCTATTTATTCGAAAATTTTCTCGGTTTTGTTCTGACTCTTGTATAAGTTTACCTCTCTCTCTCTCTCGTTATTAAAAATATTTTCCGCAAAAAATCATCGACTTATACACGGTAATCCATTGTAAGCTATTGCTAGTCGAAATGAAATGAATCGTTTGCGATTATTTATTAGAACGCATGAAATATTGAATATCCAACTGCAAATATCAAGAAAATATATTTTACAAAATTTACTTTATTAAGTATAGTATGAAAAACAATTCAATCATTATTGCGTTTCTAGTCTTTTCAAACAATTAAGACGCAATTTTGATAAAAGAAACTGCTGTTTCGCTTCGAATAAATGTCAGCTGCAGCAATTGTGAGAAATATTGTTAAGAGCGTGTCTTGGATAAAATACTGTATTCCCAACTTTTTTATGATCAATAACCCCATTATATATTCTCATACTCAAAACTAAATTCAAACTTTTTGATTGAAACTTAAAGAGAACATTGAAGTGAAATAAATAATTTCAAATCAATTTAAAAGTATAGTATTTCAATGTGATTTTATTCTGCTGTAATCTGGTTACAGATAAAAATTTTAATCACATTGACATTCACGTCTGCTATATGAGAATAAAAGTGACACTTCATTCATGCCTCAAATACGACTGGGCTATCGGAGAAAAGTTCTTAACCAATTATGGAATCGATGTTCGGAAAAAACCCAGTGAAAAAATATATTCAAATATATTAAATTCTCAATGTATGCAGTCAGGTTCTGCAACATCAGGACATTGCAGTGCTACAAACGATTGTTTATTTAAGTATTAAAAATATATTTGTTCTGGGAACCATTTTTACTTAAAGTTTTTTAGAGTCTGGTCTCTTTCGAGCGAATTGTTATACACATGTGACTTTCTTCAAAATTCCAGAAAAATTCCCAGAGGGTTTCAATTGGAGAGTAACATCGGGGAATTGATTAAATCCGACCCGATTTTGAGTTCGGATAATGATTGAGAGAAACGTCAACAAGGCTTAGATTGGTTGATCCAAAATTTACTGATGTTAATCACCACGCAATATGAGGATCCATGACATTAAGTAATACCAAAGAATGTCTATGATTACTAGGGCAACCAAAAGTTAATTAAGTTCATATTTAAGCACAAATTCTAATTGTTTCCAGAGTTGTAAAATACGCTTTAAAAGATTGGGTAGGGTTTAATTAAAAAGTTATTAAGTTAACAAAAAGTTGAAATTTCACTTAAAGATTAATACAGTTAATAATCTGTTAAGTTAATAAAGTAAATTTTACAAATTGATTGTTTAAAACAATAGCCAAATCTTAAATTAACAATGAAGTACGGGATTATGGTTAATTAATTCGTGTTAACCTATTACAGGAGTGAGAAAGAAGGGGATTTTTTTCAATTTGAGCAACATGATCTTGAATTTACATTGAAAATAATTTAACAATTATCTAGGCGAATAAGTTTATTTGTGTTAGCCACTTATGGGATTATGATTTTGCACAGCAACGGGTTAACCTCTACAGGGAGTCACTAGATCAGTCCGTAATTTTTACTGGTAGTCAAATTTACCCAAAGGGTACGCTTTTCATTCCACATCATGAGCATCTTAACTAGGATTTTTTTCAAAAACGTAAATGTTATAAATAAAATGTTGAAAAAATGAATGTAAATTGTATTCGAAATGTTATTGTAAATTTTTTAAATTTCTTAATGGCAGCAATGAAAATGTTATTCTCGAGTATGGCCGGCGGTACGAGTAAGGGTGGGTATGGGTAAAAAAGTATTTTTTATCGGATGGGTGCGACATTAAAAAAGCTCTACCCGCATATCACTAATCTCAGCATGAATATAATTGACAGAAAGATATAAGAGTTAACTACAACATGTTATATTGCAGTTGATTAGTTCGTTGAAAGTTATTCCACAATAAATGACCAATAATTTCAAATTTAATTTAGAAATTATATAATATAGGCGTATAGCCAACTGTGATAATAAATATAGAGAATTTCCAACAGCTGCACATTGGATAACGTCCAGTATACCAGTCGATCGTATTTGTAACAGAGAATTATATCTGGAAATCGAAACAGCAATGAATTTTGGGAGATCGACTCGCTAGACGAAATCAGCGGGCGCTAGTTGGAAATAATGCACGCTGGTATTCATAATAAACAGGAAATTACAAAATTTGTAAATTAGAAATACGAATGAACACAAAGAAAAGTCATTTATGTTGCAAAATTGGAAAGAATTAACGCACTGGTGGCAAAACATAACTTTTAACAGTTGTCATATTTTCGACAATTTGATACGTTGTAACAAATTTAATACTAACATGTACACGTAGACAAATAGAGGAATTGTCTGCAATTGAAACACCACGTTAGCTTACACGAAATTTTAAAAAAATATAAACCAACGGAACAAATATCACTCTTGTTTATTGCTTAGTGTTTACTATGATTTATTACAGTTTAATTTCCATAGTAGATATAGATTCTATTCCACCATAAACTAAATAATTGATCATATAATTATTGTATCAGCTATTAAATTTGTGAAAGAATTATCTTAAAATAAGAAATAAATTAACAATTCCTGTCTTCAAATTTTTAATGAATGTATGTATAAATTTAAATAATCCTATAACGATATTACGCTATAAAAAATGTCTAATGCTGTTTTGACAATCACATCTCAACGAATCATGTATGTATTTAACATTTCAGTTTCTACAGCGAATTGGTTGGTGCAATGACACCTAAATATATTGAGGTGTCCTTGGCCGGGAGGAATTTAATTGAGCCATTCTTTAAAAAGGAATGTTGGATTAGAATCATGTTGCAAAGGTAAAATATTTTTTAATGTAAATAAAGTATAACGAAATGTGTCTTCTGGATAAATATTTGCAAAGTCAGTTTACATAATTGCTCAAGGATACACTATTAATCAATTCCCTAGATTGTAAATTTTCGACATATATTAATAAAAGTGTCGGGGAAATGGCATTTATTATTAAGGATTTCAACACGAGAAATGTTCATTGGTTCTGCAGAAATGTGTGAATCGAAGTCAAATTTTGGGAATATTCAAACTCTGATACTACAATATGAATTTCATTCAACGGAATTTCTTATTTATAAATCTGTTGGAAAATTGGTATATTTAAATCGCTTTTAAAGGACTTTTTGTATGCAATGGAGAAACGGGTCTGGAATTGCCTTTTTTAATACAATAGAAAACTACAATGCAAGATGCCCTAGATCAAGAATTGTTTTACTATGAAACAAATTACGAAAATTTCAGAAAGTTTCGAATTTCAAATGCACATACGAAACCAAACCACATCTAAAACTAAAGTTCAAATTAGTCCAATTCAAACTGAATTTTTGTTAAAATGAGTTTTCTAACTTTTCTGCAATTTGTAAATTTCTGTTCAAAGTTGAAAGTCATTGGTAAATAGTTTTCTCTTATTTGACTGGATTATGAGTTGTGACCAGGTTCCATCTGATTGATACAGATGTCAATTCGTGCAGGAAAATTTTTCATACACTGACCCATAACTCGACTCGAAGAAAACCATAGATATACTTCATGTAGGAATGAGATAGATGGCAATAGGTATTAACATTGCATAAGTTTATGCATAGGCCTAGCCTAGACATGTACCAAATGAGACCCAATAGAGTAAAATGCACCATGCTTCAAATTTGAATACACTGTAGATGCAGGCGACTAATACTTTGATGCAATTGAATTTCGGAGATGAAAAAGTAGTGACTATCATATGTTATCAGAAATCGCAGTGCTTACTATTTCAAGCTCAACAAGATCAGAAAGCCTGAGGTCTGCTGCAGGACAGTTTGGGCGTTCGTGTCAAACCTAGTTGAATCCAGAAACTCCAGAGACGGAGCTAAATATTGCTGATAATTTGAAAAAAATGTTTTTGTTCCATGTAATGCTTACTTAATTAAGTATACTATCTCTGAATTTGAAAAATGGGTTGAAATGGGTCTAAAATCTATTTTTGTGATTGAGTATGGGTACAAGCGTAGGATTCATAGAAAATGGTATGGGTCTAAGATATGAACCCATTACCATCAATGAAAGTAGAATTAAATGCACTGTTGACAATACAATAGAAACAAACATGAAATTATGGTATCACACTAACAGTTAATAATTGATTCAGACATTTTGCAATCACGTTCTTTATCAGAAGATTAGGTGTATTTACATTTATTCCTCTAGACAATTAGCATCTCACCTAATAACTTGTAGGTGTTACTTTTTGAAATAAGCAGTGATTTGCACTTGAAAGCAACCGTTTCCTTGATTTCTATAATAGTCAATCTATATTTTGTTTAAAAAATACATTCGTTGTTTTTATAAAAGTTACCTTGTCACCAAGTGTATACCTAAAGTTACAAAGCGAATATTCTATTCCACAAAAATCTTTTTTTCCTTTATAATTAGTGCGCGTAAAAATCAATAGTCAAAATGATTCTTTTCGGTCAAAAACATTGCAAAATTAGGTGGACCTACAGAACGCGAATTTTGCAATTACTTAGTATGGTTTGTAGGTAAAAAAAAGTCTAAACTGTTTTTAGGTCAAAATTTCATTTTTGGGTTAAAATAAGGTGAAAATCATCTATTTTAATTAGTAAATTTCTATATTTTGTTTGTAAATGCTCATCAAAACTTGAATTCACAACGATTAGGTAAAATGAAATACATGATTGCGATAATTCGCGGAAATTTCAAATGGTCCAATATTCTACTGTCATTGTTAGATGGAGTTTTTTGCAACTCCAAATTTTAAACATTATATTTTGTAAATAGTGCTTTATAACAAGTTTTAAAAAATCATACTCAGCTTAAATTTGTTTTAATTTCATCATTTTGTTAAAAGGGAAAAGTTTTGGGATCAAAAATAATGGCCCTGATAACCAATACCTCATTAATTAGCATCACACTTTTATAAACGAAAATATAATTTATAACGCTTTTTCTTTAAATGTTGACCAAAAGGATTAAACAAAGACCCAATTCGGTTGGAGTCTACCACAATTTGTATTAAATTTGTAAAATTGACAAAACATGCTTCCCGCATGAAGAACTTTATAGGATGCTAGATATTTGTTAAGCAGTGAAAAATAGAATCAAGAATCTCAAACACATGAAAAAATAATTTCCAGTTGAGTATCTAGACAATAAATTTAAATAATTTATTAAAAATATAATCACATCTCAATAGCAAAAATTCATTTATATCTACATTCCAGCACGACCTAGTAAATATTTAGTACGTCGTTATTTGCGATAGAACATAGAGGAATCCATAGGGAATCAACTAATAGGAGTCGAAAAATTAAATAGATTGATCGTAGTGTTTCCGGACTCAACGAAAATCCTACTGTAGGTCCTACACGCGGTAAGTTGAGAAATAATATCACATTTTGACCTTATCTACATCCGGTTGTCAATATCTCCGAAGTAATATGAATGTGTAACGTCTTGTTAACAATAGCTATATACTTGTACTTTTCACGTTTTCGTAACATAAATCTATACAAAGATCATTCTTGGATTAAAAATATCCGTGGAAGCTTTTATTAAATAGAAATATTATGGATTGCGTAATTCAGGAAGGTCCAGGGTTGTATATAACTTATTAATTTCAACCTGGGCATTGACCCATTTGCCATTATATTCGAACTTTATTTGGTAATGAATCGAGACTGATAAATTGAATACAGATGAAGAACGCCACCGCACTCGAACTTAGTTTTGAATTTTTACGACCCAAAAATAAAATTAAAATTAAATCATAAATATTTTCCATTCAATAACCATAATGCATTAATATTAGAAACAAAAACCTTGGTACAAAGATGGTTTTGAAGCACTTTAGCTTTTATACTGGCAAAGCAGTCAATACTTGATTGCATGGGAAGGCAATTCATTGAAAATGCGGAAAAAGACTAATCAGTATATTTTCAGTAAACTATAAATAATGTCAATTATGACAACTATATTATATAAATATAAGTTTCATTATATTTTCTTTGATAACATGAGGTAGATTAACAAAACGAAATATTGCTTTTCAGAAGATAAGGGAATTTTTTTAAATCCAATTGAAGCTATATTCATTATACATCAATATTTTACGATAATTTCGTAGAAATACTAGACCGTACCTGAACGTTTATGAAAATAAAAATATTTTCATCACAATTTTTTGTTTCGTAATAGAAGAAATTTCATTAATTTAAAAACTTCTGATAACACTCTTAAATCAAATAATTAAAGAAGCGTTTAATTCTTTGAATCAATACAGTAGGATGTATTTGTAATTTATTAGACTTTCCTTCGCCAATATTGTAGACAATCAACTTTGAAGACAAAGTAAAGTCTGCAAATGAAGTTGGTGCTGATATCCTAATTTAAACATTGGAGAATCACGTCTAATTAAAATGATTGAACATCGAACTTTGATAGACTTTGCAGTGAGAACATTAATCGAAAATAATTTTATTATACATTTCTACTATCATCAAACGGCTTAAATTAATGCACAATGTAAATACTAACGGTTTTAGAATCTTGGCATTAAATACATTATAAGACTACTCGAATTGCAACTGATTTATTCGAGCAAACATTTGTAACACTTTGTTTTTGGTAAACTTTACTCTGTAAATGAAAATGTGTTGAAACTAAAAGCAATACTATTTCTAAATTCGGATCGAAGTTTACTAGTTAGCTTACATTGCGTAATGAATAGTAATTAAACATTATCTCAAATAACAACTACATTTACAGGACCATATCCCGCGAAAACTTCATTTTTTCTAAGTCATCCAGTTTGAACGAATTTCTACACTATGTACCCATGAAGGCGCTTTGAAAATATTTTACCATGCTTCAATTTTCAAATATCTAGCTATTCAACACTTCGCTTAACAGTTATCTAACATCAGGTGCAGCTTTAGGTGGTGGCACCCGGGGTCCAGTGTTATCCTTAACGGGATGCAAAAAATTTATTTCTCTTCACTTTTATCTATTTCAGCCTAGTTCAAGTCATCATTATTAGATGAAAGTCATGAGAAATATTTTTATCAATAATAATTTTTATCAGAAATTTGCGATTTCTAGTTTGATTTCTTAGCTATTTTCAGCACTCTGTGGAGTTTCCATAGCTCTATAAACAAATATATTTTCAAATATAAATCGCCCGGCACTTCGTAATTAACTCTTAATGCAAAAAACAACACCAAATTTGAGGGTAGACTAGAGAAGGATGCCAGTAGATTGTCCACTCCCTGCAAGAGCAAAATGTACATATTTGACAGGAAATTTATAAATAATGTAAATGGTGTAACAGAATTAATGGTGGAAGAACAAGTGCATGCACAATGTCGGGGCCCATCTACTAATACAGTGATCCTTACGACGAAATGTATTTATTGTTCTGCTTTTGATTCCAGTTTGAAAGCAGATCATTATTATCTCATTTGATTCAAATACTGCAATTAAAAAGTATAAAAATATTGCAAAGCCTAGAATCAAAGAAAAGTCCAGAGCAATATAATACTGAAGGAAAATATAAAGCCTTGTGATGAAATTTCTTAATACAATACTAAAATATAATTTTAAAAAACGATTCTAAATTTTACATGAAAGATGATTTTACTAGAAACCTGAATTAAGGAAAAATCAAGCAATGCTCTAACTCAAATTCTATAATAGCATTTAAAGAGCACAGCTGAAAGTTGAATTAAGTGCACATCGCAATTGATACCTAATTGGTAAAAATCAAAGACCTTTGAAAAATGTAGCCAATAAAAATATGTAGTTCTTGATATAACATAACGGGTTTTCCGCAATTATCTCCTTGAAATATACATTGCAGCTACGAAAGCAGCTTTCAATACTGCCAATTTAATGCACACTTTCACAGGGGTAAATGAAAGTAAAGGCATCTTTATACCGCCTTTTATTCCAGTATCTACATATAAAACATATCAAATAACAAAATTGTGAAATAAGAATTTACAAATCCAAATACAATTCCAGTGAATTCCAACGTAATCAAAGCGGTGACAACACAACTGTTATCTCTTGCCTGAAATAAGTGAACAGTGAAGTTCTCCTACATTTGCCAAGTAAATTAGTCCTCTTCATATACAAAGACATCTAATTCCTCTAGTGTCGTAGCAAATGTCTTACCAATTATTCCACCGACGTATATCATTGAGGGCACGAGAATTAAATTTTTAAGGTAACTGGCGTAGACAGTCTCCGGAGATTCACGGATGCCTCCATTGGCGGTAAACCGTCCGGTAGTCCGATAACGTACATTTTTATAAAGAGTGGTTCTTAAACGTTTAAACATGTAAAATATTTGTAGAACACTATTTTACACTGAGTAAATACTCGAAGATTTCATTAATGAATACGAGCTCTAACGGTTGACAGGAATCAAATATTCTGGCAAGCTGATTGGCTAGAGACACTACGATTAATTGTGCTTGCAAAATGCGAGCGTAGAATGAAATCTAGTAAATATTTAATAAGGAATGTCAAATCGCACAGCAAAATATCATGTAATACTTAGTAAAAAAATTTTGAAATTTTATTAAATGCACTTTATAAATCGGAGGAAGGGGACAGCTAAGAATTAACCCTTCTTTTCAAGGATGTGAATAGTACCAATAACTCTCTACATTGCAAAAATACTAAAAACAAAAGTTAATTTAATATTTAATAAGAATCGGGATTGCAATAGAATGAATCATTAAAAATAACACCGAAATTGTCCGACACTTATACGTTTGGCTCTCCTTCTCTTTTAAATACAATTGTGTCACTAATTGCCAAATATGCATATTGTACACTTGGAGATACGGAAATATGAACAACTATGATTTTGAAGATTTTTTATCCACAAAATTTATTAAGCATACTTTCACAGTAAAAATTTACTGCAGCATAGCTACTGTAGATAGCCACTTATTTGCGCCATTTGATATAATAGCTGCAATGCTGCGCAGTAGTTACCATTTGGTGGACTATGAAATATGAACAGTTAAGAAGATACATATATATTGTACAAACACGCTGCATTTCTACTAAGTAAAAATATAAAAACAAAGCAAACACATTATAACTAGTCATCTCTGTAATACGTCCACTCAATAAGTTGTATGAGCAGCTCTTTCAGCACTAACTGCTGCCACCCTGCGAGGCATGCTATCAATTACAGACTTGACTGTGGCCTGCAGCGTAGAGACATGATGCCAATGTCTAGACACACTTGATATCATTTCCTGCTTGGTGGTGATATTATTTTGCCAAATTTTGCGGTTGATCAATCCCCATATATTCTCAATGGGGTTTAAATAATGCGAATGTCTTCCCCACTCAATTAGATTAACCATTTTCATCAAAAATAATTTCTTACAACTCGTGCAGTGTGACAGGGAGCATTGCCTTGCATGTACATAAAGTCACTGTTACTGAAACACTCCTGCATTTGAGGTAGAGCGCATGCTTGAACTACTTTTAGGTATTGAGATGCCTTTATCATACATTCACAGACATGTAGGCATTCAACACCATTAAAGCATATGATGCCCCAGAGCACGACTTCTGTGGGGTGCTTGCATTTCTTATGCAGAGGTGATGGAAATCCGATTGGACTCCATGCGCGTCGTTTAAAAGCTCCATGACACTCATAAGTTGCGTTATCAGAGAAATATATTTTTCGCCAGTGTTCCACACACCAATCCGCATGATTTCTGGCAAACTGCAACATGTTAGATTTCATTGCAGATGTTAATTTAGGAACAAAACAAGATTTGACACTTGTATAACGAAATGTATGCAAGCGTCGTCAGAACTGTACACGTGCTAACATTCACACCTGCAACTTGCGATTGCCGACCAAACTGCGCAGCAGATGCCATTGGCGACTTCTTTAGATTTCGCAGAAATATACGGTCTTCTTTATCAGCAGTTTTTTATTCCATGGCATTGTCCAGGTCTCTGGCTTGATGGTGCCTGCTTTCTAATATTTGCGACACTGCCAATAGACATGTTACATTGCTTTGCAGTTTCACAGATTGATTTATCTTGAGACAGCAAAATTAGCACTTCTGATTACTTGATTGCCGGCATGTCACGATGCTTTCCCATGTTGACAAGCAATGATAGAATAAATGAGCAAAGTAAACAAGCAATTGCAATATATACATATATATATATATATATATATATATATATATATATATATATATCTGATAGTAAATTATCCAATCATAACAATCCATGTGTGTATACAACTAAGAGCCCCATGCTTGCATATGTGCATGCGTGTTCATAATTCCATGTCCGCCCATATATCTAATAGGCTCTGCCTACTTATAGTAATTGTAGCAGAATTTCACAATTGGTCATTAAGTGTGTTTATCATTAGTACCTATTGCCCAGCCAAGGAAAATTTGTTGTTTGCTGAATGAATTTTTTAAACAAGAAAAACATCAAAATAATGGGTGTTCATATTTCCATGTCCCTGACTGTATATATTAATGTGAATTTTGGTTTAATCTGCACTAGATGTAACTTTACATTAGTTGAAGCCACAAAATAAAATTGTACTAGAACATTATTGTCTCCCATTTCTAGTATATTTTCATAATAGAGTGAAAGGTCCAAAGACAAAATGAAATTTGGACAGTGTCTAAACATAGCTTTTGTTTAAGGAAATATAATTAAGTCTAAAAAGCTTAAGACTCCATATAACATTTTTGTTTTCAAATATTTGTTATTATCATCTGCTTTAGAGAACTGCTTTCCTCATTGGGACCTTGTTTTTTTTACATAACTACAGTAACAGGTTCTTCTGGCTTAAGTTATGCATTCAATGGCTATAAGAATTTAGTCCATATTAAAATTTTGAAAACTTAGCCTGACAAGAGATTTGGTTCTATCGCAGGATAAACTATGAATATGAGTAAAAAGTCAATAAATCATTGAACTCATCGTACCTAAGTGCAGTAACCTAACTGTTTCTTACTGTCTTTGGAATGAGCAGTTTGTATCAAAGGCGATTTATATATATATATATATATATATATATATAT
>CABFPE010000078.1:1291731-1303309 GCA_900660155.1 Hofstenia miamia
ATATATATATATATAAGAGGCGCTTTTTGGATATAATTATAGAGATTTTTTAAGAATTTAAAAAAAAATTAATTAATATTTAAATGTTTTACAGATAAAATTAATATATTTAACTTTGAACGTGTTTACATCATTATTTGTTAAACATTTTGGCAGAAAACATGAATGAAAAACAAATTCTATTAATATATTTACAGATTTTTGTTGTTTGCTCTCCTTTATTGTCATGAAAAGGATTAATTAATAAATAACCACAGTTAAATGTTAAAGTGGTATGTGATTCATCATTAGAGTTGGCTGTTTACTACTTGCTAGTAAGTATACTTACTAGTACAAGGCATATTCTAAGCTTTTTTACAAATGCGCTTACTCAACCAGATAGTCTCAGTATCTACAGCGCAAAGCTCAGCAAAAATGTTCAGCATTCTAAGCAAGCGTACATTTAGAATTTCGTAAGGCACGGTGGCGATAAATTTTTCCCTGGATGACCTTGGGCCATACTTCACACCCATTTGTTCAAGAACTTACTGCAAAGTACCAAAATTAGTGACATATTTATAAAATTAAAATAAATTTTATTATTTTCAAATTCTAGAAAAAATTAACTGATTTTGTCGTAGCCAAAATGCAAAGGTAGGTAGGGGACCTAGGAAGTTTTTCTTTACAACTGCCCATTACATTTTTATAACTCCCAATTTTGGCCACAACTATCTCTTAGAATATGCCTCGGATTAGGAATTTACTACTAACTAACTTGAGGTTGTTGTGCCAGGTTACTGGGGATTAGCAATAACACCTCTTTTCAAGTGAATGTTGAGCTCGCGTGTCCATACTACGATGTAGTGGCAGCCAATTAAACACCACACAAAAGAACAGTGCATTGCGTCTTCACTTTTGCAGTCCTATGTATACAAACAATGAGCTAACTAGACACATCTTTGAAAGACAAATCTCCCAATAATTATGGGATATGTAGGACATTAGAGTGTTTTATTAGGATACTGTGGTTACTAGTAGGTCACTGGTGAGTTACTAGTAAGTTACTAGTGAACAGTTTCTAGATTACCACGATTTTCCGATCCCACTCATCATGATTAAAATTCAGGTTTGAGAGGCGCTTTGTTGAGAAAATATAATTATAAGAGGCGCTATATAGCGTCCCATATAAAAATCCATATAATTAATATAATTATTTAAAAATGTGATTCTATGTGCTCCATTTAGTGTAGAAAAAAATTGATGTCGCTCAGTTGAATACTTTGTTAGCGAAAGCCGAGAGGCGCTCTGTGTATGGGAATTTTGGGGCCAGAGGCGCTTTGTTGAGCTCCTTCGAAAAATGCATACACAAAGCGCCTCTTATAAGTATATATATATATATGTATATATATATATATATATACTAGAAGTATTATGTACTATAAAATGTAAGTACTTGATACTTAACTAGATAAATCGATGCTATTTAATGTATTTCCGCGGCTATAAACATTGATTACTTTCCCTGGAGTGCAAAGAGCAATTTTAAAGTAACAAAATTTCGCGATTAAAACTATGCACGTAAAATTTTTACGTGACATTTGTTCTGAATTGAGATGTATGATGTCAGAACCATTTTTAAACTGCATATCTAGGTTCGCTTGCATTTTTTTAAGATTACAATAGAATTTTTATAAAAGTGCAAAGAGCAAGTATGCGTGTAAATAAATTTTGAAATAGAAAGCTCAATAATTTTTTAATAAAAATATGTAAACTTAAAAATGCTTTAGAAAGTGTTTTCCTAATATAATATAGTCTAGAAACATTTAATACCGAACTGTTAACTTGTGTTTTAAACTATGTGAAAATGGGTGCACTTTTGTCAAGTTGTTAGCTGGCTGCATCTCAACATTCCCTTCTTTAGAATCATCAGAATTGTCTGAGTCTATGCTCACAATACCTGTGTGGGTTGTGTGTGTAAGTTAACATTGGCTATTATTGATCCCTACCAATACAAATCATGTGCAATAACAATGTGGAGAAATAAGAGAGCGCGATTCATCCAGTAGTCGTCAATTGACGAGCATGTTTATTCTAGGCAGATTTGGTTATGAAGCATTAGTTAATATATTGATACATAGCAACAGATAAATATTAAAAGGGTTTGTAATAAGTGGCAATACAAAGTTAAAAGAGAAAGAAAATTCTACACACATCAATTGACAGGTCTGGTAATTCTAGTGTTAAAATAGGGATGTACTTAGTTGAGGCAAAACATGGAATACTATAAAGAGTAGGCAACGGAAACCATCCTGATTTCCTACAGCACAGAAAATTTTTTTAAAAGTTTCTTCTGTATCATTCTTACGATCGCTGCGCTTACTTTTCTAACTTTACACGTATAGTTATATAGCCAAATTGCTTCTAACATTAAATACGATCAAAATGCCTGAATCAACTATTAAACATTCATTTGTAATCTGAGTGCTTATTGCGAAATAAACTCGACTAGAGTATGTCCTCCTTCGATAAATGATCTCGCTTAGCAGAATTTAATGTCAAAGTTGAATATATTATACAATGCAGCATATATTAGTCAGACATTTGATTTTCAGACATAAGCTTTAGTCTAACGTTTTTGTTCTGGATTTCTTTAGAGGAAGGATATCTAAAATGCTCTAATGAAGTAGTCCAGGCGTGAAGGTAATAAAGGGAGACAGAGTAAGTACGATAATAATAATCCTAGAAGTTTGCCTTTAATAGACTTGAGTTATTCTAAAAGAATACTATGCGGCATTTTACTAGAAGACATCGAAAAATCAAGAAGCAAGACTGAAGAACTTTTCAAAGCCTCAAAAGCAGTGTAGTTAGTAGAAGTAAATAAGAATCTGTACTACGACTTACGATAATGCCGGTGAATATAAAACATGTATATCAGTTTAAAACAAAAAATAAATCCTGGACAATAGACTGATTTGAATAGAATTAGTAACCAAGTGATTATTTCCCAGGGACATAACAACAAAACACAACATGTTGTGTGGGATACAAAAATCCAGCCGCATAAGATTAACAAAAATATATCTTATTTATATATTATGTTTTTGATTTGTTATACAATTATTTTCACTTAATATAAAATTTTGACATATGGTCTGAATTTGATTAGACATTGAAAAATTCACAAATAAACTAAAAATTGCACGAGAATTTAGCTTTACAAATTCCATAATTTTAAAAAATTGCACAATGCGCGCCTCAATTAGCATTGGTCATCTATCTACAGAAAACAAAATAGCTTACGTCAATTGCTGCTCTCACCAGGTTTAGACTACCCAATCGGAATTTGAAAGTCTTTAATAAATAGGATATTTCTTGAAATATGATTATGATTTTCAGTACACTAGGCCTAAAATAAACTTTAACATAAATTTTTATAATGACAGGAAGAACATTTTCGCATTTATGTGTCAAACTCCACAAAATTCCCAATTTCATAATAGGCTTAGTGCTAAATGTTGAAAAATGTTATCAAAACCAAATGAAAACATTGACATTTTACATTAGGATACTAAGGGACAATACCTTCTCACAGACTTAGTAGAGGTGTAGGAACTCCTGTGCACCCATAGGTTGCCATATGCTTGGATTTTTACTGAAGTGGTGGGATTAGAGGGTTTGGATGTAGTAAATTATGAAATTGGTGGACATATATTTTCAGACAAACGCGGGCTTGTATATAACATGCAAACTTTACTTTTGAATTCTTAACGGTTTTGGACTAGGTAGGTCCATTCTTTGTGAATCTTCAATCTTAGCTCTTGAGGTCTGCAATGAGTGAGAATGAAAACCCAGGTCCATTAATGTCTCTGACTTTTAGAATTGGATGAGTTTCTCAAGTGTGTTACGGTTTTGAGAAATGTTATGAGTAATTCTTTTCCTTCTAGTTGTAAAAAATTCAAATTTTCTTGTGATTGATAAAGAGGAAGATGATGATCTTTATTAGAATCTTTGTTTTCTACACTCAAATTTACATGAGAAAACATTCTTATTTATTTTTTATTATATTTAGCAAATTATACAAGATCATTAAAAATACTAGTTCTATAAATCTATAGAAATAATACAAAAATACTCACTAGTTTTCTCATTAAACTATTACACAATTGCGTATTATTAATTTTTTTTCTTCTAGAAGAAAAACTATTTTAGTGGATATAAGAATTTTGTATGGATTTCGGCAGCTTACAAATCGAACGTATCTAAATGCAACAAAAATAACTATATTTTTCTACATAAAAATTGATGAGAGTATGGCCAAAAATGTAGTGGATCATACGAATCCAAATCAGGTATATTCCCATATAATATAAGTCTTATTTAATAATTTCCCTTATACTCATATAAATGTATAATATTAATTAGCGCAAGATTACAAACACTAAGTATTGTGTAATTCTTTACTCTGTTGTGTGGCACAACAGTCTTTTGCTGTTTTGTTGTGTGAAAAAGTTGACTCAGCGGCAAACTAGTTATTTCCGAATATATGAATTGGGAGAACATAGGCTACCTTACAAGCTGAAAGATGCAATTCAGAATTAATATAATGTTGAAATAAGTTCAAAAGGTGGATAGAAAACTCAGCAGCAAACATATTAGAAAATGAACCTGGTATACTACTAATTATGCTCTGTTGCCTGAAGAAAATACAATAGTTTCTAAAGGACTGTAAGTTAGCCACTCAAATTGCACTTTTTAATTGACAAAAATATTCATGAAAAAAATTCCACGATAGCTTCGTCTATTGATGTCGTCAAAACATTATAAATTAGTGAAACATTCCAAGAAGGTTGAAACACGCGCTTAAGCACCTCAGAATAATAGAGGAGATCTACAGACGTATTGAAATTATAGACAAATAGCTTTTAATAAACCGTTGTAAACATCAATGCAGCACCTGGAAATTATTCATTTGAGTTCCTAAAACTTATGCCCATTACGTTAAACATGATAATGATTATTCGATTGTTGCTGTTGTTTGATTATTACAAAAAGTATAGAATTTTCGGGTAAAGCACGTGTGTAAATCATGATATCGAAGGCTTCATCTGTTTACACAGAACTTATACACAATTTTTAGATGGATAATAGTTATGTCTTCGCAGTTGATAGACCGAAACATATTCTACAATACAATGACGTAAGGCAGCTCATCATTATAGCATGCTAGAAAGCTAATATTCATCATACTGTAGTGTCAGATAATTGGTTGCTCGTATATAAAAACTAAATCTTGTAAACTCATGAAAACATTGAGGAATTTTCTAGTATATGAGGAGATATTTAATCTATTACATTTCCTCAACTTTGTATTGAATTGAAATAAAACTACCAATAATTGGACATAGTAAAGAATATATTCTCTTAGTAAAGAGATATTATGATCTAATTTAAGAACTGTCCAACATTGAATGAAATTGGAGATAGAGTAAAGAAAAATAACTTAAAATGAAATTGAAGAAATTAAAGATTAGCTTGAGTTGCATGGCCATTGAACTCTTGCTACGACTTTGTTCGCTAAGCACTTCCGGTGTTGGTCTCAAAGCTTTTGTAAACAAATTTAAATAAAAAAGTTTCCGTCGAAAAGGCGATGATGCACATGCTAAATGTGTTGTCCTCCGAGCAGACTAACGATTCAGTATTTTATACCTTTCGAATAGATGCACTGAAAGGATGTGATAATTGCGAACGCTATTGAAAATTGTGAACAATTGATGACATTTTGAGAAAAAATATTTCGAAATTCTAAAAAATTTTTTCCATTTTCAACTAACCCTAATGTATATCATGAATTTCTATAATTTTAAGTAATATAGTATTTGCATTGGTAGTATGGCAGAATTTCACTCTATTTTGAAAAATGTAGACTTCGGAGCATAATTCGGGGTTTTTCCCGAGGAATAATTTTAATAACGAGAGGTCGACTTATACAATAGCCAGTGAGGAAATTGTCGAGAGAAGAGCACCCGAGTAGAGGCTTTAACATGGGCGACAATAGAAGATTTGGATCTGAACATCTACAAAAACTTCGGACTATAAATTGCTCGACGATGAGTCGACTTATACACGATCAGTTTTCTTGATGACCTTATCTTTATTCAAGAAACAGTTATTAGATTAACTAAATGTTAGTGGAGTCTACTTGGTAAGTTTTCCCTCACAGCCTTTTCGTATTAATGCTATTAGGAGATGGGTACAGTTGCCCATCACTAATCCAGCAATCAGTAATCCGGAAACATCAATAATTCGGCACAAGCTTCGGCAATATTGATTTCTAATATTTAATTTAATTTTAATGATGATGTAGGGCCACGGTCATGTGAATAAAATATTGACATGGACTAATTAATAAAATTTTACTGTTATATGCAATATTTTTATTTTAAGATGAGCTAATGGGTTTGGTGTATTCTAACCTAATAGTTAATCCCGATGATGCCGGATGAGTGATGATCAATTGTATTGAAAATGATACAAAATTACTGAAAAAAATAACAGTATATTAAAAACATCGATCACACGTTTCCGTTAATCGAATTGCGTTCACCGTTCCACAACAGGTGGGTAGTGCACGAGAAAATTTTTAGCTAATAAAATATATGCGTCAGTATCGCAGATGAAACAGTTTCCATGTTATGCTGTTCGCATGAGATGAGCTAATCATCGACATTTTAATTGTGATCGCAGATGAAACTTAACCGACAGTGATAAAACATTTAAATCCATAGATTGTTGTCTAGCCTAAATGTAAATTAATTTCTAAAATAATAAAGAGTTCAATATTAATGTCTGTAAATTGTTGTCATTACAAGGTTGGCCTAAACAGCAGAATCCAACCTATAAGCTGGATTGAAAATTAATACTGAATTGCGAGCTTCGGTACTTATATATTTTATTATATAAATTTTGGGACGTCTAAATGAGGCAAAATCTTAGACACGACACGGCTATAGCTCTGATCCAAGGGTCATAATCATTAACGTAACCTATTAACTACATTTGTTAATCCAATTTGATCGTTGTTAAAAACAAGGTAATTTCAAAAAAATATTATAATATTGCAAGAAATTTATCTAGACTGAGTTTTAGTCAAATTTTTTTAATAAACTGGGTTTTGATTCTGGTCTGATTTCTAGACACAGTTACAACGCTAAATTCGATACATAAAAAGCATAATTTCAAAAGACTTTAGCCATGCAAAAGTAACTTGAGATTGAAAACTTGAAGCATTTTCAACATAATGATAAATTGACAATTCTGAAGAATTTGCAATTTTTAAGTTACACTACATTGATGACTAAAACACAACCTAAAAATGATAATTGATATTCGTGCTTATACTACATAGTATAAAACGTAAATATAAACGGCAAAAAATGTTGAACAAGGTATAAAAAAAAGGAAAATTCATCAATAAATGCAGAAATATGCCATCTAGCGAACACTTAATTATTTCACTGGTATTTTCGAGGAAGTGGTATCATCATATGAGACACTGTAAGTGTCTCAATTACAATTTAATCAAATTAAATTCGTATTTTTTATTAGCCTTGCTAACTCAAAGCATTATTTAAATAAAAGGGTTGTAAATGAATTTAAACTTGCAAGATATAACGGAACGAATATATTTGTATGCCGTAAACATGGACCTCCGTTGTATAAACACGCGACACGAGATATAGCCTCCAGTTGACAATAGCTCTATGTGTGTCAAATTATATACACTCAACTATGCTTTCACATCTCTGTGCATGTCAAAGATTCCAGTTAATACAGCAAGATTTGACACTTCGATGGGTCTGTATGTGATAACGATAGTTTACAGAGTAATGAAGATCAGAAGTGATAATGGAAGTGTTGAGAGAAACTGAAGAACAAAATCATAAGAAACATGTTTCGCATTGGTTGTATGCAATCAGTATTTTGAAAGATAGATGTATGTGCTGATAAAAAGACGAGACCCTCAGTGGTCGACAAAGAATATTCCTATCGCGTAGTTATACGTATGAGGCCTAATTTTATTGATGCAATAGTTGTATTTTTACCATAATACTGGTTATTCCTTCTCCCTTGTTTCCCAATAAGACCGATTAATTACCAATTAACAGTTAACAGATTAAAAGACTTCAAGCTTCAAATGCAACATTTTTAAAATTGAATTAAGATCTTGTGGACACCCTGTATTAGTAAAAATTAGTTTCAAAATCTGGCCAATGATGCAGCCTGCATAAATTCAAAACAAGCCTACATTTTAACATAAATATCTTAGGATATGGAGAATATCATACTTAGAAAGTTTTGACAGAGTATAATCCTATAGATTTTAACTCTACCACAATAAGCAGTTGAAATATATGCAAAAATTCAAATCTTATTACATTTTATTCATTAAAGTTAATGTTTCATAGGTACATTTAAACCTTTTCCAAATACGAAATCAAATTGTAAATGTATAAAACTTACAAATATTGTTTGAAATTTGCGAATAAACGTAAATGCCTTTGTTATCAAACTAAAATTTAAACACTATCATTTTTTGTATGTTCTTTAGAAAAAGCGCCAGACCATGGTTCTATGGTAGGATTTCTTGCAGTGCAATCTATAAATTCGAACAGCATTTCTTCACAATTAATTTCTTTGCTCGAACGCAATGTTTCTGAACTACATTTATCAGTCCACTCACGAAAAAATCTTCCACAGGGACCAATGCTCATATCAACGCACACACAATCCCAATTAATATCTTTGATCGAACTATTTAAATGTGGATTATAACTTAAAGGCTTGCGAGCCCAATCAGTCATTGCCTTGGTAGGATTGGGAATGTCGTTCGAATATAAGTGCGTAATTCGCGCGTTTGAATTCGTCTTCAAGCAAAACGCCATTCCATTCAAACAAGGACTAGGAAGTATATCTAAAACATTTTAATATATTACTTTACCAAAATGAATAGAACATTTTGGGAAGAAAGCAGCTGAATATATATCCGTGTGATGAACCAAAGAAATAAGCCCAATCAATAACTGAGAAATACGCTTAATGAATGTTTCCTTTAATTACACATGTAACACGATATTAATTACCGAAATATATTCTAAAGTCTACGTATTGAGTACTTCGTTCCCAAGCATCGATTTAAATCACAGTGTAGTTAATTAGCTATAATGAATACAATAAATTACAAACAATGTGTAAGACATCATATATAGATTATCATGACACACCGAAAATATTACAAGTAGTTAAATAAAAAATACCATTTTTTACAAAAAAGAAAACTATATATTGATGTATATAACGTTGAATAGGCTTTTTTTATTCCAAACAGCCCAATGTAGACAATGACCGAGGCCGCTGCTTACAATTATCAGTAAAATATGAAAGTGTGCAAATAAGACATTTAAACATGTTTTGTACAAAAATACTTTCATCACAAAAAATCTTCAAACATTCTAACATTTTCCTAAAGACGATTCACAATGCTTGATACAGTATGCAACTTTTCTGCACGTGAAACTCTCGAGCAGTCTCAATTCCACTAAATTTTTAGGCTTGTGTTCATAACAAACCCGGGTCTTGATCATGCCCAAAACCAGAAATCGAGTAACGAGAGATATTGTGATCTCGCAGGTTATAAGTTGGGAGAACTATGAGCAATGACTGTTTCATCAGAAAACACTGATATAATTTCTCAATTGTTTTAATAGTAGAGTGGGTCTCTCCTGAAAAATTATTGCTTTAGCTGTAGAGCTGCATGCGTCACTAACTACTTAGGTAGTCTTCTGTAACCAAGAGTTCAAAGGAAAATGAACGATTTTGCAGATAACCCCATCCACACATAAGAATGGAGTAAATGAACAACTCCTTGAATGCGAGGATTTTCACTGAACCATACATTGTGCCTATTGATAATGCGATTAAATGAGAAATTTGCCTCATCGCTCCATACGACTTTCGAAATTATTCTTTATTTTGTAGCAGCAAGTTGGCAAAGCTAAGCGTCGTTGATGATCCTTTCTAGCTAAGTGGTGCAAAAATGAAATGCAATGATAGGGTTGAAGATGATGTAGTGTATTTGGTGATCAAAGTCTATTTTGAAATAAAAGCAGTCAAAGTTTAATCATTAGCCTTTATTTTTTGCATATGATGACATGATAATTTTGCATTGAAAGACCATTTAATATTGGTGCGCAAAGTGTTACTCATTGGGCTTTGAGCAACCCGATGATCTCTCATAACTCAATGAAGACTTGCACGAAATATTTCAGTACTTGAGGTGTTAATGATGTTGACATGCTGTTTTTGGACTTAAATTTGATGAAAGTTTCCACAGCAGGTGTTCTTGTTTCACAGCGCGACTTTCTAGATTTACCAATGATTTTGAATTTCTTTATAAAACGAGTAATTGCGTATATTGAAAACCGCAAGAAATGCATGTTGCAAAAATGGAAAATTCATAAATAGAAGTTGATTTGTCATTAGAATAAATGAGAACACATTTATGTGGAATATAAACTTGCGATAAGCAATTTTACGAACCTAAACAAAAGTTTAGGGGAAACAGTGCAATCAAAATGCCTCGTTAACTGATGCTTTCATTATTACGGATATAAGCGCTCACCAACCTAATATTTATAAAAGTTAAAAATAATGATTTCATATTTGGAAATGCCCCTTCTTTAAAAAACCAAAGGGAACAGTCAGCTCGAAAAATATTTCATTTTATTAATTATCGATTTTAGGGAGGAAGGGGGTAAAATGATATCGTTAGATAACACTGATAAAATTTTCACAAATTATTTTTTCAATAGAAAAGAGTTTACATTGTATTTGTAAAATTACCGCCCCTAGGCATCTAGAAAATTGCGCTCTTTATAAACACGTGCAAGTTGTTGTGGCAAAATATGATGGTGTGATAGTCAAGTTGTTACTTAATGCTTTAACCTGCTGCAAAAATACTATTTATATTTTTATCAATTCTAATGCCTAGCTTTTTTAGATTTTGAAAAAAGAGGAATAGAGAAAATACATGTATATATGAAATACATTCATTTTAGTTTTTTTTGCATCAGCAAAAGTTTCTGAAAACCTGGCCAACAGAACTATTAATAGTAGTCAGAAACTAAAATAGAAATATTCAATTTAAGATAAAAATGGCATTTAAATATTGATAAACAACAAATATACGTTTTTTCTTCTTAAAGGTTACTGATGCAATCAATCTTATATAAATTATAAAGGACAAATTGTTTTTCTAAATTTTCAAGCAATTGTCTCCAAGCCTATTATAAAATTGGAAAATTTTGAGATATGGCCACAACAATTAGTGACCGTGTTCAAACAATGTTGAAAATTTAAATTCTCACCATTCCTAATGTTCAGGTAATCTGGAGGTCTAAAGCCCATTTTAGCAAGCACTAGCCCCAACTATCGAAGTCAAGTCCAACCGAGTCGTGCGCAAAGTCAGAATCCGTCGAGCCGGTACGGATCAGCGATCGATCACGAATTAAGGATGAAAACCAGAGGAGACGATTCTCTATCC
>CABFPE010000078.1:1303415-1345748 GCA_900660155.1 Hofstenia miamia
ATGAAAACCAGAGGAGACGATTCTCTATCCAGTGGTGCTCACCAGTGGCGGATACAGATAAATTTTTAGAGGGGGCCCAATGTAAAATAAAATGCTAAGTGCATAATTGGGTATTAGAGAGGGCATAAGACTATTGAATTTTCAATTTTTAAAATTCAGCACTGTGCACAGATTTCACCATCATGAATGACTCCAAACATGGAAAAAGAATTTTGCAATTTTTCAATTTGCAAATTACGCTTTAATAATAGCATTTTGTGTTTTTTAGGGGATTTTTGCATTATGTACTACAAAATAGAAAAAGGAATAATTAATAAAATGTTATTTAAACAAAATATGAACATAAAAATCAAATAAAGAAACGTAAATACAAATGAGATTCAAAAAATGTGTATGTTAATTCCCAACATCAAGAGGTAGACGATTTTGAACTTGATTTAAAATCACAGTATCTTCATAACTAGAAACGAATGTGATTGCCAATCATTTAGTTCACTAACAACCAACACGTGCAACGCTTTGTATATAGAAGTTTGTATCTTCTGTCATATCATAATTCAATATAATGATCAATCTTTCAAAAATCCATTCCATTCAAAGAAATATTCGGTCAGGGTTATGTATCTTGAAACAGAATTAAAATAAATCAGTTTCAAATAAGTGTCAGTGTCACTTGAGGTAGTGGCTGGCTCCATCTAAGTGGTGATCAACTTCAAGCCTTGAATTTGCATGGTGTTGTCTAGTTCCACGAATGCAGAGGATCATGTTTTGTAACAAGAAGCTAAGTTGGAATCTTATCTAGTTGTAGGTTATGGAATAGTCGGTATGTTTTAGTCAGCGATTAAACCACAAAGTTGTTTTAGAAACTTTTCAGTGATCGGTGATGCTCCACCACATGCACTGAACACCAGCGCTGTAAATGAGGCGAGATTAAGTAAATTGGAAAATTTTCACCTAATGGTATGAATGTGTGCTTAGTCTGAATTTTAATCAATGTTGCTAAATATGTTGATAAAATTAAAGAAAATCACCCAATTCAAAAAATGTAAAGCTCTTGCTAAAATCTATAAACTCTAAAAAATAAAAAAATTTGTTTTGCGATCTTTGGAGTAGGTGCATGGCGTTGAATTTGAGTACAATGATTTGACCAAACCTATTGATTATCAAATGGGGTATGTAGGAACAGTGTTGAGAAATATAAATAGTAGACAAGGAGAAAATGTTATTTAATTATTACTCATGCAATGCTTAATATAGTACATTGTTCTTTTGTCTATAAATTAACCACTATAAGTTTATGTGCCATGCGGTAACCTTAGCTATGCTAATCTAATTTCACTAGTATATGTTTAAATGCAAAATAATTTAAAATTTTATGCTTAAATTAAAATACCTCAAAGAAATCATATGTTGTCCAATTCATCCCCATCCAAAGAGTGATTTGAAATACTTTTAAAATTTAAAACAATTCCTGAAAACTAAATATTCTTATGTTTATTGAGATGAAATTTCAGGATCCATAAGACCATTATAGTGTAAAATTCAATGAAATACATTTTACATGTTCCAGATTTTTGTAAAAAACTTAAAAAATTGTTCTTATTCCCTCCATTTGACGGTATTAAGGAATTTTCTTTGTAATATTTATTGTACAAATTTAATGAATTTTTCTTATTTTAGGAGGGGGGCGGTCCCCCCCCTCTGTATCCGCCCTTGGTGCTCACATATTTTGGATAGTTGTTTAGTTTTTGATTATAAGCGTTTAAATTTTTTAAAGAAATCATAAGTAGCATACACAAACACGCTTTCAATATAATGATAAAACAAATATTTATTTACCAATTTCTTCATTCTTAAATGGATAAGAAGAGACTGTATTTTCATTTACAAGAACTTAACACCTAATAAATTCTACAAAATATATTGCAACAATTTTATTGCAATATTATATCAATATAATACAAAATACTACAATAGTAATTACAACATGCTCAAAAATAAATTATTATATTTTACATATAAAGCATAGCAGGTTTCTAAATTCTTAAATTCTAAATTTTACAATATTTTATAGATCTAAACCCTAACCCAAGTCACAACTTGACATTTCTTAAACCTAAACCCTATAACCTAAACCTAAAACCTAAATTTTACAATATTTTATAGACCTAAACCCTAACCCAAAGCCACAACTTGACATTTCGTAAACCTAAACCCTAAAACTTAAACCTACAACCTAAATTTTATAGACCTAAACAATGAATTTTTAACATTTGATGATGTAAACTTATTTGACGTCACTTCGCCTTTTATAAATCAGAGTCCGTTGATCTGCAATAACGCTTCTACACCTGTTCATAATCCGTGAATTTTCAAGGGATAGCAAATTTTCGTATTTTAATCCATTCCATATTTCTAACAAGATCCTTTGTCGTAACAAAATGTTAAATTAAATTTTAAATATCTTTAAAATAACAACAACAACTTTATTATAAACCAGGGTTTCCCAACGGGCCCCTGCCGTCCACCAGGGGGCGATACGAGCCTTCAGGTGGGCGGTGGCCAAATTTATCGCATGGGGTCCCTGATATCCTTTAGGGGGCGATGAAAGAGTGAGAGCTTCTAGTAACATTACTCGGTGTTTCTCAACCCATTCGTAATTTCTTTCCTAAATTTTTTTTGCTCGTCATATGTGAAACTTGCTTTTGTTTACTTCGCAAAAATATAGTTGAAAATTTCATTCATATTTTGAAATTTGATATACAACGTTTCATATGTCCATCCTGACATTAAACGGGAACTCCTTTGGATCCTGGGAGGGGGTGACGAAGGGCTGGTTAGTTCCCTCCTGTAATCAAAGCACGCAAATGTATGATCGGGGTGAATCCCCAGAAGTTTAAGTGTGGTTTTGTACTTAGGTCAGAATATAAGATTGTTAGTAAGGGGTATGGGAATAGGACACTGGTTTCTCCTATTTAATAAATTTATAAATTTTCAATTTAAACAACGTTTGTTTTTGGTAAAAATAATTCATAGAGGCAAAAGTGTAAAATTTAGGTTTAAACTGGCAATATTGATAAAGAAAGTTCCAATTATTTATATTCAGCATTGATGTAGAATCCGTTATATTTTATGTTACTATTCGTATTTGTTATAATGATATGCGTGTTACACAATAAATATGATGAATAAATTTTCTTAAATATAGATTCTGTGGTGAAATTTAATCTTAGGCAGACTTATAATTCAGAGGTTTACTATAATTTATAATTATTTTTCATCATCCATAAGCTGCACATTGATCGGTGATTCGTGTGATTATTATTCTGATTACTGTATTAGCAATGGCATGATATATTAATTGACCCACTTGATTTATAGCTGTTATTTTTCCCATTCGACAGTGTAGAATTCTGTTGAATAAACTATATAAATATTTAATTATTTATTTTCACTTAAATTATACACTACTACTAAACTCGGTCAACAATCAAATCTTGAAAAGGTGGAAACCTTTATAATTAATTTACAAGCGACAAATTTTGCTTCATTCGTTCGCAAAACAACGAAGGAGATTGCACTTGAATGATAATGCAGAGATGTGGCTTCGTCTTAGTGACTTGCCACCACGAGCATTTCTGCTCTTGTAAGTAATAAACAGCCACAAGGCTCTCATTAATACTTATGTCTATAAAACAGTTTGTTTAATTCAAATAAATTTTGTTGTGCTCAAAAAATGAGTAACGTTTTTATTCCAATATTTTTTATTTTTAGAAATTAAATTCATGAATATAAGAAATCTTACCTAAACCAACACCGGGGTTCATGGCGAAAAAAAATTCGGTTTGGGGCCCACAACGGAAAAAGGTTGGGAAACCCTGTTATAAACGAATAAACATTTGTTTATCTAACAAAATACAAACGCATCTATTGGTTAGGTATTCTTAGCACCCGATTAGGCCATATTCTGAGGTCCCGCTCTCGTGTGCAGCAGGTGGGACCAGGCAGTCGGTGTCACATCCTCACTTGTGCGTAATTCGTGTGCTTGGGGACGTACGAGACGAGACGATGAGCTGGGTTCTCCATCATCTTGACGATCAGAATTCGATCACTCTTCGTTATCAGCTCCTGAACACTTGTGAAAGAGGACAGAATCCCCAGTTTACAGGCTCGCTTCTACAGAATCAATAAGCTGGAGTTTACAGTTAGGTTCACCACCTCCCACAGAAAGACAGTAAGTGAGCCTACTAAGCACCAAGCTCTTATACATCAGTTTTAACGCGTAAGGAGCAAAATTCATTTGTTGAAGACGATAAATCTGATACAGAACAATAAAAGCACACTTGACAAATTTGTGAATGTGGCTGCGGAAAAAAACCTCCCGTCAAATGTAAAACCAAGGACTTTCAGGAGCGAAACTCTTTGAATATTAGGAATCTCAGTGGGCATAACAATGTTTGCCTTGAACGGAAATAAGCTCTTTACATTTGACACTGTTGACATGCAGATTCCGATTATTGAAATAATCAATATAGCCACTGATAATATTAGGTGAACAGTCATCTGAGGACACTTTTCTTGGAATGCACACATTGCTGTCATCAGGGAAAGCAGACAGAGTATGAGTAAGGACCACTAACAGTGCCCTGTGGCACACGGTGGTACTACGGAACGGAGAAGTAACATCATTGAAAACAGTACAAATAGCTCTTTCAGCCAGGAAACTGGCAAAAGATTAATGACATAGGGGTTGACATCAGGCATTGTGCTCAGAGCATTGATAATGGAAACATGAGAAATCATTTCAAACGCCTCCACATGTCCATAGCAAAAATATTAATGTAATCATAACCATCTTTACGAAAGTTGGTGACATCATTCTGCAACTTGATCAGTGCATGTTCAGTAGACCAAGACTTACGGAAGCCAAATTGGCATGAATTAAGCCATTTGTTATACGCGTTGCTAATGAAATTATGGTATAAGATGCGCTCAAAAACACGGGAAAGGATAATGACTGAAACCGGTCTATAGTCTTTCTTGTCAACAGGTCGCGGGACTTTCGCAATAGGACGAATGACCGAATTCTTGAAGTAACAATGTGATAAATACAAATTGTAAACATGAGTAACAAATTCACTCAGGTTGTGAGAGTTATTGCGAATGAGCCAGTAAGGGATACCATCAATACCAGCGCTGGTGCGTTTCACACCTTTGAGAGCATTGTAAACCTGCATGCACGAAATAGAAGGAGGCGAATGGCCAGAAGTGTTAGACCACGGCGGGACTTGGTAATCATTGGTAGTACTGACACTAGCACAATAATAATTAAGATCATAGGAGTTAAATTCATTCTCAGAGAGAGAGAGTAACATGAAGTCTACTTATCAACTTGTTGACAAAATTCCACCAGATACGGCTAGCTACCGCACTGACTAGAATGTCTCACATTGTTAAAAATGATTCACGGACGCGTTCGGTGATGCAACCAGCTTCTTGGAAACGACGTTTTGAGACAAGATCACGACGCTTCTTGAGGAGGTATTTTATCAACGATATGAAATACGTTTCAGCGGACAATATCAAGGAAATCACGGAGAATGCTAACAAGAGCATCGACAATATAATCAATGTCGGAATGTTGCAGAAGGAAGGAGAAATCGAAGTTATCTAAGGCCGTTATCAAGGCAGACGAGCCTTTGACATGACGGAAATAGCCAGCGCGTGTATGCAAGATATCATCTATATTGGTAGCGATGATGCCAAAGTGATCAGAAGGGATAGTAAGCATGACTGTGGCAACATCAGAGAAAACATGGTCACGGGGAAGCGCGTCCACGAGTAGGAAAATTCGTTATCTGAGTTAAGTGGGAAGCATTGGTGATTAGCTCAACATTGAAGTGGTTTACATCACCAGCAAGAACAAAAGTAGCATGCGGAAAGGAACAAAGAATGTCATCAACTATGTTAATAATGTGTTCAAAAACGGCGCAGTCCTTCTCGGCGTCGGGAGGATAATATAAGGTAGACCTTATAATTAGGGATAGAAACAAAACTGTTGTCAACTTCATCCGAAAGCCAAGTCGCCGTCACGGCACAAATATTGATATTCAGAGAACGAAGGTCAGTCTCAAGTTGGGAAGTAGCAAAAGGTTTCTTGAGAGAGCGGGCATTAATTAACATGAAACGAAGGCTTAGATAGTCAACCTCCGTTCCTGATTCCGCTCCTTTTTTGTAGTCGGCACACACATTCTCCGTCGAAGTGTTGATGCTTCCGCGTGTCATACCACTAAATCTTATAAACTATAATAAAGAATTTTACAGCGTGGCCATCTACTATAAGTTGCTACCTGCCTCTCTACATAGCACTTTGCAGAAAAATAAATTTAGTGCAAGTCCCAAATATTTTAAAATATTTTTTTAATACGGAGACAAACAAAAGGATACCTGTTACAGTCTCAGTTGTTCGTGGGGATCTGGAATTTATGAATTCTTATTGCAAAGAAAACGGCTTGCTCTTGAATCATAATAAATCACAAGAGATGTTGATCACGCTCAAAGACCGCAACTCCTTTGAGTTGCTTGATGAGATACCTGAAGTCAATGATTTGCATATCCTAGGTGTTACCATCAGCAGGAACCTATCGTGGGTTCAGCATTTTTATATTCTTATAAAGAAAGCAAACAGTCGCCCTACTATCCTCAGACAACTTCGCAGTGTGTGCTCTAGATCTGAATTAATTAATTTGTACAGGTGCTGCATTGTTTCCACATACTGCTACTGCTCACCACTCTTTGCCAAGCTCTCTGTTTCTGATTTTGATAAGGTGACTCGAATACTTAAAAGAGCTGAATCAATTATAAACGGTTATGGCATCACCAATTCTATTTTCGATTTCTCTGCTCGCCAAGCTGCAGCCTCTCTGAATCTTACCACTACAATGATGAAACCCGACATCCACATGCACAACCTCATTCCAGGTAGAACACGATCTGAGAGATTTCAGCTACCTTTCTGACGCTTGGATATTCGTCAACGACAATTTATTCCCCAAACAAAAATAGCTCTCTCTATGCATTTGTAATTTTGTTTCTTTCTCGTTCATAATTAAACGCGTTATTATTATTATTCTGTTCTGACCATTCGACATTGATGATAGTTTGCCTATTTTAAACGAAATTAAAAAGATGATATGGCACAACTCTTGAAACATAGCTAGTGGTTAGTGGTGACGTTAATTATTATCTATCGAGTATATTATTTACTCTGCATTATCAAGCTTTATTTGTTGTAAATTGAAATTATTGAAGTAAGGCTTAGATCCCTTTCTATAGCCTTCGTCTATGAAAATACTTAGTAAAGTTGCACTAACTTGGAATAGGTAAACTAATATATAAAATATATGTTCTTCATAAATTAATGTACATTATGCAATGTTTATTGCATTAAATACTTCAAACAATAACCCTTTAATCCTAAATTTAAATCATTAAATACTTCAAACAATAACCCTTTAATCCTAAATTTAAATAATTAATGAATTTAAGTTATCATTTGTTATATTTCGAATATACATAAAGTGTAATGCATTTCACAAGGGCGAGATAATCGGGCGAATAGTTAATAATCTTGTTCATGATCGTTAGTATTACTACTACTACTACATAAATCATGTGGCTGTTTATTGCAACTATTTGCCACATGCATTTTATAGTTAAAATACAATAACAAATATTTCCATTATATAAAAATTTATTTTTAGTAAAAAAACAATTGTTTTTAGTTTAGTGAATAGAAAATTTATGTTCATATCTAAATGTTATTTATTTGTTTAACACCTAGTGAAGTTGTTTTTTCGGGACTCTGGCCTTATGCAAAAATCTGAAAATTATCTGAGAACTTGTCTGTATTGATTTTTCCTAATTATATTTTACAAAAAAGTTCGACACGTAATTAAGGATTGCTTAGATTAAACATTTTTATCGTTTATCATCTGTAAATTAGATGTAAACTGCTTTTACTCATGTACGGTCATTAATAGAGTGAAACATAATTAGAGAATGTTTTTGCTGCATAGTAACTTTAAATCGAAGTAATTACTGCAATTTTACATTTTACCTTTTGCTAAAATTTGAATGGTGTTTTATTTGCTATATATTAAAATGCATCATTTTGCCGGATCATATATGACTGCTTTTATGATCTATTTTTTCATTCACATCCATTCTAATTTTGTCTATTTTAAACTATAGATGTCATAGTTAGCTCCGTAATCATGAATACATGCTTTAAATGCATGTTATATCATTTTATACTAGCCACTATGCCATACCCCGTCCTCAAAACTTCCTAGTTGACCCCAAAGTGGGATGGTACATTTTGACAATTAGGAAGTTGTGAAATTTAGTACAAATTGAAAATATATATGTGTTGTAAATATGTAAATTTCACAATTGTTTTTACACTTCATTCTGAGGTGCACTCGATTGAGGAACCAGCCCTCTTCTTAGAGTGATATTATGCTGTGGGGTGTTGGATTTTGTTTAAGAATAAAATTTGCCCAAAATATAGCATAAAAATACAGTGCTAAAATTTAGATCCACCATTGTAAATTTAGAAAAACAGCCCTGACTTTATTATGCTATTGTTCTATGCTTAGCTTCATTTTGAAATCTAAGTTGATTCTTTTAATTTATTATTCCATCATAATTATGATTATAATCAATAAGTAATGATTGCATGATCAATTGAAGTTTTCACTTGATGTTCAATTAAAATTAATTTTAAATGGTTTAATATAATCCCTCCAATTACGCATTGTGGCAATGTAAATCCTAACACTGGTAACTTTTATGAAGCTTGAATAAGTCCTACACGATTTAATCGTGCAAGATAAAATTCTCCAAAATTAAGTTGCAAGTACAAAATCGTACTACTGTCGAGTGTTCAGAATTGTAAAATTTCAACCTCGAATGAGCTTGAAAAATTCAATATGAAAAACTCGGAAGAGGAATCATTTTTGAAATATTGCAAGAAATCCATAATTTTAAACTCGTGTTTCTATAATCAACAAAAATTCTGAATTTTTTTGAAATCTATCGAAATCGGACCTTTGTTAAAAAAGGCTCGATCTTGGCGTGAGTAACGTAAATTTAGCTTGAAAATGTATACAATTTTTAATATGTAATTGTAAGCAGTAATTTATATTATTTTTGTTGAGTACTATTTAGTAGTAGTAGTAGTAGTAGTAGTAGTAGTAGTAGTAGTAGTAGTAGTAGTAGTAGTAGTAGAAGAAGAAAATGGTTTAATGCAATGAGTTGCCACTAAATTTGTAGTTTTAAAACAAAAGCAAACCAATACCTCCGATTTTGTTAGCATCAATTAAGAAAGACTGGTTGAATTAGAATCTGCCACCTATTTAGGCGTTAACCTAAATCCAACCCTAAATTTTAAACCATTTCTTGAATCCAAAATACGCAAAATTGGAGCTCTTTACTCAACACTGTTGTTAATTAAGAGCTATGTTTCCAAAGATGTACTTATACGATACAGAAGAGCTCATATGTATGGATCAATAAGCTATTGATGTTTTCTGGGCATTGAAACGCATAAATTAGTTTGGCAGAGAATTGATAAAATTACAAATTGGACTATTCTAATAGTTTCTGATATTCCACGATATGCACATGTCAGCAGGGATCGTTAGATTTTAATAGCGATTAATCGTATGAAAAAAAAATTTGGCGATAGATTAATCGCTGCTGCCAGGAGATTAATAATCGCGATTAATCGTAGATTAATCTACTTCTGATTAAAAATATTCAAAATACAATATATCAATTGAANGATTAATCTATCCGATTAATCTCGATTAATCATGTTGGATCCCTGCATGTCAGTGCAAGTTACATTGCATTAAAAATTATGAGACCCTATAATTATGTCAAATATCTCACTTGTTTATGCTTCTTTGGTATATTATTTAGCAAAAACATTATCTTTCCTAAGAATGAATTATTTCAACGGTTGTGATACAATGATAGGCTCAAGCTTTTCATTAAATCGCAACGTATAAAAAGTAGTTTTAGAAAACAATCATTTTTTAATGCTGCTTGTGATGTTATAAATGACCTCTCTATTGAAATAAGAAATTCCAAAACTATAATAAAAAACGATATTAATACTCATTTTTTAAATGAAAGAAGTGTACCAAAGCAGTATTCAGAAAACTTTAATGTTCCTTAACTTGAATATAACTGTTCCTTTGTATGAGATTATTTCCTGAAGGTATTTTACTCCACATGTGCTTGTTAGGGTAAAGAAATATTTGGATCTCTAAGTTGAAGGGTAATAAACGATTTTGGAAATCAGATAGAGCATATCCAGCTTTGCTGAACAGTCTCTCAACCTGATTAGAAGTTGGCGTGATAAAATCGAGGATCCTTATATATAGAATTAGGCGACATCCGACGCTTCCTAAGTATGTTAGATGCTCTTCTTCTATGTCCGGTGTTAAGGTTTTCTTTTGTAAAACATATGACACACGAAGAGTGGCCATAGATAAGATATCAAACCGAAAATGACAACACTTAACTGAATGCATAAGCATCAACTTAATTAGAATAATCTAGATTAATCGAGCACGCTGTTTACGATTAATCTAATCTACTTGACCAGCACGATAGATTAATCTATCCGATTAATCTCGATTAATCATGTTGGATCCCTGCATGTCAGTGCAAGTTACATTGCATTAAAAATTATGAGACCCTATAATTATGTCAAATATCTCACTTGTTTATGCTTCTTTGGTATATTATTTAGCAAAAACATTATCTTTCCTAAGAATGAATTATTTCAACGGTTGTGATACAATGATAGGCTCAAGCTTTTCATTAAATCGCAACGTATAAAAAGTAGTTTTAGAAAACAATCATTTTTTAATGCTGCTTGTGATGTTATAAATGACCTCTCTATTGAAATAAGAAATTCCAAAACTATAATAAAAAACGATATTAATACTCATTTTTTAAATGAAAGAAGTGTACCAAAGCAGTATTCAGAAAACTTTAATGTTCCTTAACTTGAATATAACTGTTCCTTTGTATCATTATTGATTGATGTATGTAGATTTAATAAATCGTTAAAATGTAGTAGTATGTATGTATGTATGTCTGTCAATTCTATTACCCCATCTGCTTGTCCCGCCACTCCTCAATCTTCTCGATCTAACAGTGAATTTGTATCTTTAAATGCTGCTCTCTGTTCTTCATTCCCCACTTTTAATGAACTCTTTCTCTGCTGATGACTGGTACCCCTTTCTTCACCAAGTTATTTCATCCTTTGTTCCTCGTCGTCGGAAAATGCGTATTTCTCTTTCTTTCTATTTCTCATCCATTATTGTACACTCCTTGAATAAACTCGAATCTTTCAAACGCCGTTACAGGCATTCCGATTCATCGAAACTCTCTACTCTTACAGAAGACGTATCAACTTCATGGAACTGGACAAAATCTCTGTTGTCCAGCTTCTCATCTGGATCTCTTCAAGACTCTCATGCTTTCTTGCGTTGTCTGAGGATAATCATGCGACTTGAAACCCTGAAGATGACATCATCGAAATGGGGTCTCCATATCAGACGAGAGTCGATCGACACACCTAGGATTCGGAGTAATTTAACTTAATTTCTATGTCGTCAAGATGGTTATGTACGCGTTTCTATTAAACGACACAATCATTTGCTTAGACTTTTTGCATTCTTTAGTAATTCTGCTGACAATAGTGAGATCGTCGGCAAATTTTATGAGAAGAGCTTGCATAGAACGCTATCATAAAAATAACATCATAAACGTTGACTAAATTGCCTTAAAAAGTAATACTTTTACACGTTTTGAGAAAAGTAGTTGAATTATATTACACGTTACTATGCTTTCATTTTTTCTAATAAACCATTTTTTTCAAAATTTGCTTTTCACATTACCCCAGCATGCTTGACATGCATAGCTTATATATATATATATATATATATATATATATTCCTTAATTTGTGTTTATCAATAATTTGGTCGAGCATTTTGCTGTTCCTTATTTAAATGGGACTCATTCATGGACTTTTTCTGTGTCGCCGTAACTTACACCAGTATATGAATTTCTAAAATGTGATCATATTTTTGTATTTATGTACATTTGAGAAAGTTTTCCAATAATGCTGTGTGGTTTATAATTTTTAGGGCGATTATTTTTAAAGTAAAAATTTTGTATTTTAAGTATAACAAAAAATTTAATTTTGACGTAATGATAAAATAAAAATACTTCAAATTGAGAATGAATAGTTTAAAACGTCTACAAATGATAAAACATATTATTTATACTGCTATAATTTTGAAAATATATTTCACATGATGTGCAACCATCTTAAACCTAAAAATACATGGTTAACCTTAATTATTTGAGATTTTCGGTTTATTGTTTGTTAAGTAGCTTTTTAAGTTAAATTCCAAATGAAATATAGAGCACAGTTGGAGGTATCCATTTGTATTTTGTTCCAATTCCGCTATCAATTTAATAGATACTTTCTATTTCTAATTTTTGTAGTAATTTTTCCGTTTTTCAAATTTAGTTCAATTGCAGAAATTGGCAATTACACCAACGTTGTGGTTTTGTCAGTGTCATTTATTTTATCCAAATCATTTATTTCATTCACATCCATTCTAATTTTGTCTATTTGAAAATTATATAGGGTTGTCAGATAAGTTTTTTCCCATACAAAATCCTTTATATCTTTTGAAATATAGGACCATTCACACTGAAATTTGAAATAGCAACAGACTAAACATAGATGCAGATTTTGTTATAGCAGCTTTTTGAATGCTTTTAATTCTAAATATCTATGCAGTTTTGAATTTTTTTTAATGAAATAGCAATTACTCGCAGATAGAGCATTTGAAATCAAGATGGAGCTTGAACGTAATGACATCCGAAAACTGATTTTCTACTGTTGGAAGCGAGGTTTGAGCTCCAGAGATGCTGCAAAAGAAATGTGTTCAGCCTTAGGTGACAATATTGTCTCGGAAAGAACATGTCGAACATGGATGAGCCGCTTCTCTGATGGCGATTTCTCTATTGATGAAAAGATGAGGAGTGGACGTCCATCTACCGATGGGCTAGATGATCAAATCTGCGCTATCCTTCAAGATGACAAACATGCATGTTCCCGAGAAATTCTTATCATTGAATTTGTATAATAAATGCAGTATGAATAAGCAATATTGCTTTGTTTGGAAAAAACTTATCTGACAACCCTATATGTCATAGTTAGCTCCTTAATCATGAATACATGCTTTAAATGCATGTTGCATCATTGTATACTAGCCACTATGCACACCCCAGCCTCAAAACTTCCTAGTTGATCCCAAACTGGGATTCACTTTCCATTAATCATCTTAACCGTTAAAATTTTTCATTTATGACTTAGTTAGGTTTTGCTTTTAAGAAGTTTACCATTGCTTTATTAGAGCTTGTAAACGTCTTTCACGCAACAAACTGTGCCAGTTATGTTCAAAATTAGAAGTTACTTGTTTAAAATGCATTTGTTGATAACAGGGCGAGTGCAGTATTTCAAAAAGGATGTTTAGATATCGGTTTATATATATTATAGCGGTATAAATAGGAAATGCTACATTTCTTTTGTGAATTTGGAAAATAAAATTCTGTAGTAATTATGTATCTTCTAATCTGCAAGCGAACAGTTATTTACTAAAACAAGCGTTAAAATATAGATATTTCATTCGAAAAATATTCCTATATTATTAGAATGGCATTACTGGTATTCAAAAATAGCAATATGGCATGAATTTTTTGTAATAACTGAATGAGTGTTAAAATGATCACCTAGGTCCAACAACGATGTGCTTAACTTCATCACTTCAATTAATACTTTTATTCAATTTTACTCGTTGTGGAATATTTTAAAAAGCTAAAATCTACCAACACATAAATATTCCGCTAGAGGAACAATAGTTGAATATGGAAGCTTATGATTAATATCGTAAAACAAAAATCGATAAGTTATTCCAGCGTGATATTGCGTTATGTCTAGTGACCAAAATGTTGACTCAGCCGTTCCTTTTGTTCCCTTTGGAGAACGTGTATAGTTATTGCTCCATAACAACCCACATCTTTGACAGAATTTTTACTCCTATTCTCTGCTCGTGAAGCTTCAGGACATGACATTCGAGGCAACTTGCACCATGCGGGAAAAGTGGACTGAAAAATATTCTTTCTGTATTCAAAGTATATGATGAAATTTGAAAGTGGTATTTCGATTTTCGTACTTCTGTCAATACATTATGTCGCCAAGTGAAATGATGATCATATTGTGATCATGGGAACGAATTTTGCCAGGGTTTATCTAACCGCGATTTTAAGTCGATTTAGAAAGTCATCTGCTAGTGTAGGGCCTGTACCAGGTACGCACCAAATTGTAAAGGAACGAGCTTGTATAGTACCGCTGGCACGGGCTGGACATACGGGCTCTGAACTTAGTTTGATTATTTTCGTTAGTCGAGGATTTTAATTCATAAAACGATTTGTTTGAATTACATTAAGCCCATTGATGGATAAGTATTTTCTATCCATCTATTCTATATATATATATATATCTATCCATTATATGTATTTCGTGAAACACTAACCTTCATGTAAATTCATAACAAAAATTACAAGATAACACTTAAAATAATACACCGAGCCACATAAAATTAACTGCATTCTTCAAAATCACGGAGTTTCATTTCACTGTCACCGTCTGAAATTGCTTTGATATGAAAATTACATTGTAACTTAAGAACCGTAAGGGCGCTCCATATCTTTGTGAATTGAATTAATGTAAATTGTTTATATTACAAAGTCGTGCAAGGTTGAGGATTCGGGAAGGGACAAACCAACGGGCCTATTTTTGTGGGTACGGGCTCCACCCCAGGTCATCTGTGATGAAAGCTGCTTAGCCGAACCGTTTCACAGATTAGAATGTTGGTATGGGTGATGTTTAGTCGCGCATTTGGGGAGCGAACGCCCCCCTCCCCCTTCGGGCCAGCTGCGAACACTTAATTGCAATGTTTAATTCAAGATGTCATCAATCGATTTGCTGCTAAAAACAGGCGATTGAATTTTGTGTAAATTTACTTTTGTTCAAAAACTTTTTTTGCAATTTCTGTAAAAATTGATGTCCAGCCCCCTTCTTTTAAAAGTCCTGAATGTCCCACTAATGGTGTTGATTTGTTGGACAGATTTGTCAGTTAATATTGCCGAATCTTCTAATCCAAGAATGCTTCCAGCTTCTTCTGACAGCTGGATGGGGAATTCAAATGGAATCCTCAAATGGAGCAGCGTCTATTTACAAGGAATGGGCTGCATGATTGTGTTTCCTTTCATTGACCGGGAACTGGGGGACCCATGACTGGTCCTCGTGAAAAGGGTCTTCAATATCTTTTCGTTGGCTTCCAAAAGCCCAACCCTCCTTCCTCGCAAAGTCGATGTCATCAATATGCCAGGATAAACGTAAAACAATGTGTCGGATGCAAAGTGTTATTCCTTATAAACGTATTGTCGTTATTAAAAGTTTAGGAGAATATAAGGTGTATTAGACATGTATGTACTCGTATATTATAGTTATAAGTGAAGTAAAATAAATAAATATTGCACTTGCATAATGTTGTAACTTCTTAAGTTTTCTTTTACAGCTAACCTTTTCAACTACTATTCGACTAGAGAAACATGCAAAATATCTATGATAAAGCTACAATAAAAATTTTAATCTACACCATTTATACAGTACTTTTTAGTCGACTATTTCATACTTACTTATCATTTTTCTTATATCAGTTGTTACGGGTTAATATTAACAGCTTTTTCAAACAAGTTTTGTTTACAAGAGCATAATGTCACATGAACAAGCTATTCTGTGTTATGCATATTTTATATGATTTAATTATGTGCACTTCCCAAACATGCTTGTTATTCTATAAGAAGAATTTCTAATAAATGTGATTAAAATCTAAATATCGTTAGTAATGTGTTTGATTGCCAAGTGCGTGGCTGTAGCCAAATTTTAAACTTGTTCTAGTTTAAGCTTGCCCAAAATTGTATTGGTTGTAGTGTTTCAACTAGTGACATATTTCTATTTACATTGCATTGGTAGCTTTAATTTAGTGTAGCGTTTAGCAATACTAAATTTACAGTTCCTTCCGTTTTGGTGTTCACATCCTTTTTCTGAGTTTACTCAATATTTCATTTTTTAGGCCTTACTGCCATAGCAGAAATCGTGGAGTGGAGCATATAACCACCACGTGGAATTTATTAGCCTAGGACATGCAGCTTCAGCCGCCTGACTTCTCCAAACTTATGGTTCTCATACAGTTCTTGCCTTTATACGCAGTTGCTTGTACCTTTAATCTATGTTTATACATTGTTATTCTACCTCGCACGCTTCCTTTGATAGTGCCCCCGTATGCTTCACTAGAACTCCACCAATGTCGCGAATGGGTTTCAAACATTTGCTCAATGATCACCGCTTCAATTTGTGGTGTGGGATCGATCGTTGGCCTATTTCTCACTTCTCAAGATCAGAAATTTTATATTTTAGAAGTTCTAACAGTATGCCTAACAGGATATTGGCTTTGTGATACTTTCTTTAGGCTTGCCAATCTAAGGGTGCTTAAAAAGCCTAAATTTCAATATTTTCTCATATTTCACCATCTTCTTGGTAAGAATTTTACATTTTTTGTTGCTACTTGTTCATTATTTACTTATCATCGGACTATTCAATGGTTTTGCAAACATTTAATTGTTAGCATCGTTTTTATCAGACAAGGCTTACAAAATTATTCCTTTTATCTCAAGCCTATACGGATTGTTTTCGTGAGGATATCCATTTTAAATTTAATGCTGTCCCTTTACTATTTATTTGATTTATTTTTCGCCTGAATTGTGTTTGATGATCTGTATGTTTACTCTCTCTTTCTATCTCTCATATCTTAGTGATATTTTGCGGTGATGCTTATTTTCTATTTGCATGTGATGAGTAACGCAGTCGTGAATAGGAGCATTATTCTCTTACCACAACAATATCACTGAGTGTAAACTTTTGTTATCTTACGTGGGTGTGTTCGCAGGTTTATTGGTTCAATCTAAATCACAAGCTTCTACTTATTTAATTTACGTAATAAGTTGGTTTTCAATTAAATTTGATTTTTTCTTGTGGAAATAGGCTCTACACTCACCTGAATTTCTTTCTACAGAGTTTTATATTGCATATCGCGAATGCTATACAATCTGATGCTGATGCATTTCCACATGTTGGCTTTGACTTAAATTTTATTGTAATAGCAGTAGTTTCGTGTAAATTTTGTTATGCTTAGTTACAACCTTTCTTATATAATGCAGGGCCCTTTGTGCACAAAATTGTTTTATTAAACTATAATAACTATTAAAAGAAAATTGGTTGTTTTGGCTATCGCATTAAAATAATCTTCAATTATTACCGTATTATTTGTCGAAGAATTTAGAAAGTTAGTTTACTCATGAAGTATACTATTTCGTGTATGTGTAATAGATGTTTAGAAATTATCTTTTCATAAAATTGTCACTTTTGATTCACGCACTACATTTTTTGCCAGATGTTAAAGAGAACTCAATAATCGATTAAAATTTTCTCTTTAGTTACATTTGACTCTTTCTCTTAAACTTATCGTGAAGGAAAACTATTGGCCTCAGCTTTCTTTATTTAGTTTACTTAGTATATCTACGATATGCTCTTTAAGCTAAACGTATATTCACATATTCGCATTTTTAATAACAAATTATCGTACATTAGTATATATATGTCAATGCCTTGGCACTAGGCCTTTTAGAGTTAATGTGATCGGAAGTCTCCGTGCAAAGATACGTAAAAACATTCTGAACGTTAAAATAAACTTTGCCATAAAGATAGCATACCTTGATTTTTCATCAGCATGATGCAGTAATTGCGCAAATGGCATACGTAAATGTACATTTTGGTGGTTGTATTAATAAAAACCCCATCTCAAAATTGAAGGACAAGTACCACTAAAAGTTTCTTTACTGTCATATATTTTATATTTAACGTAGACATAGACAGTGTTACGATAATTTACGGTCGTATTAACAAGAATGCTTGATTAAACACATCAGGAATGTATGTATAACGCTTATTCTCTCTTCAAGTCGTAATTGACTTACAGAACTGCTGCTTGATTTTAGTACATCATAAACATTTTCGTTGTTCCTCCCTTTCAGTATTCATGTAGAATTTCAAACGATCCTGAACGAAAGAGGCGTTGTACCCTTGACATAGGTGTAAATTTATTGTTGATATCGCAAATTAATTCTTTCCATTTTTGGTTTTAGTACGTGCCCTAAAGATATTTAACATAGCAGTGCAAGGAACGAAAATAGAATCAAGTTTATGCTCGATCCAATTGCTCCAACTGACATTGAAAACGTGATTAAAATTCCATATCCAGTGTGTTGCGTCATCTGATGTATTTCCTTATTTAAATTTAATAGTCGATTGGAGATAAGTTTCAAAGTTATTAATCCGTCTACATGCTGTTAAATATTCTGGAAGCTGTCTCAATGAGCGTTTGGATAAATTTTACATTATATTCAGGCATATTAGCCTGTTTCCTTGTCAATGACCTTTGGTTTCTCGTCTGTAAAAATGTGCTTTTCCAAGGGAGGAGTAATAATGCTTTTAATTCGCCGTATGTTTTTCTCGATTTATAAATAACTGCAAATTCTGCCCAATACTGACGAATTATTTCATTTAACTTTTACAATACTATTTCAATTTGTAACACATTTCCGCTTTAATTACTTTTATGGTTTTTATTGTCCACATCCACCCCTGTCCATTAAGTTTTTCTCCAAGGCCTATTATGAAATTTGGCAATTCTAAGATTTCAACTAATCTATCTGTGAATGTGCAGGAACTTAATGTTTAAGACTTGTACTAAATTATATTGCTGTGCCTGGAATTTTTAAAAGATTCTCTATTTTTCATTAAAAGCTCCAATTTTTAATAAAGTTTTAAATTCTCATTTCCTAATTTTTTACTGAGTAGAGGGTCTAACTACCATGGGGGCAACAACTATTTGTTTTTTATGTATATAAACCACCCAGGGCCATTTAGACGTGCCGTGGAAAGGTCAGAGGACACGTTTAAAAATTGTTCAAGAAACCATCAAAAAAATTCAAAAATGCTACGCAGTTTAAGGTTAGCAAGTTTTGTCACCATGCATATGTGCAGAGGTTCACTTACCTAAAGTAAAACTTCCATGTTAGATTCTTTCGTTTCTTTAGTGACACTTCCCCCGTAAGAATTCTTTGTGATAGCCTGCTATTTAACCTGCATCAATCGTTATTTGGAACCTTAAAATTATCGTGTGTTTAAATTCAGATTTTCTCTGCTCTGGTTATTAATACGACGGTTTATAATTGATTCATAGAGACACAAAAATCGATATTCGTTGTGAATGAGGGCGTTAATGTATCCCCAGCAGCATATCAGTAAGCAACGCCCGTTGACATCTCCATTTTTTGAATAATTCATTCCTTTAGTTAGTATGCGTAACGTTGTCATTGTAATGCATAAAACAGAAATAGAGTTTTTCATTAATATGCATTATCTTATATTCATTGCGCAGATCGTGCGTTTTCTATCCCAGTCGATAATGAGTTGTTCCTGAAGTGAAATTTCCAAATATTATGTAATTCGAATTTCGGAATTTTAGAAATTAATGCTTAATCAAAATTACTCAATTGCGAAATCGTATGCAAATTCATTTTTTAACTATTACATGCACATATAATGAAAGACTGCATAATGAATATAATTTCTATTTGCGAATGTTTGTAGAGGTAATGGTTAAAACACCTTATTGGATGGTACATATTTGTTGAAAGGGTTTTAGTGTTTCTACACACTAAGTGAAAGTCTACATTTACACCTATGGTCACAAATTAAAGGAGTGTAAATGAATTATGTGTAAATTTGTATAATCACATCCAAAACCTAACTAAAATTTAAAATTTTCTTGGGTGGCCACTTCTGGTGATCAGGGATGCACTAAGTGTATGCTCATATTGCTGTGTCATTGCCGTTACAGCAAAAATGCTAGAATTCACTCACGAGGCAATCCGTCTGAAAGAGTATCCTTTCTTGCATAGAGTGATGATAGATGCACGTTTTCAGGGTGTGAGCTGGAAAATGTAATTTTAACTTCTTCAAAGTAACACAGACTGTCTCTAGAGCTCTAATCACCTAAAGATGAAAGAAACTCTAAAAATATTGGTGGCCTTAAATTTTGTGCCACCGCTCTAATTCCTTTAAGAATGCTTATTGTTGGTCAAATTATTTTGTAAATTTCAATTTTCATTGTTACGTGTTGTTTTTTGCTTTGTAAGCATTATCGGCTTAACACAGGGGTGTATTTAGGGGGCCTTGCGCCTGGGCCCGCTCTTTTTGGGCAGACCAATTTCATCTCATTCTCATACGATTTGATCGATATATTGATGAACAGTCTTTTTGTTTGACATATTTACATGATTTGATGGTATAATGTCAAAACCTGAATCCTTTATTCTGAGCAACGTTCATTTAATTCCTTAAGATGCGTTCAGACGAGCATCTTTTGATGCGCATCTTTTTATGAACGTGCGTTCTGACGAGCATCTTTTTGATGTACGCTTTTTTGATGCATCTATCAAAACTTAGGAGCGTTCAGACGAGCATCTTTATAATGTACATCAATTTGATGAAATTGGGTTCATACGAGCATTATTTTGATCCACGGCCACTTGTTTATTCATCAATTAAGTTTAATAGGAAGTGTGTTTTTCTATCACTGGGAAGATTATAAGATTATAATCCACACCTCAATTACTGCTTCAAAACATTAAAATCACAAACGAATTTGATTGGATGTTTAATTCTATAGATATTGTTATATAATATTGCCAAGACCCAAGTAGTTAACTAAATTTCTTGTTTAAATTTTCCTTGTAATTATACAATTGAACAATAATATAATTAAATTTCAATACAAGAGGAATTCTGGTTTATAAGTGATTTCCATTAGTTACACACTAATGTAAAGTATATTAACAATTCAGTAGCATAACTTGTGAAAAACCAATATTGCTTCATTGAAAGGAATAATTATTGATCGTTTAAATGAATAATGTGCGTTCCGACGAGCATCTTTCTGACGTATAACAAATTATGTACATCAAAAGATTCACGTCTGAACCACCTTTAGTATCATACTGTGGTCTTCCTCATTTCTCTTATTTTTACTTTAGTTTGAATGATATTCTCTACCACTTGCATTATTATTTATTGCTAACATGCTTGTCTCTGCTCAATTACATTTGTATTGCTAATGTTTTGGCAACAATAAATGATATTCTGTATATTTCACATGATTTAATGCTTCTTAAACCACTACTGTTTTGTTAATAGTGATGATAATTTAATGTCAATTGGCTTTTAAGCGTTAACAATTCATAATTTGTCAAAACGCTTTAAATATTTTAAGCACATCTATATAACTATCAACTCAATGCCGATATAACAATATATGTATATTTATGGCAATATTTTAGGGTTGGCTGCTATTCAAATTACAGTTCTCCATGTTGAAATGTTAAATGTGAAATTATTATTCATATTCATGGAATTGGGAAGCATACTGATCAACTTTAGATTCTGCCTTATTGATTTGAAAGTTGACAAATCTAGCCTCATGTATGAGTCTGTTTCCATTGCAATGACGTTAACATTCTTTGTTACCCGATTGGTTCCCGTGCCGTACATGCTCTATGTTGGTATGTAATTTCCTTATATTATATATATATATATATATATATATATATATATATATATGTAGTCATGTAGAGATTATTTATGTATAACGTCTTTAGAAGAAAGAAATAGGATAGATTCATTGATGCACATTTTATATAACTAGTTTTCAGAGTAATCATTTCCTTCTATATAATGTCTGTATAATTTTGACGGTATTATCGTTCCGCTCAAATATAAAGTAGGTCTGATTTTTTACCCAATACGCTATTTCCTTGAGTTTGTCTCAAAAATAAATAAGATGCCTTCTTTTTTAGTAATTGATGATATATATATATGCTTGTGTGGTTCTACATGATTTTCATTTATAACTCAATGATGATAAGTGATATATCAAGGCTCCTAAGAATATAATACCCTAGATTTGCCTTTTTTCTGACTCTACGTATTGAATAGCTATCCTGACGAAAATTGTAGTCTTACTCATTCAATTGTCAAATGTGCTTGTTATTGGGTTTTTAAGAACATATTCATTGATGCTATGTATGATTTAACTATTTCAGTATGCATTATTCAAAAGATATTTCTGTATTGATATGAATACAAAGCAAAAATGTTACAAATATGCATTTAATTTTACATTGAAATTTATTAGTTTGAAATGTTAATCTATAAAATGTTAATTCATTAAAGGTAGAACAAACGCTGTTCTATAAATACCATCAAATTATTTGATGGAAAGTCAGTATTTATGTGTTTTAGTTTTAGTAATGCCATAGTATTTGATTGATGAAACCTGCATTTATTCTCTTGCATGTTGTCGCTGATAAATTGTCATTTGACAAATTGTGCCTAGACATAAAATTTTATGGAGCATGTGAAATCCGACATTTGTGGTTCTTCTTAAGTGAATGTCTTAATACTGTCATAGTTCATAAATCATAATATAATACATCACACTATAAGTCGCAATTTTGTCTTGGCAATAACAGTTGCTGCACAGTAAGCGGCGGCATTAACGCTAAACCGTTTGCGATGTGTGTCAAGAATTTAGAAATGATAACAGTTTCGTAGATGATCTCTAGGTGTGACACCTGGCTTTGTAACTTGAATCTATGCACTTGAACTCACCTGTAGCTTAAGACGTTTGATTTACTTAGATGCTAATTTTGTATTCTAAGTGCAGTGTTGTGTGCAATAGACTAGTCTTTGATATTCATATCATGCGCTTCCGGTATTTATTCGAATCGGGCGACACAATTATCAACTATATGATGTACCAACATTGTTTTTTGATATGCACAATTGTGATATCTCCCTAAAGTGTTTCAAACATAGGAAACCTGTGCTATACATATTTAAATGAAAATTATTAGGGATTATATTTTTTCATTAATTTTCATCAATCAACGCGAATCAATCTTTAAATCATATAACGCAATTTTTCAACTAAATGCTCGTCGCGACTTCATTGCAATTATTTAACACAAATTTTCGTTTGACACTATATTTTTCATATATGTTCCATTTTATAATTATATTTGACTTATTGATGAAATTTTCAGTTTTTTAAAACAATTTAGCAATCGGTTTTCATGTATTGTTGGATCTTTTTAAAATATTCATTTCAATACAACAATGAATCTGCATTTCCCACACATTTTGCACTTAAATTTATTAATGTTTATCCTATCACTAAAGTTGAACAAATTTTGCTTTTTACTAAGCCTGTAATGTATGCAACAACCGTCCAAATCAAATCATTCTTGCCACTTGTTTTAGATTCTCACCTTATCAATACTTTTCAAGTTGGTCAGACTAATATCCGGCTAGCAAAGCCAGCACATCGAACCTTTTTGCTTTATCCTTCCTTTTACGGCCGGAGTAACAAGCAAATATTGTGCATGGCAAGCATTTGCTAATTCAATATTTGGTATATATTATGGTGGCCCTTATAGATAGAGTAAAAATTGAAGTTGCAAATTTTCAACATCTCACTCGCTAATTTTGTTCCACTTATGATGAAAGAAAAGCATGTAAAAAATTTTTGAAATTGATTCGATATTTAGTTTGGTGCTCCATATTTTGGATTTGTCAGTTTATTATGTATGTTTTACAACATAATGACTGCAAATTCTTATAAATTCTGCAAACAATAACAATGTATTGCCAGTAAAAATGCTGCTGGTACTTCGAACCTTAAAGTTATCATTAAGAATCGTGGCAATGTCCGAATCGCAGAACACTTTAATGTCTGGTAAACATTTTACTATGAAGAAATGGAATTGTCTTTGCCGTATTGTTAACACCAACAAATTACATGATAGCTAACGTCAAATTCGATTTGAAGTATGTGATTGTTAAACAGGCAGTTGTGGTCATGATTGTTTTATTATTGTCATGAATGACATTATCAAACTTGAATCGAAAATTAAAAAAGTTGTTATTCAGTGCGACATAATCAAGAAAAACCGCTGCAAATTCTTATTAAAATGTCTTTACTCAAAAGTTAACAACTTTATCTAACAATGCGTGTTGTTACACTACCAATCTCTAGTAAAAATTATACGTCTTGTGCAATGCAAACTACAGACCAATTTTTGTAACAAAGGTTGATTTGGTACAGTCTGGAAATCTTTGCCGATGTTCAGACACAACCTTGTAAAAGAAACTGGAGTTGTTTTTCTCCCTTGACTAGTGTCTTGTTGAAGTCTTGGATTAAAGCAACTCCACGTTCTGCCCTGTCATTTACAACAGCTAAAGTGGAGACAGTTTTGCGAGCTTTCTTGAAATCCTCATCATCAGACTATGTAGTTGGATCTTTTGACAGAAATGTTTCTGATAATCCAAAGAGTTTGAAAACTTTCATTGAATTTACTGAGCAAAACTGATCCAAGCCTCAGGAACACAAAGAGGATTATGCTTCCACTCTTGATCATTTTATCGAATGGTCAGGAGCGACTCTTTCGTTGCTGAAACTATAAACACTTTTGCTTCAGCAGACACTCTGGAATCAAATAGGGCAAGTGTTGTTAGTTCTTCAGGTATGTATCACAGGTGCAGACCAAGTTTATGGCTTGTTGCTGCAGAGATAGCTGTTTGTGGATATTCTAGTTGTACTTTCATCAAAGTAAAGTCATTCAGGGGTGCTTCAATGCTGCAAGGTGCAGTCATCCATGCTCTTTATGTACACCTTGACTGCAAAGCTGGCCAATTCACAAATACCTTTCAACTCTTGTCATTTTGAACTGTCTACAAAAATGCCACATTTTGATTGAATAGATCAATTTGGCCATCCATCTGGCTCTGTGCATTGCCAAGGGAGCATGGAAATGAAAGCCACGTGCAGGTGTCTCACCCAGATATACAAGAGCCAGCTCCAAGAATTCCTTGTAGTCATTACGAGGTTGATGAAACTGTAAATGCTTGCGGATAAAATCAACTACGTCACTGCATGGAGCAACCAGAGCTTCTAGTGAAGCATCAGTGTTAGCTGGTTCAAACTGGTCATGATCGATCTGCTTCCACTGTTTCTGAAATTTCTTCAAGTCTTGCACAAATTCCTCTTATTTTTGTCTGGTGTGGATCTTCTTTCCATTTACAGTATACGGACTCAAGCTTGTTGAATGAATGCTGGCTACTTCGATTTGGAACACTGGCCTTAGCCCAGACCTCAGACACTGCTCTGATTGCAGCTGAATTAGCATTTCTAATTGTCAGCTTCTGGACTTTATGTTGATCATGAAGTAGCCAAATGCCTGCCGATATGATGGCAGTTTGGCACCAAGAATTTCTAACACAAGATCCAATTAGATACAAATTATTTTTTATTCGTGTTTCCATATTTTTAGTCTGTAACACAAAAATTATTCTTTCTGTACATCATGCATTGTTATTATCGGGCATCATCAGACAGTGAAATAATAATGCAATATTGATTTTCACAAAATTAACCAACAAATGATATTAAACAATGTTCGATAGACTTAGAAATTGTTATTAACTAGTTTTCTCATGCTTCGCAGTTGTCGTACACAGATGTTATTAGTCATATTGCTGCATCGTGTGAAATTCCATCGGTTCTTGTTAATTGCTTATGTCTTATACACTTGCTAAATATTCCAGTCTGTGTTAGCAAGTTATTCGTAGCTCAAATTTATAATGGAAGTTCTATTATTATTATTATGATTACTAAAACTCTAAAGATGTTAGAATGTAATTACACAGCAAGGTGCATATAACAGAACTATGCCTTCATTTGGTAGTCTTCGAGGGCCGCCTTTAAACATTCTTCAAATTTCAAAAAAATTAACTCAACTTATTCTTTCCATAAGTGGAACAAAGTGAGTATGTGAGAGGTTCAAATTACAAACTTTTATTTTTAAGGGCCACATATATATATATATATATATATATGTATGTATGTATGTATATGAGGAAAAGAGGATTTAATTTTAGTAAACACTGAAAAATGTTATTGCTTGATTTTTTGTAGATGAATCTTCAACGAGTGGCCAGCATTCTCATTGTATCAATTTTTTAATATAATTCTTATATTTTAATAAAATAGACCAAGAATTGCAATGTGTTTAATCGCATTGGTTGATCATTTAAATTTTGTCTAGGTATAAGAATGTCCCATTACATTGCTTACTAAGTATTAGATGTCGTAAACTTGGCATCATTTATCGAATCTGTCAAGACAGTATGTAAGTGGAACAGATGTTATGCAATAATATAAATGTGAATGTTTGCTTAGATTTTTTACATTCGACCATATAATTGAGATAGACATTTTTATGAGAGGGAAACATGCTTATCAAATGTTTGGAGTCGTAATTTACTACTTCATGTTCAAAACTAACGGATGAGGCTTGCCAATCAGAACCATTAAGATCTCTTTGTGCTTTGCATAGCACTTTCATATCCACAAAGTGTGGATCAACGTTGTCAGATTATTACTTAAACCTGAATTTCATTTGAAGACTAGAATTTTCGATGACTGTATACATTTGAGTTTCGGACATTTGCGATGAGAACAGTTTTGCAGGTCAATAACTTTAGATAACACAAACTTGATTTTGTAGGGAAATGTAGTTTGACTTTTCAGATAGCGCTCCTCTTTCTGAGTTCGAATGTTTTTGTTTGTGACGTGCTACTTGTTTGCTGAGATTGCGGTTATGGTGCATCGATCAAAACACTGCTAAGTACACTACTTAGTCTTAGATAAGAGGCATATCTTTGTTTCACACGCCATTATTAAATTTTCAATTTATGCAGATGCAACCCGAGAAAATTTCGAATGGGAACTGTTCAAATTTTTTTAAAATTTTGAATTAAATATTTAAGTTCATGAAAACTAGTCTTTTCAAGACGCCCTTTATTCATGAAAGAGGCGACAATTTCAAAAAATGGTCTCTATCTGATGAAAGCCACTAAAATATATTTGTATCGCAATGTTCACATGACATTTTCCGTAATTTCATTTGACTTATAAATAGTTTTTTGAAAAAGAGAAGACTTCGATTTTTTCTAATGAATTTCTGTTAAAAAATCTTTGACATTTCCCATACAGTTTTTTGAAAGTTATCGGCTACTCTTTGGTAATTAACCAACGCATTACATTAACTTACTTTCTCTTAATTCATTATCCATTATCAATGTCAGTTGATTTAAAACTAATTTAAGTTTCGGATCTGTCTTTTATGTGCATAAAAAATTTACTTGAAGCGTGATTAGCCTTTTTAATGTTCGCTTCTTCTAGTGTGCCGTTTTCAGTTATAGTCTGCATGGCAGGGCTTAGCAATACAAAACTCTTTCAGAAACATATATAAGATGTTTTATATATTTTAGACATATATTTAATTAGAATGTCGAGTTATTTAAATTTAATTTGGCGTCAATCTTAAAACCCTAAATTTGAATTATAATGGAATTTATTCTATTAGACTAAACCAGAAAAAACTTTTATTTTTAACTATGTTGGATATTTGAGTTATTTCCAACAAAGATATTTACTTAAAAAGCCAACTTCATGCTGACTAGTCAGATAATAATCCACTAAAAGTCGAAATGTCTTCCAACAGAGAAGAATAGATCATACATTCGGTTTTAACTGCAAGTTTCAAGTTTTGAATAAGGGGTGAACCTGTGTATTCAATAGCAGGGGGTTACTTTGAACTTTTATTATCTGTAGCTTACGTAAAACGTGAAGATATGCTCTTTCATGTGGTTTTTATTTTCTCTTTACTTTTAATCAGTGTTGGTCGATTTAAATCACTTGATTTAAATCATTGATTTAAATCGGATTTAAATCATGATTTAAATCAAAGCAAATTATTAGTTAAATTATTGATTTAAATCAAGTACACTAAAAGAGATGCAAGTAGTGCATTCTAATTGTTTTGAAGTCATTGCCCTGATATTGGAATGAATTGGTCAGCCCTGAAATGTTGTTTTGCATGTTTTTTATCTTCAGTTTATTTCAAATTGATGAAATTATCGTATTTCATAAATAGTAGTATCAAAAGGATTTCTAATATTTGCTACCTTGGAAGATTGTCTGGGTAAAATTGAAATTTAGGTAAAAAAATCCGATTTAAATCAATAAATCCGATTTAAATCAAAAAATCCGATTTTTTTGATTTTTTAATTTAAATCGGATTTTTTCCCAACACTGTTTATAATGCTGTTTGTGTAATAAGCATTTACCTTTACCCAGTTTTTTTGGGTCACCCTGTACAATTACAAAGTATATGACACAGAAAAAAAGTCAAATCGAAATATCATATGATTATTAACATAACATGTTTTTTTAGATTTAATTTTTTTCTAATTCAGAATTTCAATTTATTTTTATTCAAAGAGCGATTTATTGATGAATTAACAGAAAATAAGTAATTGTTTTACGTAAAGTACAATGCTTCAATTTATCTATTAACACATAGCTGTAGGGAGAGGACATCAATAGTATAAGACATTTAAAAATTCTTCCAAATCAAGAATCTCACTGTCGTGAAATTTTGCCGTATGTTTTTGTTCGTACTGTTTTTGAGTTTAATATGTTCATTTAGGTTGCATTTCAAAATTCCCAGTTCAATTATATAGTGCTTAAGATTGGCGTTCGCATTTGAGAAAACCAACGCAAATATTTTTTTCAGTTTTGCTTGGATTAATAGCACGGTCATTTGAATTTTTAGAATTCCTTTTACGTCAATTTTTTGAAAAAGAGTATGAAGATGTCTTTTGTAATAATAAATGTAACAAAAGCCAAATGAAAACAAAATCTAATAAATATATTACCCACGCATTATATGCTTTATATCAATCCTCATTTTAATAGCTCTTCCAACGTAAACAAAGAACTCTAGCCATTGATGTCAAAAAATGAAAGAAAACTGAAAAGCAAATTCCGCAATGCAATGCTCTTTTCTTGCTCGGAAAATCAACCAAATGGATTTCCCATTAACTAGACTGTATTTTATTAGTATGCAAATATTGGAGTGATTTACTTTGTTTTTAATCCTTATTTGAAGTATGTAAGTTTGTCAAGTATATATAAACACTTGTCCTAAATGATATATTCAGGAAACGCAAATGTATGCATAATTAAGCAGGAAAATATCCAAATTAGGCAAATGCCTTTATTCTAATAATTTACAATTTTTCTGTATTTCTTCTGTCACATGAAACCTGTTCTTAATAAATGAAATGAGTCAAAATTTGGAAGAGCATCTAAATGCAAACTGAGGAACGTGGAACAAGGGGATAACTTGTGATTTTGGGAAGAGGCTCCTCGCCTCATGGTTTCTACATGGTGTAACCCTGTATTCTAGCTGCAATGAATTGGTGCCAAATGTCCTGCCTTGAGATGCTCTCTATCTTTGGAAAGTGGTCAAAGTTAGATAAAACCTACCAAATTTAAGGGTTTTCGCTGAATTAGGCTTTACTTATGTTAACATCTCCTGGATATATTGTATCAATTGATCATATTCAGTAATTGTGTTCACAAAATCACTGAAATACAGCTTTAACCTCTTTTCACCAAATATCCTAACATATTACAGATTGTATTACATATTACAAAGTATTCAATGTTAATAACACATTTGAAACTTGGAGATTGCAAATTTTTAGTTGCAATTAAGTATACATTGCTTTAATTATTTTATTTTTGTTTGATTTTAATTTTTCGTCATATATGTCTTAGGTGCATGAGTTTGAGTATTGCTTTACATGTTTTTTCCCGTTGGTTTGAGAACAGCCTACTTTTATCGAGATTTTTGTGTACTTGTCTGTAAATTAGCTGCACAAAATGCTTTTGTGCTCAAATTCATTATCTGTTGGGTTTATATAATGCAGATAAACTGTATACATAGAATTAAAAAGGAATTCTCGAAAGAGTAAATTATAGAAATTTTGTATTATGAATATAATCTCAATTAAAAGCGGTGTCGTTTTGTCGCCACATCAATGCAGATTTGGAAAGTGTATGGCCATGAGGTTTAAGACACCCAATTTTTTTCAAAGATTCATGAAGACGGTTTAAGCTTTGAAGATGCACCGAGATCGAGATCTCAAGTCAAATTTGATAATGAATTACTCATGGCAAACTACACGTGAATCGGCACAAATTATCATGGTTGGCCATGGTACTATCGCCATTCACTTGAATCAACTGACCACCGCATTGGAAATTGGTTCAATAGGTACAATATAGTAGTTAGAGAATTTAAATCCAGACATTAACTAAATAACTAAAATAGTTTTAAGCTTAGAAAATAAATTTTGTTCAATATAAAAGAGGTAAGAAGCAAATAGACCAATAGATTGAAAAATCAAAACTATAGAAATATGTGCTAATTTGATTCATACTTTATTATTGCGTGTATTACTCTTTAGTGATGTGCGTTTACGCTGTTTTAATGCTGCACCCGAAACTTGTTTCCCGTACCGGAAAATTTAATTTTCTTTGCTACCAATTAGACTTTTTCAACATTTTATTTATAGTGTGTTTTTAAAAAAATCTCATTTATCCCTAAGCTGCCCATTACATCCATGGAGATTCCATCGATTTTGTCCACATTTTCAAAAAAATTTCTCCAAGCATATTAAGAAATTTGGAAATACATGGATATTTGCATACCTATCGTTAAGTAGGCTTCTTGTTATAATGAAAACTTGTGATGACGATTGCATTTTAAAAGAAGATCCGATTTTTGCAAAAAAAACCCATACCTAGTGTTCATTTAATAAATCAGTCTAAAACCCGTGTCAGCAACAACTATCTTGGTTTCTGTAAATAGATCCCCAACGTGATTGGACATGACTTATGGATGAATAGGAATGCAGAGTATATTTTTCACGTGCTGTAATAGAAAGAACTTTGTTTATTGGATTACAATTCGAAACTGTTGAGAAATGCATGTTTTTGAAAATCATTGGAACATTTAATGAAAATTTGTTGTTTGCATCTTATATTTCAGGACTTGGTCGAGTTAAATCAGAATGTAAATAATTTTATATGGGTCGTGTCGGGTTCATTATTTTTTACCCTTGTACAACTCTGAAACGATGTGCTATTTCTGAGCCACCAACAAGTGTTAGTTAAATTCTTGCGGTCCCAGCCGGACGGCTTGGGCTAATTAGCGGTTTTTAAACTCATATTGCTGTTCATTATATTTAATTTGGAGTTTTTATTGAATGAATTTTATCGTATATTTAGCCGTTAAGAACATTTAATCAATTGAAATAATTTAATTAATTTTGATAAATTATTTTGAATTGCAGAAAGTTGACGCGTATTTTAGAAACATTGGTTAGAATATTTCTTGTAGGAATTATGTTGATTGCCCACTGTGATGTTTTCATTTTGGTTAACAGCCAGTAATATTATGTTGGTTCTTGTTGTCTCTTGCTTATAGACAGATCGCTCTGCCAATTCCTTTCACTTGTTATTTTATCTTTTGAATTTAAGCTTTCTTAATTTAAGAAAGTAAATATCTTAGAATAGTTTTATTCCAATTATTTTCTTTAAAATTATTTACTAAGTTTTCGTTAAGATAATGAGGATTTTCTTTTGATAGTTATAATTATAAGTTTACCATTTCTAACATAATGCAGATTTTTTACTTGAAATTGCTTACATTTTTAATATATTTTGTATTGAAACCAAAAATAGTTTAACTAAATTATTTCAATTCCAATCGCATTTATTTCCAGCTGGTAAGTTTAAAAAACAAATTGCTCATTTAGAAGTATATAATTAATTTAAATGTATATTTTTTATAGAGAAACCTGGATTGATATTTTACCAGTCAGTGTAAATTCTCTCTGCTTGACATGTTAAAATTTCAATGAAATGTTTTTTCAATATATCCAAATTTGCTTGTTATTCTACAATTGTTCTAAGTTACTAAGCGTTTTGACATCAAAAATTTACTGATAGATTCGGACTGACATGAATGAAAAATTCTACTCCAAATGCTTTTAAACTGGAGGCCTCAAATGCTATTCATAAAATATATAATTATAAAGAATTTAAGACAATTGTTCGCCATTTATATTAATATCATAGATTATAGCCACATAAAACCGTTAAATAACCGGATAGTCCAATTTCGTTTGGAGCACATTGTCTATTTGAAATTGTATTTGTTTTTCTGATTTCTTGCCTGTTGATTTTAAAATGTTATTTAATCAATGTGTGTACTCGGAACAAATTACTCGAAGTCGTTTGTTTTTTATTTGCACTCTTGTTCATGTCACCTTACTCTTTACGTAGACAGTTGTCATTACGTTTGTTTCTACGAATTTTCTTTGTAAATTTAAATTGAAGTATTAGTAGTCACAAAATGCATGCCGTGTGAACATTTGTTTGCAATGTAGTTTATTAATGTCATCGTTAAAATTTAGGAAAATGGCATGTAAAACATCGTTTAAAACAGAATTTAAATGTGTGATTGTAGTTTAGTTATTACATTTTTACATTTTGCTTTGTGTACCTAAACTCATGATCGAATTATTGAAATTTCATGTTTAACCTTAAACAGCTTAGCTAGCGTCCGTTTTAAAGGAAAACCCGTTTTTCCACATTTACAAAGAATTTTCTCCAAGCCTATTACCAAATTTGAAAATCTTGAGGCATGGATAGGTCTATTGGGGAACATACATTTAATGCAATGTTGAAAATTTCTATTAAAGCTTATTGCTGTGGCAGAGATTGTTGAATAGATTAACACATTTTCTTAGAAATTTTCGAATTTTTGAAAAAGATTTAAATTCTTTCCATACCTAGTCTTAATGGTTTAAAAAGTTTTGAGCTCCTGGATGCAACAAAAGAACTTTTTTTTCTTGATATGTACAGAGATATTCCAAANCTTACTCTTTACGTAGACAGTTGTCATTACGTTTGTTTCTACGAATTTTCTTTGTAAATTTAAATTGAAGTATTAGTAGTCACAAAATGCATGCCGTGTGAACATTTGTTTGCAATGTAGTTTATTAATGTCATCGTTAAAATTTAAGGGCATGTGATAATTTTTATTAGGAAAATGGCATGTAAAACATCGTTTAAAACAGAATTTAAATGTGTGATTGTAGTTTAGTTATTACATTTTTACATTTTGCTTTGTGTACCTAAACTCATGATCGAATTATTGAAATTTCATGTTTAACCTTAAACAGCTTAGCTAGCGTCCGTTTTAAAGGAAAACCCGTTTTTCCACATTTACAAAGAATTTTCTCCAAGCCTATTACCAAATTTGAAAATCTTGAGGCAATGGTAGGGTCTATTGGGGACCATAAATTAATGCAATGTTGAAAATTTCTATTAAAGCTTATTGCTGTGGCAGAGATTGTTGAATAGATTAACACATTTTCTTAGAAATTTTCGAATTTTTGAAAAAGATTTAAATTCTTTCCATACCTAGTCTTAATGTGTTTAAAAAGTTTTGAGCTCCTGGATGCAACAAAAGAACTTTGTTTCTTGATATGTACAGAGTTATTCCAAAACCTTTGATTCGTGCCTTGCGCAAAGTCAGAGGGCAGCGCGCAGATTTAGAGCGAAAAAGAAAGAGGAGACTCTCTTCTATCATGCTGTGCTTTCAGATTGAACACATCAATAATGGTTTATGAGCTATAAGTATCTAAAAAATTTTATAGGATCATGAAAAAATTTTAAAAATCACCATAATGTATAAGGTTAAGGAATGTTCTTTTGTATTTTTTTGAACAATGTTTCATCAATTTTTCTTATTTTAGAGGGACTCGGGCCCTCTCTGTATCTGCCTTTGATGCAACCACAAAACCTTCAACAGTGCTATTAAATGGGAACATATTTAAACTGTAATAACCATCAATGAAGTTTACATCAATAACAAAATTTAGTTTTGTATTGGTATCACTGAGAAGTTAAATTTTACAACTATAATTTCATAATTAAGTCCCGTTTTCAGTAAATTAATCAACAAGTATTTTCAATCATTGAGAAAGCGTGCTTTAAACATCACAACCATCAGGGCTAGGATATATATGGTTAAAGAATAAAGCATGTTTTTACGCAAATTTGGACACAGTTTTCCTTAGCGTATATTTCTATATTCCATCGTATTTCACGCGCGAATTCCAAATTTTTTACTGAATTTTATTTGTTCCTGCAACACCACGAAACTGAAGACTAAAAAATATTTTCTCCATACCTAGTTTTCATGTACTAAGAAGGTTTTGAGCTTCTGACAAAGAACTTTAACTGTTTCTTGATATGTGCAAAGATATTCCAAACCCATTGAAGCGTGCCTTGCGCAAAGTCAGAGGTCGCGGGGCCGAAGGCACGCCTCGATAGGACAAGGCCAGCACGCGGATTGAGGATCATGAAAATTTTTTAAAATTCCCAGGCTGTTTAAGGTTAAGGTCTGACATCAATATACATTTTAGTTAATAATTTTTTCATACTTTGAGTTTAGTGGAAGTGTTTTAATGTTTTTGTAAGGCTTTTTTAGATATGCATTATTTCTTAATATTGTGTTTCCTTGTACCCAAAATTATGGACGTTGGCCTTTTTTAATAGCCTCACATTAAGAGTATTTGGCCAAAAGCAAGCCAATATCTTTTAACAATGTAGTTTCATAATGAAACGTATATTTCCTAAAATCTGCATATGTAGTTGAAGCATAAGACATCTTGCAGAATTTTTGTTAGCCTAGCAGTAGTTACAATAATTTGAACTTTGAGATATCGAATTGTCAAAAATGAATTCGGTCCGTTAAAAACTGTGTGAATATAATGTTTTCTAATTATTTTGATATGAGATGCATTAGTTATGTAAATGTTGTATTTAGGTATAATGCTGCTTTATAATATGTGTAGTTAATAGTAGTTCTTTAGTGTTCTACCAATGTTTTGGACTCGACCTGAATTGCACTGCATCGTTGAAGCCCTATCTTCTTTTCAACGCTATTATCTACGTAGTTTTCACTCTGCTTAATATCTATTGGTTCTACATCATGTTGGCGGGCTCATACAGGCATTACAGAAGAAAGTCTGTGACCTACCACGTGTGAGCGGTATCATCGCTTGTCATGTGCAATGAAATGATGACCATGAAGCACATTCAATGTTTCTGCTTTCTAGTGTGAGTGTGTGTGATCTGTTTCTTCATCAGTTAATTTTAATGTCCCTTTATGATTTTACGATTTGATACTAGGTCACAATTTTGAGACGAAATTCGATTTTTAGTTGCTCCTACTACCATGTTAAAATATACGACCTGTTCTAACAGTTTGATAGCTATGCATGCATGTTTTCACTGTTGGGATTTTGTACACGTGCTGATGAGTTTGTAAATTTGGAGGTGTAGATGCGGTGCTTTGTTTAGACTACTTTATTGTGTACTATATGGATTTAAATCTGCGCTGTTTGCTAAATGCTTTTAGCTTCTCAGATGTAGTTTTAAAATAATGATTGCTTAACATGTTTTGTTATTGATCTATTTCTATTTGAAGAATTAGTATACATGTTTTTCTTCGTTATAAGTGTAGTTGATTATCTGCTAAATATACCTCCTTCCTGGTAAGAACCATTAAATTTTTATGTAGGCTGTCATAGATATTGATTTCGAAATACGTTATTTTCGTATGTATGTACAGAAATACTAAAATAATTTAGTACTGTTTCTTATAAATATTTTGTATTTACCATGAACACTCGATTGTTATTATAATCAATAGGGTCAATAGGGAGGTTTTTCCAGATTTTTTAATCAAAATTTATTTTTTACTCGCTTTTAACGGCCTAAATGCATCAATAATATCAGAATCAGTGTTTCTGTCAAATTTCCTGTTTGAAAATATCTAATAAATTTTGTCCAAAACTGTTTCATATTAAGTTATCCGAACTATGATTCTGTTTTACCTATATAAAAAAAAGTAATAAGCCATACTTTGAATTTCGCAGTTACTAAATCTGTTGTGTATTATTGTATATATTACAAAGATTTTTATTCAAAGGTGGGATTATTTGTTTTCAACGTTTTTGCAGTTATATTAATAATTTAATAAACGATTTATAATCTAGTTGAATGAATTCAGCTGTACTGAAATTATTATAGAATAGTACATTACTATTTATCCAGCTTACGTTCCCATCAACACCCCTCCTTTAGATAGTTACTAACAGAAAAAATTATTAGTCACTAGATTTCACAATGTGTGTAATTGTTTGGAAAATGAACTACAATATGTCAACACTAATTTTGTTTTGTTTTTAAGTATAAAGCAACTATTGGTGTATCCCATAGAGAAGCATACAATTAAAAATGTTTCAGATTGTGTACATAATTTTCACTGACAATTTGATGCTACTACTCTATGCTTATCAATGTAATAAAATACTAAATCAAATAACTCATTTAAGAAATTGGTGTTAAATAAATAACTTAAATTTAGTGCTCAGAAATCTATTATTTTTTGCTTCGGATAATTACATATTTTCCCTCATCGTTATTTGAAGAAACATTGAGTTGTCTTGTCTGTTATGATTTATAAATTTATATATGTATCTTTTATGGATGTCAATCCGTGATAAAATAAAAGTTATCTATCTATCTATCTATTTTTTGCGGATAAACGGCGTTTCATGCTACACATTGACATCAAAATTCAACAGCAACTTAATTTATTGCTGTAAAGTACAGCAGTGAACAAAAAGGTAGAATCACTTTGAAAAATCATTAATGTATGTATTATTATTTCAAAAAGCATAATAAACACGTTCAAATGAGATCCAATCTATATATAAATTGGAAATAAATATACGAATATTATTTGGTCGCACCACCCTTTGCTGTCATTAAAGTCGCTATTCTACGTGAAATTGATTCATTTAAAATGAATTGGTAACCCAAAAGACTGGTGAACATTGTTTTTCTAAACTGCAATCATGTATCTTATGAACTCCAGCTAGTATACAACCAAATAAATCCTTCAAGCACAGTCTAGTAGTAAAGATGGGTTCCCGGAGACCGCAAACAAACGCCTCTGATTGGTCGAGAGCTTATGACGTCACACATCACGTGACAGACCGTGAATATTGCCGAGGGTGGTTGAACCGCTGAGTCATCTAATTGATACATGGCGCTAAGTGCTTTTAAGATCTCACTAATTGATTTTTTGACAGCTTACTAATGCATTTTTAATTAGCACATTTGGGCCTGGTTAAATGATTCACACCCAAATTTACTTTGTTTTAATTTGACTAATTTTTCCTAATTATACATAACATTGCATTTTGTTATAACACACATTCACTCACCTGTATACATTGCATTTTGTAAAAATATACTTTGTTNCCAATCAGAAAAAAGTGTAACAAAATACGACCCACCTCTCGACCAATCAGAAAAAAGTGTAACAAAATACGACCCACCTCTCGACCAATCAGAAAAAAGTGTAACAAAATACGAGTCTCTTTATACTACTTGTAGATGCTTTTTTGGGTACAAGCTAAATGAATATTAATAAACTTTTCATTAGGGTTTTTCAATTATGGCATTACAATAACAAAATAGCAATCATCCTAAAGCAAGAGTTTTAAGCTGATTGTTTCATGAGTAACAAAGTTACCCTAAACTCAGAATGTTGATGTTATTTCTTATAAGATCACACAGGTAACATGAATCAATGCAATTTTGTTGTTTAGCCATGACACAAATCATACTGCACAATACCTTTACTCACCCTGTGATGTCCAATTTCTTACATCAAAAATGCATCATGGGGAATAAAATGAGCTTAATATGAAACAAAAAAACTTCATTATAAAAATATGTTAGTGCTACAGTCTGATAAAATGTTGATATTTTTGCAAAAATGTAAAACACAAAATTTCAAATGATATATATTTCAATTGTTTATTAATGAACACTTGTTCAATTTCTAATAAACAAATAGATATTAGTGAATATTTAATTGAAAAAAATAGTGATCTATGCTTTCTTGTGGAAACTTTGGTTTCTGATAATTATTTGTTTTTGTGCTACCTACCCGATGGCCAAAATTATAAATGGTACAATATTCCAAGAGTATTTGGAAAGGATGGAGGATCAGCATAAATATATCAAAAATCAATTGACATTAAATTAGTTAATGTTGGTAATAACTTCTTAACCTTTAAATATGCCGAATTCAATGTTTGTGATAATCACAATTCTTATTTTTTTATATTGATCTATCGTTACCCATCTAGTGATTGGAGTCAATTTTTGATTAATTTTTTCGAATATGTTGAAAATATACTTTCATTTTGTTTTCTGATGAATAATCTACTCATGACTTCATAAAATTACTTTTGAATTTGATTTATGTTGTCATCTTCATTATGCAACGCATTATAAAGGTAACATATAGATAAGTAAAATTTTACTCATTCTAAACAAATAAAGATACAATAAAGCACATTTTACAAAATTAACTTTACAAAAATAGAATATTTAAGAATCACCAAATATAAAATTGTTTTTTTTAAAGGAATGAAAATCAATACATATAAAATTAACATTACAATGATTATTTTTTGGATGATTGATTGAAAAACTTGAATAATGGTTGAGTTTTTGTTCCAGATGTCACAGATTAGACAAGAATTGCTTGAACCCTAACCACCATATCTTGATAAAAGAAGTGTAGCATTTCCCCGCTGTAAAATTACTGACAATTGCTGGAAAAAATATGTTGAAATCGTATTCAGATCGTAAGAGGCACTTCTGTCAGAAAACATAAAAGACATCTTGGAGAATACTTTAATAGCAATTGGTGACCATCCTCCTAAAGCTTTCACTGATAGTGGTATTAGCTCAAATTATTACAAAGATAGATGAGCAATCATTTATTCACAATATTGTAATTGATAAAAGCAGAATTTTTACTTTGCTGTATCAATAAATTCATTTACAAAAAAACTGAAGATGTGACATTCAATATTACAAAATGATGAATATGAATTCTTTGATTAAAGAAACAAATGAATATTTCCATTATTTAAATTTGCAGATGTCAATGAAATTTAGAATGATATTAACATTGAATGCACTAAAATTATGAATAAATTTGCTCCTATTAAAACTAAGTCTGTAAAGAAATCCTCTACTAGGTAAAGATGGTTTGATGTTGACTGCAAGATGTTATGTGCTAAGCAAAGTAAAGCAGAAAAACAATGCTTGAGAAATAAATCAAATTTTATAGAAAATGCTGTATCACTTTGCACAATGACTTTGTAAATTTAATTAATAAGAAAGAATATTATTGTAGAAAGTTTGAACGTATTAAAAACAATTCTAAATTACTATATCAGTTCATTGAAAAGTTGAATTGTAATCCAGAGAAACAAATACAATGATAACAGCGCAATAATTTTGTGATTATTTCAAGAGCAAGATATTGATGCTTTACATAATAAATTTATTATTTGAATCTGGAATTTTCCTCAAACTATGTAATCAAACCTAAATTAAGAAGAATTGTTCAGATGTTAATAATGTTAAAAGTTACAGACCAATAGCTAATTTGTTGTGGATGTCAAAACTTTTAGAAAAACCCTGTTGCTTGCAATTATTTGATTTTCTAGAAAAGTATGATATTATACACAGTTTTCAATTTGGTTACAGAAAAGATCATTCAACAGAAACATTACTTGTAAAATTAATAAATGATATCACTCATGCAAAAGCTTCAAATGAATGCACCATACTTGTACTTTTAGATCAAAGTGTAGGATTTTATTTAGTATATCATTCAATATTAATCAAAATTTTGGAAAATTGGGAGTAAAGCATACTGTGCTAAAATGGATACAATCATATTTGACTGAAACAATGCAATATGTTTCATTAAATAGTATTAAATCTAAATTGTTCAAAAATATATGTGGAGTCCTTCAAGGCTCTACTCTAAGCCCTATTTTGTTTATAATTTATATATCTTTTATAGGTAAATATCTAGCATTCCATTCAATTAATCAGCATATGTATTCTGATGCAATACAATTTTTTGTAACAGAAAATTATAAAAATATGGACATTACTCAACAATTCTGTTTAAAGATGATAAAGAACATTAATTCTAAATAAATTAGACTACTATAATGCCTGCTTTCTTGGTATGGACAATATTTTAATACAGAAACTTCAAAGTATTCAAAATAATTGTATATGCTTTGTTTTTTATTTGAAAATGATGGACCATATCATTCAACTTCATTGGTTAAAATTTCATATTTCATAAAATATAAAGTTTGCATAATAATCTTCAAGGCAGTTCATAATAATGTTTCTACATATATAAATGATTTATTTGTTTTTGAAAACTCAATTAAGATAACTTCTAGACAATATTTGACAAAAATTTGAAATCATAAATATATTGAATCAAATAATATCAATTTCAATTGCTGGTGCCTATATTTTCAACAATCTTAGTGCAAATACCAGAACTGCAAAAACTTTGTCAAGTTTTAAGAATTTGCTGAAAATGGAACTCTTTGAACTACAATTAGCTCAACTCAGTATTCAAACAAATATTTTGTTATTGTATAGAGCACTAGAATTTGCTTTACAAATATGTGTGCAATATAAGAAGTAAATTATTATTATTATTTTCTTATTATTTCTTATTATTTTACTTCTCACAACTTCATGCTGGTATCCCTCTCAGCTCAGGGAACTCACCAGTTCTCATGGAGTCTGAGAGCTTTCCTCCAAGACTCTAGCTGTTCCTAATAATGCTGCCAACTGTGCTACTGCCCCTACCCATCTTGGTACTCCTAACTCCTCCAAGTATCTCTTATGCTTCTTACTCACTGCTCCTAGTGCTTCTACTACTACCAGGACTACTTCAACCTTCTTTAACTTCCACATAATTTCTATTTCCTCTGCCAACTCCCTGTACTTGTCTATCTTCTCTTTCTTCTTGCTTTCTATATTCCTGTCCTTTGGTACTGCTATGTCTATCAATGTTCCCAATCTTTTCTCTTTGTCTACCACTATTATGTCTAGCCTCCATTCTTCTATCACTTTGCTTGCCTGTATGTTGAAGTTCCACAGTATCTTAACCTTCTCATTTTCTATGACACCCTGTGGCTTGTGATCATGCCACTTGTCTCCTGCTTCTAACCCATGCTGCTGGCTTGAGCTCCAATGTACCATTCTTCTCACCTTGTCAAGTTTGAAGTTATACTCATTCTGTGCCAACTTTTCACACCCTGCTATAAGATGATATACTGTTTCCACCTCTTTCTTAGATAGAAATTTATGTAACATTCGAAATTTATGTAACATTGAAATTTATGTAACATTGCTATAAGAAAAGCAAGTAATAATTATTCCCGTTTTCAGTATCAAAGTCTTTCTTCCCAAAAAAATAAATGGGAATTTGTTAACAATTTGCTAAATAGAAAAAACATGCGAACCGAAGAAATAGAAAGAATATACTATAAAGATAAATCCATTACAAATAAGAACGAAATCTGCAATGCTTTCAATGAAGTTTTCCTAAATTTAGGAAACTACAACGGTATGAATGTACCTTTTTGCCTTAATAAACCCAAAGGAACTCCAACCTCTTTCCCTTTTCGTTTTGCAACAAAATATGAAATCATAAATTCGATACAATGTTTAAAAAATAAATCCAGTGGACCCTCTCTAATACCAACGTGGTTCCTAAAACTCTCAGGTGACTTAATAGCTGAACCAATATGCTACATTTTAAATAATTGTATAAAACACTCCTTTTTTCCAGATGAATTAAAATTGGCAAATATAACACCATTATTTAAAAGAAATGATCCCGAAGATTGCGAAAATTATAGACCCATTTCGATCACTTCTCCAATCAGCAAAATTTTTGAACGAATTCTTTTTAATCAAATTAACGAACATCTTTGTAAACATGATCTCTACTCC
>CABFPE010000078.1:1365187-1377975 GCA_900660155.1 Hofstenia miamia
AGTCTATCCTTTTCCCAAAATAGCTAATCATATTTAACAGACTGTTAAAATTTTTCAAGCTCATCAAGAAATTACCACCTTATAATATTATTTCAATGCCTGGATTTATTCATAAGCATACTTCCAGATCAAAGCACTATACCTGCATTAAGTATAGAAAAAAGGTTTTGCAAAAATCATTCATTAATACCGGTATTCGAACTTGGAACTCATTACCTAAAGAGATAAGGAACATCGAAAAATTGCAAGCTTTTAAGAAGCACATTAATATATTCCTTAAGCAAAAGTATATCTCGGGTAAAGCATGGTTAGGATACAAGTTCTACAATAATGATTATACAACATCTTGTTCTTGAAATCCTGATAGGAATTTATCCTAGCCTGGTAGATTTATTGTATATAGAGCCTTATCCTATTGTATGTGTTTGTATATTTGACGACGCTATTCAGATAAATTACCAGTTTATAATTGTTAATATTTATCTGAATAAAGAATATCTTATCTTATCTTATCTTTATGTATTGATTATGGATCTCCATATTTTTTTCAGCAGCAACTACGGTTATCTAGGCAGCTTTCCTCACCTAACACGGCATCGGCAGTTTCAATTAAGACTGACTAAAAAATCTAAAACACATCGATAATTTCGAAATGTCATAGTGTAAATGTAAAATTTCAAAATAAAGGCATTCGAGACGGTGTTTCAACTCACATGCACTCAAAGAGCATTACAAATTAATTAGATAGATAACATTGAATTTTCAAACGGATTAACAGGGATAAGATATATACACAGGTTCCGAATAGTCACAATCCAGGAAAATGACAGAAAAATTTACTTAAAAAAACTTTACAAACAATGCTGGAAATGTAGGCCATCAACTTCTAAACTAGCTTTCAAGCGTTTTTGCATGTTTGAGAACACTATCTTCAAATTAAAATTATAAAGTATATGCTATATTTTATGTTCCTTAGAAATTCTTTAAATAAATAATGTAATTAAGTACAGCCAAAGACGCATTGCTATTCCAAGTGAAAATTTTTCATCATTTTGTCATATGGCAACATTAGACATTCAAACAATATCTATTCATGATATATTACACACTAGAGGTTATAAAAGGCTATTTAATCTAAATAAATAGTTGTCTGTTCAATTGTTGGCATTGTGTAGCAGTAGTGGTTAGAAAATATTGTTAATAAGGACACAATAATAATGAAGCAAAAATATGAAAAACATTTGCAAAAAGAAATGATCAGTTGAGCAAAGAGGACAAAAGCAAAGAAAAATTAAGTATAAATGAATCTGAAAATATCGATCCGTGTACAATGCGGGAATTTAATCTTTCTCAGAAAAATAGACAATTAAAATGCTTACCAAATTGTTTTAGCTTTTTGTGAGCAAATGTAAGTAAATTAAAATTCTGTTACTATTATCTTAACAATTTTATTACTGCAAAGTGAGCCAGGTAGTCTAAAAAAGATTAAGTTTAGCAAATCAATAGTTTTTTAAAATATAGGATCTCTATACATACCATTGCTAAACTGAATTGTAAAAAATATTTGCACATACTGTTTGCATCAAATACACTAAAACATTGTGAAAAAATAGCAATATAACAAAGTGAGTAAGTTTAATTTAATATTTATATCATAACCACACTGTTAATCTTAATATTTGAACAATTCCTATTCAGCTATAAATACTCCAATTTTGTTTGTCATTATATTTTTTACACATTGTTAATAAAATATATATATATATATATAAATATAGTATACATATTATATATATGACAGCTGGAAAAAATTTAGAGCTCCTCATTTATTTGAAGTTAATTTAGCGGCATATACCTGAATATTTTAAGGATTTGGTTGTCAAAAATAATTTCAATATACTTAAAATTAAATTATTATTTGAACAATTAAAATAATAAACCATTTGTTACGATATTCAATAATAAATTACATTTGTTTGTCAACAACACAAATATGTATATCGTATTAATGAAATTCCCATTGGCAAAAAATCAACAATGCGGCTTGCATTCACTTGTTCATCGAATAGTATTATGATAATTAAAGTATAAAGTTTAAATAAAATTGACTATTGTTAATTATTTGAACAAACTAACAGTGATTAAGTCCATCCTAGATTTGAAGTAAACTGCGATATAACTTTCAAATCGTTAATTAATTTTGAATTAATTTATTGGCCATAGAACATTTTGATGAAGTCATTGATCTATTTGCAATAATACGTAGTTTAAGGAGCCCAATTGAAACATCCAGTGACAAGTTATGTCATAGAATACAATTTAAATCATCATATGTTAAAATTTGCGTATGGCTTTATTTCAATTTGTTAATATTTGTGTAAAACTAGTGTTTAATTTTCTCCGTGTTTCACCAGTTAGCAAACTAAATTAATTATTGAAATATGATTTTTTTCAATAAAAACTAATAACTAAAAAGCTATGAACGTTAACAAAATAAAAAGTAATTATGTATTATCGTTGATAAATACCATCCCCAGTTACCTTAGAAGTGAAATTAAAAATGCTTAACAAACGATAACGACAATTTAACACTAATTTTGTTGGTGTATGGGTTATAGCCCCCTTGAAATGAAATTATAGAGCTCTGACCTATCCAACAATTTCGTTTTAATTTATGATCCTTATATATAAACAGATTCATTCGATAGTCTCAATCTGGAGCGCCGCATAGTCGGAAAACTACGGTTCTAATAGAAATCAATTTTATTATTGGTTTACAATCATGCATGTTTTAATTATGCATACTTCAATCAATTACACTTCATATTCAAATTATGTTTTCATTTTCAAGGTGTCCAAAATAAACATAAAAGTCCAGGATATCATTTAAAAAATTTCATAGATAAAATAAAGTTTTACATAATGACCCAATACATACAAAAATATATATTCATGACATATTAATGAATTTGCTTATTGATTTTTCGTTGTTACGACCTAGTTCAAGTCCTTAGCAACCAAATAAGAAACAGTAAGCAACATTAAAACCAGTATACCAACTTTAGTGAAGGCAGACATCAAAATTATGGTCATTATTATCTTGTTCAGAAGTTTTAATTTTCATATTTTGAGGATTCTGGTCCACTCTGGATCGCAAACTCAATCCCACATTTGTGAGTGATGCTTTTAGAGATGCTGTTTGTTCAATACATAACCTATTTCAAAAGATTAATGTATTAAAAATGATCATTTCCGTTATTTGGTATCCCCTGACAATCCAAAAAATATGATTCTTTATACTTCATTTCTACATAAATAAATTTCATCTTGACTCGCAACCCTCCAACAGCGATTGATTTCTTTTCCCCGCCACCGAGCTTCAAGAAATCTTTGATGGCTTTCCTCTTTGCTGAGCCCTTCTCCAACTTCGCCTACTCTTCCATTTGCTCCTATTTCATCTCCTGTGACTGTCCTCGCTGCCGTAAAACTTGACTTGTTTTTATTTTTGTTTTGTATGCCTTCAGCGGCTAATAAAGTCATTGATTATTATTATAAATAGTAAATATAAAATCGAAAGTAAAATTGAATTGCTTCTAGTGAAAAAAAAATATATATATATTAATATTGAACAAAATGTACAGCAAATGCATAGCGGCAACATAAAATGTATTAAATTCTCCATTAATAAAATTTGAATTTCTGAAAATAATAAACTGCATATTGTTCCTGTTTGCTTAGATGATACTTACCCGACTACAATGTAACAATCCAATTCCGATTATACTGATCTACTGGTAGATATCAAAACTTACCTCACCATCAATTTCACTTTGTTGCTACTTTGCGATATATTATTAAGAAATGATTTTTAAAGTTTTAAAAGTCCATCAATGACACTGATTTTGATAATGTGTTTAATGAAAGTCATATGATGCTATGGAATGTATTAAAATTTCACTGAATTTTGTCAAAGGTAACGCCATTTTTCACAGGTCAAGCATATAAAATCAACACACCAGACATTCAAAAATAATAGTAATATATTTACAATGGGAGTAGGTAGCATTTATAGACACTACCCTACAAAATGTCAAGGATTATTATTATATATATATATATATATATATATATATACTAGAGGTACGCATAGAATATCACAGAAAGGATATCCACTGCTATTAGGATGACAAATAGTACAAAACAGAAAAAACGCATTCTTGTGAATTTACTTACAGTAAAGGTTCATTCAAATTTAACGTACATTGCACATTTGTCGTTGAAGGTAACTTCACCTTCAATAAAAAAATTAATATAAATGAATTAAATTGCTAAGCTATTCTCTATATTGACATTACCAAACTGAAAAATACATCAGAAAATGGAAAATTTACAATTGACGAGCAACACAATGTTTTTGCATCTGTTTAAAAACAACTGTTCAATTCCCAGTTCCATGCAAACTGCTGTCAGCTTCATCATCAAGAAGTATTGTAATTAACATTGCTATCTATTATCAGAAACTGCTTCAGTTCCCTCGCAATACATAGATTTCAAAGTTTTTAATTCCTCTATTAAAAGTTTGTTTTGACTTTCCAGCATTGATACTCTGTTTTCAAGACACTTCACATACTCTTTCTTTTTTATTCTGCACTCACGAGCTGCTTGACTAAATATAGAATTATATTTGACATTAGATGGCGTTAGACTGATACTGTAAAAATTTTGCAATAGTTTCTATATAGAGCAATACAACTATGCAACATTAAATTGAAACTAAGCAAGTTAAACTACAGATAACATTTAAAGAATAAACGAACCGGTTTTTGATTAATCTAATTTCGCGTTTGCGGGCACAATCGTCGCCTACCATTTGATTTGTCTGTGATGACGACGGTAAACGAACTACGTCTATAAAATAATGTAACTACACACATACATCTATGTAATATTTAGAGAATCTATTAAAAATTTAACTAGGAAATTGTCGGAATTTCACCATGTTATGGAACAAGGTTACATTTCAAAAAACTTAAGCTGACTTACTCGGAAATTAAAAGTTAATGAGGAATATAACACGAATTATAATACACTTGAGAATGAATTAACCGACATTAAAACCCGAAACAAATAGGCTATGAATGAGCTCAAAGACATAAGTGTTTCAGAATACCTTCACTATCATCATTTCTGAATTCTTCTTTTGCATCAGGTCGAATGCACTCTGTATTAAAAACTTAATATATACTTTATTACATGCGCACTACATGAAGTAAACATTATCCCCAAGTTAACAAACTGTCTTTAAATTACAATATTAATTCTCCGTGTTTATAACGGAACATGAAAAAATGTTGCTGCTCTGTATTGCCTACATAGCATCAAATGTTAGCACGCTGAGGATTTGAAAAATAAAGCTTGGAGTACTTCGGAGATGTGATATCGGCACTAAGAGCAATGGTTCTATTATACACAATCAAATGTGTTCTGATGTCTCGATTAGATCAAACATAAATTTGATAAACAGTACATTTCAGAAAATACTAGAACGAGAACACTACACTTAAGATAGAGCTTTGAGGATGAGAAATTCAACCGTATTGATCATCATCAACATAACTAAAGTTTGATATACCTGATGCTATTTTTGACAAAATGCACATACATTTATGAATTTCCAGCAGAAGACTCTTGGACGTTATGGAATTATGGTGTTTTAAATCTACTAAAGAATGACACACGCCAAATTATATCAATTAACTCAAAACTATCCCATTTCAAGAAGTCAGCAGAAGTTTGAGGGGCCACCTGTACTTTAAGAATTACGATCACCAGCACTTCATGTAATTCAAATAATGATACTTGACTATTTGTTTGCATTATGGAACGTTACTCTTTTTATAAAATTCTTCTGAATTTTTTTTGTAGTAGCTAAAACTATAAGTTTATGTTCCAACATTTATAATGATAGGAGAGAATTCTTGAATAGCTTTCTAGAAAAAACAATTACAAAATTCACAGTTTCATATAGGTTTTTAAATAAATACGAAACAGCAAAACTAAAAAATTACCCGGTACAAAGTATTGACCATTGTATTGCAATACTGTTCCAATTTGAGATGAAGTTTCTAAATATTATTAAATAAGATATTACAATTATTATTCAACCTGTTGTGTCATTAGCTGTACTGACTATAGAAACGGGCTTGACATCTGAGGAAGTGGTAGTTACGCCATTAAAAACTTTTCTAAATTAGCGCTAAATATATGTCAATGAAGAGAAGCAAACCGTTGAGAATCATTGTTTTGTTCTGTACTTTGCAACATAATTTGAGATCCATCAGAACTAACAACACCTATCTAAATTTTAAAATAGTTAAATATATATTTAATTAACATACTCGAAATGCTTGAACCTGTAGAGGCACAGACGACATACGTTTCTAAATCTACTTAATTAATTTGCTAAATTAAATTCTTAATGCCTTAAAGTGAATTGAAATTATATAAATACAGCGTTTTAAATTTTATAAGAGTAAACTAAAACTAATGGGTAAGGTAAAAACGTCAGTAATGATTGACGTCATGCAACGCAATCACAAAAACTTTTCTTTCGTCATCACCAAAATTGTATTAAAAAATTACTATCTATAGCACAATTTATTGAAAAACTTTAAGAAATAAACAGCCTTAATATGTTTTACAAATGTTAACACTCGTTGTTCTGGTAACGTTACATAGATTTTTTATTGAAGGGACAATAAATTCAACTTTAAATTTAAACTCAAATTGCTATTCTTTTATACAATTTAAGAATGGCCATTCTTTGTGTTTCCTCACTGAAATTTGTTCTTGCTTTCCCTATCGTTGTTTGAGTCTTGTTACGATAATATATATTCCATAATTAAATAAAAGGTCTGTACGAATTTATAGTTGATGTTCTCTTTTACAACCAAATAGCAATTCTTCATTTAATTCTCTTTGTACTTTCACTGTCGTTGTAGCGAGGGGAGGGTATCTGCTGATTTTATGTTTAATTACAGTTGCGTCCAGTCGTCATTATAACCTACTAAAAATGTACTGCAATGAGTAAATTTGAGCTTTATGTGCTTATTTCTTGTCGTCGTATTATTTTATATTGATAAAATATGAGTATTTTCGTGCAGGTAAAGCGTTTGTATTCTCGCTGGATCAAAATAATATTTTAATGTACATATGAGAAAATTTTAAATGACCCATCTAATGTTATTAATCTTCATACCTTATCCATGCTAAATTTTTTGTTCATATTGTCATAAAGATTTGCTATGTCGATCTCAAGGTTCCTTATGTCGGTTTCAAGATTTCGTATGTTGATAAAAAGTGTAAAAAAGTGTAAATGTGCTATGCGCCTTCCCTGTTTTGCCGGCGTAACTAGATCCCTGGCATACCCATATGCAATGGATGTGTTTAGCACGGTATATTACAGAAAAGAAATTTTACACAAGTAAAATTGTGAAAATACAAGTAAATAATCAACTAAAACTTAGTATAGTTCTAAAAATTTCTAAGCTGTAAAATAATCTGTGAGATTTGTCTCTCTAAAATTACTTATTTTACAATTTGAAATGATTTTGATACATGTACATAGTTTAATGTAAAAACATACATACCATTTTGCCGTAGAAATTTCAAAAATTTTATCAAAACTTATTGTAACTATCGAAACCTGTAGAAAAGTATCTTAAAATACCGAAATATAGGGAAACCTAACTAATAGTATTATACTAAAAATATCAAATAACAAAAATAACCAATATTTGTAATTTTAGGATTCATAATTTCAATACATTCCTACAATGATGTTAGCTAAGCGACTCAGTTTTTCGTTCGTCACAATAGTAGTTCGTTATAAAGGCGTTCATTACAAGAGTAGCTATTATATACGCAGAATACTGTAGTTAGTTATGTATACATTTATTTTAGTGTAATAAGGCTATGTAGGAATGTGCTTGCAAGTGTATGAACATTAATGGATTTTGACGGGATATAGCGATAATAATTAGTGTTTGATCTCAGCGAACTCTGTAAATTATAAAATTTGAAATATTACGACAAATTAAGTAGTGCTACTATCAAGAAGGTCAGCTTGCTGAAGTGTTTTAATAGTAATTGTGTAGTGATCGCAACAGGAATAACTATCAGAGAGTGCCTGTGGAAGTGTTGACAACTATTAGAAGCACTGTAACTTTTGCAAAAGAAGTATCACTTTGTTGTGGTGTAGGTCAAATCGTGATTAATTGTTGGATCTATTTGTGTGTAGTTTATTTTCTACCAAGTTGCTTATTTCACTTACCGATCACAACAAGCATTTGCTTAACTATTGCAAGTTTTCATTATTACTAGTGGACTTCAAATAGCCTAGTTGTAAATTTTGCTTTCTTAAATATCTACTTAACTACATCCTCACTATTGAATCTGCTCATTAAGCTTTAGTTGTTCATGGTTTAATTTTAAGGTTTTTTTGACCAATTTTGAAATGTATACACTTCATATATAATCAATTTTAATAGTGTTTTTCAGTCATCTGTTGAATAAATTAATCTGCTGAAACTTGAAGAAAACCTTTCGTGCAGTAAGGCATACAACCATTACATAAATAATTGAGAATTAACTGAATATATTTCACTGAAAATTAATAATCTAATATTGGAGCTAGTCAAGGTTACCTTCCATTTTCAATATCTGAAATCGGTGTCATTGCAAAGAAAACTAATATGCTTAATTTGGCGATCATCGTTCTCTTATTTCTAGAACTATGTACAATTATATATGATTATAGTTTCAAATTGTTGATCACTTGTTCAAGTCGTCGTTAATAAAGTCAATTTTTGAAGATCACCAAGATTTTGTAATATGAATAGGTCTGACTTGTTTTTTTGGGAAATCGATCTTTTCTTTTCCAAGGTATTGAGCAATACCGTAAATTTTAGTGATGCAGTATATTTAGCATGAAACATTGTAAAATAGTTAATACTGAACAATTAGTATTTTAGTTCTAATTAATTATAGTTTAAAAGCATTTCTGAGATATGTTGAGAAAGGATGTTTTCTCATTAGTGCTTAACATTCTAACTCTCTTCTTTGACCTAATCGATATGATTTTATTAACCATAATGTAAAAATTTCTCATAACATTAAGTATGCAGAGTTTTGACGTCCGAATACATCAAAATATATTTTTCCCACTGCAAGTAAAAATTACGAACTCATTTTGGAGCTACTACGAAAAACCTTACTGAGATTGTTGCATGTAGTCAAATCTCTTTTCCACAAAACTGCAAACACATGCCCATTTCCAAATGTTGCTAGCGGGAATAATTATCAACAGGTTTCAGCTCAGAAAAATTTTCAATCTTTGATTCCTGATTAAAATCAGGAATTTCAGTGTTTACCTTATTTTGATTACCACTTCAATGTTTGATCAACACCAAAGATTTTGACAAAAGTATTGAAGAAGATGATTTATTGCGTGAGACTAAACATTCAATCTTTGAAGATTGCGCTAAAATTAAAATTTGACGTTGTTTGGTTTGTTGTTTTGTATAATTCAATACAGAGTACTTTTTTCATCCTGCACATGTATTTTATCTAAAGTTTATGGTTGAACACACTGTAAGTATCGTCTCAACATATTTGGAACTTGTCTTTAACTCTAACAAATTTATCATTGGAGAAACATTATTGCTCAATACATTTTAACTAAATGATGATAAATTTACTACAAAGGACATTTAAATGGTTCACTTTTTTAGACCTTGCTCTTGTTATAAATGCTTCTTTGTATTTATTAAGAGCTTATTTGTTGTTTACGTGTTTTATATGCTCACTTCAACTTATACATTGGTTGAAATGTTAATGTTGAGTGGAATCGGAAAATCATTTGTTTAGATTTGATCATTTTTCAGATAGAATGCCATAATGAATGAAGATATCTCATTTTACGGACGCAGATCGGCTCATATGCGTGGCCTTTTAGTTGAATTTCGAAATTTGTACAATAGTCGTTTGCGTGCTCTTGATGAATCATCTTCGCAAAGCAGTGAAGACGAAGGCCCTTCCTTTGCTCATCTTAATGTAAGTGTTTTATAAACGATGTTTAAGTTTTGAGACAATATGCAAGAATTTAAAGTAAATGTTTTAGTTGTATTTGCCTGGTATGTATTTTTATTACTTTGCATTTTGCATGGCTTTTACTTTGGTTTGATTATAATGTATTTTGCTCTCCCAAATTTATTTGTTACAGTCCAAGTGTAGTCTTGCATATTTATTGACAAACAAAATCACAATATTTTTTTCCATTTTTGGCCTTGAGCTATTTCATACCTTTTTGGGTTGTGAGGAACTAAACGTACAGCATTATGTATATAAAATAAAATTTTGACAAAATTGTTTGCGCGCCTGATCTCAACTATGTAAGTTCCATGCGTTAGCATTTATAAATATGAAAGTCCAATCATGAACCTATTAAATTCACTTGCAATATTTCTTTCTTATAGGTGTGATCATTAAGTCTTCCGCAAATTTAACCACGTTTGAAGGGTAAAAATCTTGCAAGTCGGAAACTTACACTAAAAATAACATCCGGCCTAAAATTAATCCTTGAGGAACTCCCCTTATAATACTATTGAGTCGTTTCCTTCATACATATCTTTATCTTGAACGTGTCGGTTGCTGGATTAGTTCGTAATCCATTTTATATACCCCTTAGGAGAATTCAGTACTATCAATTTGTCAACTGATTTTGGAGTTAAGAAATTTTCTCCAGCAATGCAAATGGAGCAATAGCTGAGGAAAATTTTCGTTTATAAGCAAATTGACTATTATAAGGGCCACATAGCAGTTGAGATTTGGCACTGTTCACTAGCGTGTACTCGAAAATTTTAGCTAGAGCAAAAGTTAATTAAATAAGTCGAAAAATCCTAAATGCCAAATCATGACTATATGGAATATGGAATTTGCTAATTCAAGCAATATTATCATAACCATGGCCTTAAGGGTTGGGTAACAAGTGGCGTTATGAGTGGCCTCCAGTCAACTACTTCATCGTTATTCATGTCCACCTGAGTAGCATAGTCGAATTCGTCTTGCCAATCTCAAGACAAAAATTCGACAAAAAATCATTCAAGTTTATTTAATGTGGATTTAATATCTCCAAGAGGGGAAAAGACGTTTTGCTTGAGTTGATATTTCTGGCTTCACTGATAGCGTTCCATATTTTGGATGAATCAATGCATGTTTAACTCCAAACTATTTAGTTTTCCGAATTTCTCTTTTCAATTTATCACTGTAATGTCTATAAAAATCAAGGCTGTTGGCTTACTTCTTCCTATTTTTGAGTTCTTTAAGATTTGCCATTATTCACGTTGGGCCTTGGTCGGTATGTCGACAACAGTTTTAGAGATTGAATTTATTACACAATTGAATTTCAACTTTGTCGTTTTTACTGTTAGCGCGATTTATATCATCAAAGTCGCATTTAGGCATTATCTCACAGAAGGCAGTAACATTGCTTTCATGCAAATCATGAACAAAGTGATATATATACTACCAGGACGTAGTTAATTATTTGGTGTAGTACATTAAAATATAACCACCATATTTACTTGTAAAATTGATATTCATTCTCACAAATTATTTAACGACATTAGGTGACAAGGCAGTAATTTCAGTGCAGAAAATTCCTGCGATTGAATATCACAAAAGCCCATTTATATTTTATACATGGTAAATAAAATAGATATCAAAAGTGAGTGTTTTAGTAACATATTTATAAGTTAAGTTTGAGTTCTAGTATTTACTGTTTTTGCGTTTCTTAAGTTTTTAAGGGATGTTTACTTTTTTGCTGTGCTTTTAATATCAACTATAGGTATGAACATAAGTTCTTGATACTGTTATTTCTACTTTAAATCTCCATAAAGCAAATGTATTTTTGATGGAAATTAGCAAATCATAGTTGTAACTTTGCGACTTGGTGAAGGCCGGTAAAATGAATGACCTGATTACCCGGTTTGCTCAGAGCATGCTTGCTTATACATTGAAATAAAATAGTAAGCAACTCTAGTCTTCACTGAGATTCGAATGTTGCGCCTCATTATAAAGTCGTAAATATATTTTAGAGATAAAATTGCAACATCTCCCATTATTTAGGGTGTTTCACCTCAATTAAGCTTCAGTTAAATTTCTTGTTATTGAAAATATCAGTCTTGGAATGATTCTAGTATTTGCACTAATGTATTGTTTTTTAATGTAACAAAAAATTTTACTTAGATTTTGACCGAATTTCAAAACTTAATAATAATTGAATATTAAACCATTTCAACATAAAGTACTGCTATACTAAACTACAAAAACTATTTATGATATACTTGGCATTTGTGAAATTCAGTTCATATATTGAACCTGACTTTCTTGAGATTAGCTTTTTGTGTACATTTGTTTGTTTAATTTGCTTTGTAAAATAATTGTGAATTGATTGAATATGAAGCTTTGACGAAAAAATTGACCGGTGAACAAATCTTTGGCCCGTTAGAACTCTTTTGCATTTGTGAGGAGCATGCACTATCAACGAAGTAAAAAAGCTATGCGTTAATTTTTTCTTGGTATAGTTAAGAAAGAGTAGCGTTTTTCCAATATCTAACTTATCAAATTCAAAAAATGAGAATCCAAGTCCTTGTTTTGTGCCTTGCTATTGCTAAAGGTTTAAAAACGTTAGAAAAGAATATATATATATATATATATATATATATATA
>CABFPE010000078.1:1387871-1414899 GCA_900660155.1 Hofstenia miamia
ATCGGGGGGGTGGGATCTGCGATTTCTAAAAATTTTGCATATCAAAAATGGGATTGTCTAAATTATTGGAATATCTTTTAAATTATCCAAATATCTGAGTAACGTAATACTCAATTAATCCTAATCTAATGTTCAAATTTGTACAATATTATTAATTAAGCAGCTTTTCTAAAAAAGGAAATGTGCAAATCAAAAAACGGGGGAGGGGGGCGTTCCCGAATTATCGGGACCTTAGAGTATGAGCCATCTTTGTATTCTAGTTTCCATTTAAGTGGCTTTTATTTCTGTTTAGGTCGAGCGATTGAGTTCCAAAGTTGCTGGACTCGAGAAAAACTTGGAAGATACTCAGTGTAATTACTACCGTTCTAGTGAAAAAGTGAGTTTCATATTTTATCAAATTTATTAAAGCTCTAATTTGTGTAGATTTCACAATATGAGGAAAAGGTAGCAAAATCTGATCGTGAAATCAATCGAATCCTTCCAGATTTGGATAGTTACAAACGGGAGAACGAAGCCTTGAAGAAGCGAGTTTCGGAATTTGAAATCGATCAAATGCGCGCAAAAGAAGCATTTACTGTCGAGGTAATTTAAACGAAATATATTTTTAAATTCTAGTTAAAATTTATTTCTTTCCATAGAAACATAACGCAAATTTTGTATCTCTAAAATATAGTGTTTATTTGTTTTAGATTGTAGATCCCAGCCTTGAGTAAGTTTAAATTCATGCTTGGCATCACCTTATCATTTACCGTATTTATTCGAATATAGTACTTGCTAATTGTTTTTAGCTAACAAAGAACTAAAAAATGTTTATAGTTTATCACGTTGATATTTATAAGAAGTGCTTGTTAGCTGCAAGTGTTCAACAACGTTTGTCAATATTGATCTGAGCTGAAAGAAAACTGAAAAGAAATCGCATCGGTTTTTCATTGAAATTTACTCGTAGACTCCGTACACGCTTGGGTTTTATATTTGAATGAATACGGTAATTATCATGTAATTCCAAACCGAATATAGACTCAAACGATTTATTTACTTTGGTAATTTATTTCACACTAAATGCTTTTAGACTTATAAAGTTTTACTGTACTCATTTTAGGGGATATTTCGTCGGGTAATATATATTGAGTGGCATGTTGTATATTCAAATTGTAAAACATATTGTACTTTGTTTTACATCATTTTCTATGTAAAACACCTTAGAACGATTTTAGTTTGAATTCATTAGCATAAGAATTGAAGTTTAGGTGTTGGAAAACATTAACCTGTGTGCAAAAACGCAAAAATCAAACTCCAACCCTATGAGGTCATGAGATCTCTAATTTCTTTGAAAAAACGCACCACGATAATTTAATTTGTTTCATTAGAAGAAATTCGTTTATTCGCTGAAACGCTATGATAGCATTTGCAACGGTGAGTTTTAAAAAATAAACTAATTTGGAAAGAGTTGTCTGCTGTCATAAATTGACATTTTTAGATATTAATTTCATTAATTCGCGGGTTAACAAGAACTTCTGATTCAATAATTGCAATTGACGTAATAATAAAGATCCAATGAAATATACTGAAATTAATTATTAATTATTTCCGTATGCTTTCTCAAAACAGATATTATGACTTTAATTTAATTGCCCTAGTGTTGTATTTGCGTTCGTGACTCATGATATCGTTTAAAAGGCATTTTTGTTGCTTTAAAATTTATTATTCTTATTGCATAATAATTGTCCTGATAATTGTTGCAAAATCATTGGTATCTTCGGCCCATACCTATGGAACTGTGATCAACTTAAACTTTAAAGATCTTTCAAGTTCTTTAAAGTTCTTTTAAGTTTTTAAAAGTGTTACTATAATTTAAATATTATTAACTTGGTTTTCATAGCATAACAAAATAATATGAAATTCTTGGAAATTGGTCATTAAATATTAATTTGCGTTATAATTTAAGTTGAGTTTCTTTCAGTTTTCAAAATGCAATGAAACGTATTTATTGGAATACAGAATTGATTGTGGGCTTTGAAGACAAAGTTAGCAAACCATATACTCCAATGCACTTTTTTAAGAACCAACCTGATATTTTAAATATTCTTATAAGAACCTGAATAACATGAAATGTTTTAAAAACCATTTGCTTAAAATTTATACATTAAATATTTTATTATCAAATATGTATTGCATTTCCTTTGTTTGCATTTGGGTAATTGTCAATTATATAATTATATTTTTAGTGTATGGCTAGTTCTGTATAACTATATATTTCTAAAATAACTTTATGTTCTATTATTTTTTATTATATCATAGTATTTCTTAGATTGTATTATACTTAATTGCATTATTTTGTAATATTATTATACTGTGGAAGGAAATTAATTTCAATTATTTTTTAAAAAATATTAAACAACGGTGTTAAAAAACGTGTACTAAAACTTGGGCTTTGAAAGTCTGTCCGTTTAGTGCATTAATACATTCCGCTTTTCTGGATATAGGAACAATATGTCAAACTGTTATGATACTGTATAATTATATACAATTCTATATACTTTACTATCGAGCAATAATTATATAATTTTCTATAAGTTATTTTGCAAGATCAAACTAAAAGAAAGGTAACGAATATATTTAATAACAAATGTAATCGGTCTTTGTTTGATTATTCAATACTTCCACGTTTTTGCAATGTAACAAGATATTGTTTAAGGGAGGGAGGGGTATATAATTAATTTAGCCTCGGGCCAAAAATACATGATCATTGCCAATTGAATTTATCCATTTTTCAAACAATGACAATTTCGGGTTAAGATTAATAATTAGTACATTTCAGTAATGCATTAACATTTCTCCGTTTCACTAGTTTTGAACTAATCCTTTTTAATAACTACTAGAAAATATGGGATGAATCAACTATGTGCGTGTTAAATTAAAAACACGTGTTTTTCACGGATTGCGTGTGGATTGATGTGGGTTTTCATCTGTGAAATTCTTATTCTAAGGAATGCCTGCTGACGTGTTCCGCCAGTGTTTTCAATTTCAAATACCGATGACAGTTAACTAATTAGGACCATTTAAATTTTTCAAATTATTACTTCTGTTACTACTACTACTTACATTATTAATATTTTGTCTTCAAAATCATTTACTGATTTTAGCTTCATACTCAGTGAATAAATTGTTTATGTTCTGTCTGTCCATATAAATTACACCATCTCATGAGCTTGATTTTATAACAATATTTTGTAATTTCAATAATCAAAAGATGAAATTTTTATTAACAGTCGTTAAGCAAAGTGAATTCTTTTGTCTTTGCGTCAACAGTGGGATTTACCTACCCTGATCTCATCAGATGTGCCTCCAAATATGTACTTTTATGCTGTTAAACTTTACATTATATGTATAGAACGTTTTTTGCAGAATATGTTGTGAAATCAATGGCAATCTCTAACTTTAAAAATTATTTTTAGTAATAATCATTTTCTACAATAATGGCATTGTATTTTCACCAAATATGCTCCCTTTGCAGACCCGAATTGGAAGGATACGGCCCATTTTGAATTCGTTATTAACTTTTAACTTTGTGTGCCTCCGCATGGTACATACACAACTATATTCGCTAGTAAATTTTTTTTTCAACATCGAGGTAGCGGATTTTGGGTCCTCTTCAATCACGGTATTTTGTCTACCTACTTTTTCATGTAGTTTTACTATTGTTTATAGTGCGTACCAAAGTAAAGATTTTTTAGCGGTTTTTGAAAAATTCTTATCACAATCATACAGACATATTGCACTTGAATTATTAGATTCATTATAATATAATATGTTATCTTCATTATTCGAAGTCAATATAATAAATTCGGGCTATTCTAATCACCAATCATTGAAAAAAAAAACATTGTTTGACTATGTATTCAGCATATGTGCTTATCTGTTTGCAACTTATAATGCATGCTTTATATCAATTGGTTTGTTTGTTTAATGAATCACGTGATACTTCGATTTATTATAATATTTTAGACTGAATTTCGGTTGGACTCGTTTAAAAAGATACAGAAAGAGTACGGGGAACTAGAGGATCAGAACAGAATGCTTAACAAGAAGTGTTCTACTCTCGAGGGCACAATAGACAGCATTAAGAATGAAATCCATATTTCTAATGGAAGAGTATGCTGATTCTTTGTGGATTAAGCTTACGTCATTATTTAGGATGCTGATTTGAAAAGAGAACTCTCTGATATGGAACGTAAACTGCTTCTTTCCAATACACAAAGGGAAACTCTGTCTCAAGAAGTACGTTTTTCTTGTTAATCTTACAATATCTCAATTTCTTACTACTCCAATTCGATGAAAAGCGTGGTTGTTTTTAGTAAAGCATTTAAACTTAAATTATTGTCTAATTTCTCATAATTGAAAAAATATTTTTAAACTTTGACGGTGCGACAATATTTACATTGCCTATTGACTAAATATGAAGTATTCATCGTATTTATTTTGCATTCAATTTGCTAATTATCTTCATATTTTTTATGAAATATTTTTATCCCAGCGTCAGAGTTTATTTATTTTAGCAACTTTCCACAACTGTCGTGGAATAAATGACATGAAGTTTTGAAAAGAGCTGCGTATAAGCTCAAAGGAGAATCCATTAAATTTTCAGATTATATGGACAATAGTCTGCATTCTTCAAGCGAATCCATTAGTTTCTATTACTTTTCAAGTATCAGTAACTTTTTGCTGGGTAGCAGAAGCATTAATTCTTAGACTGGCTCATTTTACGTTTTTATTTTCTATAAACCTAATATGAGATAAAATTCTCAGAAATGCCAACTACTTGTAGTTTTGATTGTTCCTTTGATAAATTCCTTGAATTTTTTACTTATGCAATATAATGAACTTTACACTACATAACACGTCATTATTCCAAACATCATTTTTGAAGGTTGCCATGAATTACTGAAGGAGGCCCTATAATGAGATAAGGCTATTAGTATAAATACAATAATTATTTGTACATATTTAAATGTAACTTTTTAAATCCACTTACTGTGTTAATATTTAGAAAGAAACTTTATCAAGAAAATTGACATCTTTAGAAGAAAGAATAAAAGAAGAGCGTGATAACTTCATGAAAACTGTATGAATAAATTTTTTTCAATATGTATTATGCGTTAATTATAGAGTGCCAGTGAAAATTCATCCAAAGAAGATCTTAAAATTCAATACAACGATATTTTAGAAAGATATAAAACCCTTCAACTACAGGTACCTAATTTTTAATTTAACAAATTCATATAATTTCTATATAAATGCGCATAAATGTATTCATCCGCATAAAGGTGTAAGCAGTTTTCCATGGTTTATTTCTCCTTAACTTTAAGAAAATTTAGTTAAGGATAGAGTAGTATTAAAAAATTTTTGGTATGGAATTTGAAAGCAGTTAATTATAGGTATGTTTATATATAGGTATTGACTGATAAGCAAATGTACGACGTTTGCTGTCAAATGTTCAATTGCATTAATTGCTCATGCATTAACACTAAATTAAACGTGAAACCTTGCCAATAGTTCTCTGTGTGTGTATTGTTCCCTTAAGACGAATGAATAGTACAATGTTTACGCGTTGATGAAGCCTTACTCTTCTTTGCGTAGCGACCTGGAGTTGCCCACGTCATTCACTCCTTTCCCTACAAATAAACATGATTTTCGATCTTCACAACCTCCTAACTTCAGAACTATAACTGGATTTACTGATACGTATCAGGTATTGAAAGTCACACATGTTACTTTCATCATTTTAACAATTGACATTACTATTTCACTATTGATTATTACATTTTAAACTACAACTGCAATTCGATTCTATTTTTATGCAGTTTTTACCTCACATGCTGTGTAACACCTTGTAAAAAATTTATGCACTAGGCACTCAATATATTTGTTTTGTAATACATTAGTAATGTTGATAAATGCACACAAAGTATTAAGCATTGGATGTAAAGGGAGAATATGCTCGGTTCCTTTCTTTGGCTTAATATGCTCTTACAATGGCTATTCAATAATATTTTGAAAGAGTAAATCAAAGACTTAGAACAAGAAACCAGTTAACAACTAACAATAATAGGAGTGATTGTTTTCTGATTTTTGGTATTACGTATTATTAATACTTTTTGTTTAAGTGTTATAATGATAGGGAGATTGCAAGCGATGATTGTCAGCACTAAAAATATTATTCATAATAATTTGCAAAAAAATAATTTTCGTGAAATTTGTAATAAATCATTAGATTTGTTCGCAAACAGCTCATAACATTGGTTTTACTGATTTTTAACAGAGCAAAAAAGACCTACTACTAATGTAAAATGAAAATAAATTTGAATTTATTTGAACGCATTTATACCGCATAGTTTATATATAGTTTTTATATAGCCATATAAATGGCTTGTTTAAGTCAATTTGGAGATAGTAACAATTATTATGGGGATGAGGTGCTCACTTAAGCTATAGTTCAGGAATATACCTTCTCCAGAAGAATATTGCAAAACAATTAAAAAACGAATTTTTTTTGGTAGAAGTTTTTCAAGATCTCCTCAAAAACCATTTGAGGAAATGACCAAAATCTATAAGTCCTTGTTCTAGTAGGATGCTTAGCATCTCTAAAAGTCTAAACATTAGTTTAAGATGATCGACTTAATGCGTAGCTTTAATATTTTTCCTTTCATTTCGAAAATTTTTTCTTCAGGTATTTTCCGATAGAATTAGGGTATGAGAAAAATCTAAAGCATACGTTTGTTTTACAACGAAGTTGTACATATAAACCTTCATTTAACTATGCTTCGTGGAGTGTATTCACAACCATCGTTGCTTCTTGACAATTTCTTTGTGAATGTATTGGCGTTGGTAGGATTATATTTTATGAAAATTTATCTCTAATTTAGTATTTGTGAATTATATTTGTTATATATTTAAGGTTTGACTACATCAGAGTTGCGTTTTTAATTATTATTTAAGTCTCATTGCCGCCAATTACTTATCCATTTCAAATTTTATTATTTCTTAGAATGATAAATACATTTAATTTTTATGAGTCTTACAACTGACAACTATCATATTTATACCCCTCCCTTAAAACAATATTTCATCTATTTGTAATGTAGAAACTTCGTTGGTCTAAATTTTCAGCATGGTTTAGAAGCAGGTTGATATTTTGAAATTCATTCATACAAGCAACTCAAATTTTATGTCGGCCAACTAGCTGGCCTGCAGACATATCAAATCCAAAATTTTTGGAAGATTTGGCAATTTAGTTGGACAATTGTTATATGATAAAACGGAACTGTCTCACTATTAAGGACATTAAAAAATTATATTAACTTCGTTAAAAAAAGGGAATATGAAAGCATAAAAACCTAAGGAAATCTACATTTGCACCTGTAAATATTTTTGAACTAATAGTACATGTATTGGTATTTTTTCAAGTCCACTGAATTCAATTGTGTCATTTCCTCGCCGTTAAAATAGTATTTACGTTTTGTGTCCATTAGTTTATTGGCTGCGAAATTTCATTTCAGTAATGCAGTTAAGAAAATATTGTCTAGGGGCTTTGTATTTTAAATTAAGAATGAATGGAAAGCTCGCCTACTCTCGAAATGGTAATTACCTCGGTAGTGTTAAGACAAACAATTATGACCAAGCGTAACGAAAGTTAATGGATTTAAAGTATCACACTCATTAAAATGACGACGAATAAAGTTAAATTTCAATTTTTTCATCACATTTAGTTCAATAAAGGGGGGGGGTTCAATATAAACAGGAGAGGATACTACGGGGTGAGTAATCCCCTATTCTGGAAAAGCATTTAATTTTCAAAATTAAATTCCATCTTCAAATATAATTGCAGTAATTTGAAAGTTATTTGTGAAATAACATATTTGACTGTATTTGCACAGTAAATCATATACATATTTTATACTGTTCTAATTAATATGTTTCATCATGACTTATTTAAAATGCGGCCAGGCCATCTGCAGCATTGTACTAAAATACGAAGCTATGTTTACTAAAAGTGGAGACATCATAATTCTCAGAGGAATCTTTATATTAGCGCATTGAAATCCGAACATACTCAAAATCGAAATAAACCTAACCAAATTGAAGGCTTCGATTCATTAATAAGTATCCTTCATAACGATTCAACATAGAATCATGAACGGATTTCTTGACTTATATTTTTATTGTGAAAGAATTGTACAAAGTTCACTACGCTTGCGGTTGATCTAAATTCCTCTAGTTTTCAAAGTTTTTGTAATATTAATTTTGCTGATTATTCGTATGTACTGTTTTTAGATGAGTAATCGTGAAGATACGCTACATAAAATGGAAGCGAGTCAGAAGGATTATGTCGATGAAATAACCCGACGAGAGAGAACTATTCAGGGTTTAGAGATCAAATTGCTCTCTTCACAGGAAGAATGTCGTAGAGTCCAAGACGATGTATGCTTTTTTCACACTAATCTATTTATGTAGCATTTGAGTCCTCAATCCTTGATTTTATAATGCAATTTTTTGTCTTCCATCTCTGTGCTTTTACTACACTCGATCAAATTTTTATCTTTGTAGTTGTTTAGTTTAATGCCTTTTTATACTAATGATTTGCCTCGCCCTTCATTTGGAGTCAAGAAGCTAAATTTTACCTGCAAAATAGTTTCCTGAACCAATTATTCGTTCACAAATACAAAAAAAAACAGGTCAATCCTTCCCAGTTTAGTTTATAGTATATTTGACTTTGAACAAGTAAATTGAACAAGTAAAAATCTTTCATTTTTTCATGATGTTCTTTTTTCAAATCTTTCTCAAAGTACTCCTCGCTCTAGGCTTAAATAAATGTTTTGTTTTTTTTCAATATTTAAATTTTAGGTGCAACGTCGGATTAGTGACTCCAGAAAAATTGAGCAAGATTTGGATAATACGAGATCTCAGTATCGCCAAGCTGTAGATGAGAATGGAAGACTGGAATCTCGCATTCAAACCTTAAAATTATCGTGTACCTCGGATGTTGACGCAATCCAAGAGAAGCTTTCACGGAAAGAAGCCGATCTATCTAGAGTCAGTCAAGAGTGTGAGGATTGGAGAATCCGATCGAAGAAACAAGAAGAAAAGGTGCATCAGTTAGAACACACTGTAGATTCTCTAAATTATGAAATTGGTTTGAAAAAAAGTGAACTTCGTAATAAAGAAGATTCGATTTTAAATTCGGAGCGTCAGTGTGAAGATAATAGAGTTAGTTTATTAAAAACAGAGGATGAGGTAACTATAGTATATTTATTTAAAATTTATTATATAATTTTCTTTCAAATCCTAATTCTTATTATTAATAATCGGAATAAACTTTCGCATTGCGTAAACTGCCAAGGAATTTTTTAATTTTAATTGCTTATAACTCAAAAACAAACAAACTATCCAAAATCTGTAGGCACCACTAGATAGAGAATCATCTTCTCTTTCATTTTCATCCTTTATTCGTTACTTGTCGTTGAACCGTCAGGCGCGCCTTTGCTGAACTTAGTTAGTATATTTACAAAAAACAAAATTGAGGCTAGTTGTTGTTCCCATGGCCTTTTGACCATCTGATTACCACATCAACATTACGAATAGTACGAATTTAAATCTTTCTTAAAGAATCTCTTCAAGTACTTCTGCTGCAGGAATACAGATTTATACAAATTTTCACCAGTATGTTTGAGCGCATTCACTAAGAGTTGTGGCCATATCTCAGAATTTCCTAACTTCATAATAGCCTTGGCGCGATGTTTTGAAAATTTGGAAAAAATGTTTGTCTTTTGTGAAGGACATAGGCAGTTTAAGGTTAATTTTCTCATTTAACTTAAATATGTTGTTAATTGGAGCAAAACGTTGTTCAGTTATGGCGTCGCATTCAATTAATAATCCAATGCATTTGTTGTTTATGAACGTATTGAGAGTTTGACATTCGTAAATATTAACGTAGAATGTTATTTTGGTTGAGAATGAAATAATTTATTTGAGAATTCATATAATTCTTGTGAAAAGAGTAAATGCTTTTTAGAATGAATTTTCCAAATAACTGCTTCAAAACTTTACTTTTTATACGAATTTGTTTAGTAATCGGAGAGTATCATGCATCTTTATATGTATTTGTATTACTTTAAGGTGGAAAATTGATGGATTTAACTTGATAATGCGTACCTAATCTGTAAAATTTAGCTGAGAAGGTGTGAAGAAACAAACAGCTTAGTCTCAAACGAACTCAGGGAACTCAAAGGTCGATTCCATGCTTCCGAACAAACTCTAAGCATGAGAGATGATCTTATCAATCAGTTGAAAAATGATATTGATGTTCTGAGAGCACAATATCGTGATAGTATGGATAAATTAGCGAATCGCGATGAATCGGTGTCGCAGTCAAAAGCAGACGTTGCCAAGCTTAATTCTAAATGCCAAGAAAAGTGCAATGAGGTAGGCTTTTATTCTAATCTTTTTGCTTTAATTTATTGGTAAATAGGAAATCACAAAAGATGTTGTTTTAAATTTTTCGACTGTGCCCTTTATTACTTTTTGGTTTTTCCAAAACACATTAAAAAGATTTTTTAAATAGATAATGATTTCTCGATTTCCTTTGCAATGTTATGTTGATAAGCAAAAAATGTTTAAAAAAAGATAGTAGAATATTCTTTGTTGATCCTGTTTCGATATCTACAGAATAAATTAACATTTATTAGAAAAGCAGAGATTGCATTCCCAGCTTTTTGTAATAATAATTTAGATCGATGAAAAAAATGTAATTATTGGGAAATTAGAGAAGGAGCTGGATAATGTTCGAAACAACTCCAACAATTTCAAACGGGCTTTAGAAGAAACTACCCAAAAGAAGGAAGAGCAGATCACTTCCCTCAAAGAGGAACTCTCTGAAGTACAATTGCAATATAGTCAATGTTATAGCGAGGTAACGTTGATTTCAGTATTGTTCAAACATTTTAAATATTTGTTGTCCACGTTCCTTGCATCTTAATGAGGCTGCTGTGAATTGAATCATTTGATTTTTTAAATTAAAACTATTTACTAATATATATATATATATATATATATATATATANTTAAGCTTCTTAGAAATTATAAAGATGTATTGGACCAGTGCTATTGAAGTTTACTTTAAAATTACAAAACTACATTCATTTTCTTTTTATAATTTTTAAATGAGTTTTGTAAAAATCGGAATACGCGATTTGCTGTCAATCGATGTCTCTTAATTGGGTAAGTATTCGGTGCAAGGTGTGAGTCATTTTTAAATATTTAACATTTACATGTTTCCTTTAAAATTTTCGTAATACTGTCATGCAATGGATGCGACTTCACCCTTAATTTTGATTTTATGTTTATTCTTCGCTTATTTGAATAGTTTATGTATTCAATGTCTTCATTTGTCAAAGTATTTCCAAATTTAACAGTGATTCTAATATTATTCTTTGATTATATTATGTATTTATATATTTATTTTCCGTAACAAATTAATCGTCCTTCAATTATATCATGTCCTACTAAATGCACGGCCTGCAACCTTGTAAGAAGGGCTTTAAAATGAGGACATTCTGCATAAAGAAAGCATGAATATTTTATCAAATCTATTTTACAGATTTATATTTCAACTGAATATTATAATGTATTTACTTATCAATTCTACATGTAAGTCTAAATTATTTTGAAATACAAATGCAATCCATGCAAGATATAACTCCTTCTAACGTGTATTTAGTAGTTTCAGTGTTCCAAAAGTAAACTCGATGTGTCATTATCGTTACACATTAAACTCAAAATTTTATTCGTATCCTATCTAGAGTAAAATAGCTCACAAATTTTGAAAAAAATTCAAATAATTATACTGATTAACAGATTCTTTTCGTTATTGTTGCGTGCAAAATATTTACATTCCAGCAGTGCACTAGTTGTTTTCAAGCTATTGAATTTTTGGAATCAGTGTTGTTACATAGTTAGGCACAGAGATGGACATGGACCGAAAATTTTGGCCCAAGTTTCACCTGGCCCATTTAAATTAATGACAACCGGTCCATTATTATAACTTCTCAAAAAAATTTCTCTAATTTTTAGGTTTGCTCCACTAAAATTTCATATGATAGATACTTCTAATAAGATCTAAACACTTAAAGATTTTAAATTGACATTTAGTAAAAGTATATGATAATAATGTAAAGTTTCCAAAATGTACATTTTATTTTTCAACTTTATAATTATAACTTATATAAAATTCAATGTATATGCATGCACTGTTTCGGAATAGTCAGTTTTTTTTAAAATTCGGTCTATCTTTTCCATTTCGTCTGTCTCTTATACACATGCCCATNTATAACTTATATAAAATTCAATGTATATGCATGCACTGTTTCGGAATAGTCAGTTTTTTTTAAAATTCGGTCTATCTTTTCCATTTCGTCGGCCGAAGCCCGACCATGCCCATCTCTGGTTAGACATGACCCAAATTTTTTCTGTTTAGATATATAAAGATAAATAATAGCACTTTGTAATGAAAATTTTTCCAAATATCTCAATGGTACATAAACTATTTAAAAAAACACTATGTGTTAATTATTGCTCTGGACATTTGCAAATTATTAAACGTGAATTTTTTAATATGAAAATATATCTAGTAACAGTACTCCCTTGCATTAATGAAATTCCTTTTTTAATATTTTTCTGAAATTATATTCCGTATAATCAATAATCGAAGTAGATATTGAATTTCAACACTGACAGTAGATTAAGAAATTTTCGTATATTTTGTAATCTTTATTTGTCTGATTTCAAAAATATATATTTCTATATTGAAAGATTCATGAATATGATATTGGTGTGTTTTTATTGTTTAAGGATGTTCCGACAAGTCTAGATTTATTAATTCCACCTGCTAGTTTGTCTTTGCACAAAAGAATTTTTCTAGAATTACATTAATATGTCAAAAGATATGCAACTTGCACTGAACGCCTTTGTCACTGTAAAATTATTGGTAAATCTTGTTGAAAAATAGCATATTTCCATAGTTGCTGTTTGTGCATCTCGAGGAGACTTACCATTCCTCATACTCATTTTTTGTCAAATGATGTTTAACGAATATCAGGCGTTCTACTGTTAAACAAGGTCTTTTCAAATATTTAGAGAAGTGCAAGAGTATACCTGATTCTATTAATCAATTCGCGATGAAGATGTTCTGTTGTTCAGTATGAATAAAATGATGTACTTTTAAAATGATCCATTTTCCAAGATTTTGGACTAATGTGCTTGTTTTAGTTAGTACGACAAGAGGACCAAATTTCACAGCTGCGTGATGAGAATGCAAAGTTGCACGATCAGACAACTCAAGATGCTGAAAGAATGCTTCATTTGGCTGAACAAGTTCACGGTCTTGAGAAGGATATGTCAACGATTTCCGGTCGATATAAAATGATCCAGTCAGATGTAAGTTGTTCAACATTAATACCAACTTTTATTATATTATCCAAATATTATGCCATCATTGAGATCAGCTCCGTATTTGAAATTATCTTATGGATTCATTTTTGAATTTGTAGATTTCTATATAGTGTGGAATGAATTTTTAAGATATTGTTGTCTCAATTATATATGCATATGTATTTTTTAGAATATGTTATGCGTTGTATATTAGCATGACTAAATGTTAACTTTCTAGTTGAGTCATCGAGATAAGGTTATTCTAAATCTTAAGCAAGAGATGGATAATTTCGAAGAAAAGGCTCGCAGTTTACAGATAGACGTGAGTTTCTTTTTCGATATGTTTCTATAATAGTTTGATTTTGATTGTTTCTTAAATATTTGAAATTTATTTTCTTTTATATATTAAATCTCATTAAATCTCATTCTTCGTCAAAGTTCACATTTTAGGAAAAATCTCCTAATTCTATTGTTGCTTTACCAAGAACAGGTGGTGTTGTCCTTTCTATCTGAATGCAAGACTATCAACGCTATTATATTCTGCTTTATGACAACCCTAGGGACAATTATCACGACAATGCTATGACAAGGAAAACGCGTTTTTCATTATTGTAAATTCGAGCTTTGAAATATAAATGATATTGTCACTTTGGTTGGTGTTCTAAGTTTAAACCAAATTTTAGTTACATTTTCTTACCAAAGTTAATTTGATGATTTTATTTTCCATGCTCATTTTGAATTATTTATTTAAATTATATTTTTGCTTATCAAGTATTAATTGGTTAATATTTCTATAGTTCATTCCATGTGATTTTTACATTTTAGGTTCAAGCACAAACCGAAGAGATTTCAGTTCTTCAGCAAAAATTGCGCACAGCACAGTCAGAAAATAAAGAACTTTTGGCCAAATGCGAATCCTGCGAACATAAGTTAACTAGTCAGGATGCTGAAATTGCTAATCTCACCTATGAACGGGTTAGTTTCATTGTCACTTTACACTGTATCACTGTTTTGCACTAGTCTTGATAACCTCTTTGATCACACGTAAATTACATCCACTATGCGTAACTTAATTGAACAGCATAAGTTCTTAGCCATATTTTTATTGGGCTTGTTTACATACTTCAATTCAATCGCCTTGAAATTTGGCAGGTAGCTTCTCTTAACATAGAACATTAAATAAACATAGTGATATTTTATATTGTTTGCATATTTTTTTCTGACGTCGGCATTTTTCAACAGGAGGTTAGCGAAATATGCCATTTCTTAAAAGGTCTCACAAACAAAATGAATTGATGCCCTTTCATCCTATTTTTTGCCAGTGATACAAATTGTACTGCACAATACCTTTATTCCCCCCCCCCNAAAAAAATTCAGTGTAAAAATATTTTGTACTACTCTCTGAAAAATGTTCATAAAACTTTTTTGACACATTGTTTTTAGGAAATGGATAATACTAAATTCCATGCGATGAATATTTGCCCTGCGTCTTCAACTAATCATAATTTAAATTTTTTTAAGATACGTGGTTGGGGTACAATTTTGATCGCAAATAAAAATAGGGTTAATGTAAGCGGATACAAAAGGGCGTGGTGGAATCCCTTTTAAAATTTCAACGTTGATGCTTTTGATAAAATTGAAATATGTGTAGAAAATAAAAAGAAAATGAAACGCGCTTGGAATTATTTTCTCAGATCTTAAATTTGAATTATTAAAAACTATGACTTAATTTGTTGTAATTGAACATCCCAATTCAATTTACTATCCTTATTATAATTCTCAGTTTGGAAATTCCATTTCAACTAGATTTTTCAATACAAAGTTGTGTACCAGAAAACTAGGACCACGCCATTTCAATATTTCAGTTTAATGAAAAATAATTTAAAACTATTAATCTTTTATTTTTATTTTGCTTTCTAGAAATTACCCAAATTACTCCAATAAAATCTCGTTAATGATGAAATTATTTTTTATTTAAGGCTAAATTATATTTATTAAATCCAGGGATGCTTATTTTAAGTTTCAATATTTGCTATTCTAAAATGTTTTAATGCCACGCAGGCATTTTCTTCCACCGCTTTCTTGTACTTAATTAAGAATTTTACTAAATGAATTGAAGTTATGTTATTTGATTTATTTATTAAGCAGTATTCAGCATATACTTCTGTGGTGATGAACATACTTGAGCTGTGCAATACATGTTTAAAACCCTGCTTTAAATACGGATTTTTTCACAGTTTTTTCTATTTTATTCATAATATTGATTACAAGAAATACCATCATAGTTGTTCATTTTCACTAAATAATCGCTAAAATCTTTTCATGGATGGTAGCCCTGCACACATTTTCAATTAACTTTATGATTACAATCATTTCTATCGTTTATGTTAATTTTGCTCTAACTCTGAGTATTTGGAAAGTTCGATGAAAAATATGCTTTTTGTTTACATTATATATATTTAAAACGAAAAAAACTTTCCAAACCTGATAGCACAGTTATCTTATGCTTACTCTAAGTACATTTATATCAATTCCAAATAAGTTGTTTTCATCGCCATTCATTTTTCTGTTTTCAAAATGTTTGAAAAGTTCCTGACACATTTTGCTAAAATTTTCATGAAATGTGATAATTATAGCCACCAGCAAATGAGAAAGTTCTGAGACTAATCTTCATAGAAGTACGTATGCGGATGAATGCAAAATTTCCCATTAATTCTCAAATTATTTCCTGTTACTTTATAAAATTCAAATAAAGTCTATGACTTGTTTGTCATCCGAAATCTTTTACAATGTTAAGTAATAGAAATATTACTACATAGTGTATTTTTTGAATGTATAGTGATAATGAATTTTTGCACATCGCTATGTTACGTCGAAAAAAATGCATTTTAACTGCTTTTGTTATTTTAGCAATTGAATATGAAAGCTGCTGATGACAATGCAACCGTTATTGATGATGTCACTCGGCAATTGCGTTCTGCCAAACAGCTCCATTTAGAAGAAGAAGAACGATGGAAGAAACTGTTGCATCAAACTCGCCAAGACTACGAAAATGCTGAAAAGAAATTTTCAGATGAAGAGATCGAGTGCAAGAAGCAGAAGGCTAACGTCATTCAATTGGAACATTCAAATAGTGTGCTTAAAAAAAATCTTGAGGAAACTGAGGAAAAGGTAATCTTCATTTTTATTCGATGAAGTAATCTACAGCGTTTTCATTATCAATGGAATGGATTCATTTATTAGTTCATTCATGTCTAAAAAACATATTAGTAATAAAGGAAAACATTGCATTAAAAATAAACTTAATTTCAAGAATGACGTATAAACAATTATTGCGTCATAATTTTCCACTAAAGGCGATTGTGCTTACAGTTTTAGTGTATTTCTATTTTCTTTTGAGCAAAAACAATTGCTCGTTGTCATTCATAACAGTGCTAAACAAATGGCTGCTGGCAGTTTTATAAATATAGCAATTATAATTTACTGAAAAACTGCACTTTTAAGTGTTTAAGGCATCAGTAATCTTTTTAGCTTCAAAATTGTCTTGCTGAATCGATGGTAAGACAGTCTGAAGCAATTGTTCTGTAAATACGAAATTTGTTTGCTCGGTTTTAATAGAATATTTATCGTTACTTAGTGATTAAAAACATAGTATGTTTTATGCGATTTGTGAATTCGAAAATTTAGGGTATGAAATATTCTTTATAATTATAATATATTGCTTAAAAATCCATAAACATAAATCAATGTTTTCGAGTATACGTAGATTTCCTTCTCCATTTTAGTTATCAATCACGAGTGAAAAGCTCCTGTCGCATGAAAATGAGAATGAAAATCTTCGAAAGCAGTTGGCCAATCAAGAACATGACTTAAATCTCACACGGAAATCTGAGGCTAATCTCACCGAAGAACTTGCATCTGCTAAGCATTCGTTAACTGATACTTCTGATCAAGTGAGCGCTTTGCACAGCAAGTTGCTTCAAACCGACTGCAATATTGAAGAACTTAATCGAACTGTACGGTTTTTTAATGATTGATACCAATTTTCTATTTTCTACATCTTTTAATTTTTTCTAGTATTCACTAATTGGGCACTAACAGTTTTCAAATCTTTAATAGCAATTATTAATAACTTTAAATAAATTAATTGCAGGGTCGCATGATCATAATAAATTTAAGCTTTACAGATGCATGCTAAAATTTTGACAAATCCATAAGTAACGTTTGTATATCTTTATTCATTGGTCTAGTTTGATGTCTTTCTTATAGATTGCATGAAGAGACACTATTAAGCTGCATGGCATTCAGATATAATTTATGGAAATCTATTGTTTAAGTGTATTTAGTACTCTACAAACTAGACATGCATACACACTATGAATTATGTTAAACACAATTACTTAAAGAACGGTTTTTAAATATTTTATCCATGCGTTAAATTGATTTAATGAGTAAAGTAGTAATTGTTTCTTGAAATATTTAATTCTTTTCTTGTTTTTATCAACATTTAAATTTATCCATAGTGTTCAACATCCTCAAGTAATTTCAGTGGGTCTTTTGTTTCCTCTAGTTAACATAATTCCATACAAATTCAGAGAATCACTGCCATTGATAAATTTATGAATCATGCAAGCCGATTGATGTTGAGTTGAGAACATTAACGAGAATGGAAGTTCATTAATTGATACTTTCAGAAATATTTTTCAATTTTTTCTTTTTAAAATTAGGAAGAAAGTCTCCAATATTTTTTGTAGGCAATTTAGTTTGAACATTTAACTCTTTCACTGCGAAATTCGACTTTAGTCACACGGCCAACATTATGTCTGACTGCGAAATTCGACTTCAGTCCACATCTCTCCTGTTTTTTTCTAATAAAATGTCCAAAATCTGGTGTAATTCCATGTANAAAAACTCTTTATACCTAATGTTTATGTAATTCTAAGATTTAGTTCATGAGAACAAAACAGAACTTTAACTGTTTCTTTATATATAGATAGATCTCCCAAACTCATTGATCATACAATGCGCAAAATCAGAGATAGTGAGCCAAAGTCAGTGATTGGAGAATTCATGCAGCGGCACGCATTAATGGGGACAGGATCAAGCGTGCCTTTAACTCTTTCACTGCGAAATTCGACTTTAGTCACACGGTCAACATTATGTATGACTGCGAAATTCGACTTCAGTCCACATCTCTCCTGTTTTTTTCTAATAAAATGTCCAAAATCTGGTGTAATTCCATGTAATTCAGTATAATAAAGTTTTTTTTTAAGAAAAAATTGATTTTCATTTTTTGTGTCAAAATGACATTTTTTGAGAATTTTTGAAAATTCATGAAACGCAGTGAAAGGGTTAAATGAAGTGATTAATAGTTTTTTATCAATTGCTTTTAGATACTAGAGCGGGATGAGTCTATATTGGAATTGCGGTCGAGGTTACACAGTGCAGAGCATTCTCTTGAGCTGAAGACTGCCCACTTAAAGGAGAACCAGGAAACCATTGCTCAACTAACTGCTGATGGCCGTCGATCGCAACAGGAAAACTCTTCTGCTCGTCTGAAATTTGCAGAACTTCAATCTCAGGTTGAGGAACTCAAAGACAAACTCACCGATAAGGTTCATGAGGTACTCAAGTTTGTTATGATTTTCAATATTTACATTTCAATCATATGTAGCTAAATCTAATTTCACCCATTATTGGTTAGATCAGAGGTTTCTAATTGGGTGAAGGTGTGAATTTCGGAATTTCGGAGGGTCTATTGGAGATGCCCTGGACCGAATTTTATAAATCCATAGCAACCGCTTCCAGAGGGCATTGAAATTTTAGATATAAATGGCTGAATAAGATTTTAATACATGGTAAAGAGGGTTGAATCGGTTAAGCAAGCCTGAGAACCGCTGTGTTATACAGTAGAAATGATAAAGGTCAGCTTGAATATAGTGTTTGGTAATTTCGTCTTTGAGATCCTCCTCATTTTCCATCCAATTAGTTAAAAAAATTCATTTTGAGGGTATAATTAAATTTGCTCTGAAACTTCTGAGGCCATGTTCTGACGCAAGTATTAATAATGATAATAATAATATAATAACAACAAATAATAATAAAAGACTTTATCAGGCGATGAATGCAAAACAATACATATGAATAAAAATTCGGCAATGAGGAAATTCGCAATGGGGACAGTCACAGGGGATGAAGTAGGAGCAGTTGAATGAGCAAAGCGAGAGAACCCATCAGCGGAGAGGAAAGACAGCAGAGATTTCTTGAAGCTCGGAGCAGGAAAAAAGTCAATTACAGTTAGAGGGTTGAGAATCCATAAGGAAATTATCAGAAGCACAAGCACGAGTGAAGCGTACAATGTTTTTTGGAATGACGAACAGAGAATGTGACAACACTGTTAGATCATGCAGAGTGTGGGAATTTGAGAACGCTATAAAATCAATTGATTCAAGGTTCAACTTACAAGTCAGTAAACTATTGAACAGGAGGAGATCACAGGCATGAAAGTTAAGTGACAGTGGGAGAATGGAGAATATGAGCAGGGCTTTTTATATAGTAAGGGAGAAATCCATTTAAAACTGTGCATCTGGAACCGTTGCATAGAGTGGTGCAAGGCACAAGAGCGCCATCAACAGGAAAAAGCATAGAGAAGAATGGTACAAGGAATGGACTTGAGCAACGAGTTTACAGCAGGGGAGGTATTAAAGGGAACATTATGAAAAAGGACAAAGAAAGAGGCATTTGCTTTGTAGAGACACAAGGACACATGTCCATGTCCAATCTAATTGAAATTTGCAGCAAATTTAACTCCAAGATGAGTATGATAAAGTGAAAAATTCACTGGGAGAGGCAGATCCAAATATGGAGACACTGTAAAGTAGATACCATATGTTGATTGGACTAAAATCAAAATGGTTAACAAAAGACAAGTAGACGAAAGCTCAAGATCAGATGCGATATTTGAGGTAAACGAACTGCAGTGTCATCAATATACGTTAGACAGGATAAGTTGAGAACAGATTCAGGGAGGTCGTTAATGGCAACAAGAAAGAAAAGCGCATCAAATACAGAACCTTGAGAGAAGCCACTAGCTACAAGAGCAGGGTAAGAGATAGATGAATGGATTTTGATGCATTAAGGACGGTTGGTTTGATAAGATTGGAAAAATAACTTATCAGTCGAGAAGAATAGAATGAGCTTTAACATTTGTTAATAGAGATAATGCAACCAGGGTGTTACTGTCGGAGTGGAGATAGCAGTTTTCGATCAAAGTGAGTAAGTTTATAATGGTCGAATGCTCCGTAAGTTTGCCATGCCTAGAAGAGCAGATGAGATGACCAATTTTTGGAAACACATAGCGAAAAACAAAGTGCTCAAGATTATTGACAACCGAGAAAGAATAGATAACGGGCAGTAGGAGGTGATCTGAGAGGAGGGTAGCTGATTGGATTTTAACAGTGGGAAAATCCAAGATGTTTTGCAATAAAGTGGAAAACACTTAGATGAACGAATGAAGTAGTAGAAATATTTTAAGTGTATGGAAAGAGTTGAGGAAGTTTCATGAATTATAAAGGAGGGTACAGCAACAGGATAGCTAGAACTAGTCCACTTGCAAGAGTAAGACACGAGGGAAAAGTTATGGGCGTTAAAGACAATATCGCAAAGACAAATCAACGGCGAGAAAACAGGAGCACCAGGACCGCAAGAGACCGGATCATAGAAATTAGAGGCAAGGTAAGCATTGAAGAGATTGGCTTTCTTCGCTCGGAGAGAGCAGATACATGTAGATGGTTCCATTCCAGACTTGAGACGTCAGACTTGGAAAGAAGGGTGCGTAAGAATGAATAAGAGTCTTATAGAGATTTACATGAGAACTTAAACAGACAATTAAAGCAAAATCTTAAAAAATACTAATTTTTTGCTTTAGTTACGTAAGGTGCTTGTTAAATCAAATGTTGATTAGTGAACCAGGTAATTTTGCTGTCTCATTTTAGTTTGTTATCATTGTGAATCGGGAAGCCGTGATTAGAGTAGATATTTTGTCTATTCAAGTAGGGAATTTAAATTAAAACCTGCGTTTTATATTTTCATCAAGTAAATTCTAGAAGACTTGGATTTTAACGTCAGTTAAAATTGTTTATTACTCAATTTTTTGAACGCATTTTCTGATATTTGATTTTAGATGAAACGATATGAAGAACGGACAAAACAAGCATACAATGAGTTGACTAATTACCAAAAATCTCATCAACATTCAGTCAGCGAAGTTGATGACAAAGATAAAAAGATTAGTGACCTCACAGATAAAGTCCTTTCTCTTCAAGCTGATCTTCAAACCTCTGAGCGTGATATTCAACAAGTAGGAGCTTAAATAGTACATCCAAATGTTTAGGCTGTTAATTTACATGGATTCATTAATTTAATACTTTTATTTTCATTAATATGGAGATTTATCAATACTGGCTTACACCATCACAGCAATATGTAACATCAAATATTTTTGATAATTGTTTATGTTTTATAGATGATTCTCCCACTACCAATGCCATGTGGCTATTCTACTTTCTCTTATAGACCAAAATTCTTATATGAAGACAGTGATTTTATTGTTGATTTGCACTACTGTTTCTAACTAGGTGTTATGTGCGCTTTTGTGCCAAATGTAGTTATTCTGAATAGTTTTATAGGTTTTTAATTCGAACGATTATCCAATTAATTCAATATTATAAAACGCCTTTTAAATTTCAACATTATGTTAATTTTGCTTTAACCAGCAATTCTCATTATGTATCGAATTTTTATTCTTGTTATAGAAGCAAGAATCAATCCATCAACAGCAGCTGGAACTGACTGCATTGAAAGAACAGAGAAATCAGATGAATAGAGACATTCAACGCTTAGATAAACAACTCAAATCTACACAATCAACCAATACATCGGAACAAGAGAAACTCAGGTAGATATCTAATATTTGAGATAACTTTATCTCTCAATTTGTTTAAGTTTTATGTCATTAGGTGTACATTCAATGTGAATCGACTACTAACATGACCTTTAGTCTTACTATTAGTGTTTCTAATTCTAGAAATTAAAATGGAAATTTTAAACGTGTGACAATAAATAATGGTAATCAAAAACCTTTGTTTAGATCTACTATCACGCATTTGGAGCAAAAAGTCAAATCCAGTGACGTAGAACTTCAAAATTCACAGTACTCTATTAAACAATATCGAGAAGACATTAAGCTTCAGAATGAAGCTCTTGAAAGATCTCAAGATGAAATCAATCGCCAAAAAGAAATCATTCAAACTAAACTTGATGAGGTAGATTGATTGTAGCTTTTATAAAACAGACACAATTACAATATATACGTAAACTATGAAATAGTATTACCAGAAAGAAGTGGAATTCTTAGCTTTACAAAATTTCTTTATTTAATCAAATGATCGGGTTTTGTTCAATACCCCAGTTCAACTTGTATATTGCTACAACTACTGTTAGCCTTTTACTAGCATAATTGTAAATACGGATTTTTTAAGTTCACATTTCCCAGTTGATCTATTGATATGTGATTTGCAAATTTGTTAACTTGTCCACTTCTTCCTAATTGGATTGATGTAAATCTGATATATGTTTCATACTAGCGTTGTAGCTATTTTCAACGCATTGCCCTTCTTCACATGTTTTAGGTTGTTGGTTAAGTCTTGTCTAGAACGAAATTGTGTCTTTGTTGGACTATTTTTAAACGTAAAGTTTGTTATGGTATTAAACAAAAGTCTAAATTTCTTGAACATTGAATCTTTTGCTGTCTTATTGTATTTCGGTGCTCGTTTTAGAGTAGTGATAGGGTAAGTGCACATTCTTCTACAAGAATCTATTTTCTTCAATTATCCATATTTTTGCATGCACTATTGCTGAACATTTCATACCATTTTCGCACTCGTTTTGCTTGTATCTAAATTTCTTTCTTTTGATATTGTCTTACATAGTTTTTTTATCATAGATTAGTATAGATTAGCTTTCACAAAGATTTTTACTAAAAGTAGAAGAGCCGAGTCGTTTTTGCGTATATGAATTTATTGACTGAGACACTTTTTTCATTTCGTTGTTTTCAAAATGCTGAATAGAACCAAGCTATTATTAAATTTAATTCATTGCAAACTTTTTTAAAAAAATTGTCACTGTTAACTCACAAAAATGCATAACAATTCAGATGAGGACTATTTGACTGTGATTTTAGGATCAAAACAATGCCTTTTCATTGTTTCGTCCTGTGATTGGCAATTTGTATTATAATCTAACAAGAATACAAGACAAAGACATTACATTTTTGTTTATAATTTACAGAATATTTATGTCTTCATTGGTATAAGAAAAAATTATTTTCATAATTTTTTATTAAATCATTATTTAAGTGTATAGAGGACTATATGCAATTTGTAATCTGATTTGCAGATAAGTGAAGACTGATATTAGTCCAAAATATTTGTATTTGAATAGTGATGGGTTTGCAAATATAATCTTTTTGTGACTTTAAGTCTTTCTTTACACAAGCAATATATTATAATAGTATTAAGAGACTGCTTAGATAACTGCACAAGAAAAGCAAATTCAAGAAATGGACAAACAAATATTATCATTGAATTCCACCACTCAGCATCAGGATAACCGAATCACACATCTCACTGATGAATTGGAAAAATATAAGCGAGAGATCAAGCTATCTCGTCATAAATGCACAGAACTCGAACAAGAGGTTTGCTCTTACCACTATGTTAAACCAGTCAAAATATTTTCAATGATGGATTTTATTGACTGAGAAATTATTCTGAAGCCTTGTATTTTTAAAAGATATTCTGGGGGTCCTTAAGTCTTTCTTTACACAAGCAATATATTATAATAGTATTAAGAGACTGCTTAGATAACTGCACAAGAAAAGCAAATTCAAGAAATGGACAAACAAATATTATCATTGAATTCCACCACTCAGCATCAGGATAACCGAATCACACATCTCACTGATGAATTGGAAAAATATAAGCGAGAGATCAAGCTATCTCGTCATAAATGCACAGAACTCGAACAAGAGGTTTGCTCTTACCACTATGTTAAACCAGTCAAAATATTTTCAATGATGGATTTTATTGACTGAGAAATTATTCTGAAGCCTTGTATTTTTAAAAGATATTCTGGGGGTCCGCCAGAACCCCTAACAGTGCTTCGCCTTTTCGGCGTGTGCACTACATCCGACTATATAAAGCTCTGGATCCGCTCCTGCATCTTGACATTAACGTTTAGACAATTTTACATTTATTATGATACAATCATACTTTAGTTTTAAGTTTCCAATACTAATTGATTTTGAGCAAATTTGACTTTGATTAGGCTGTAAATTTCAATTCAAAGGTATTCGCGCTGATGTCGTTTAAACAATATTGGGAAACTAATATTGACGTTTTAATTAACACAATTCTGTTTTACTAATTTTTCCTTAAGTATTTCATTGCTTTACAGTTTTCTTGCTTTGAAATGTAAGGTAGAATACAGCTAAGTTTTATAAATTCGGCGTTTTTACGCAATTGTTTTTAGTTAGCTCATTGTGAGGAAAAGCTGGAGTTGGTTGAGAGAACGCTTGCTAACACTCAAGATGAGCTTAGTAACAAAACCAGTGATCTGCAACGCGAAAGAGGTCTTATTCAAAAACTCACTGTTGAATTACGTTCATCACGTGATCAGCTTCAGACTTTCGATGTTGAATTGAACGAAGCTCGTATTCATATTTCCAAGTAAGCATTTGTTTTCAATAGGAATTATTGTAGATATTTTATTATTTTTTCATATAAATTACAAGGATATATTTCAAAACAATTCTGCAAGTCTTTAGCATTTATTCCAAGTAGATAGCAGTTGCGTCTAAACTTCACTAATGTTACGCATCAAGAAACAAATTTATTTATATTTTATTGTGGTTTTTAATATAATTATAAACATATAAAAGATTATTCTTTTAATGCCCTAGTAAATGCCCAATTTTTCTAATGACGAGGTCGGAACGGTACACATTACACATGAGTAATGTACTAGTCGTGCATTAAATTTTGCGTTTGCTGTTTTCATAATTTATTCTCATCATACAAATGTTTCTACAGTTTAAAATCTAAGGCAATTTGTTTAGAATGAAAAATGATTGTAGTTCAGAAAAGAAGAAAAATCAAGAATTAGCTACGCAAATCTACCGCGAGCGTCAAATGACCTCAAAATTGGAATCTGACATCGCTGTAAAGAACACACAGAATGAAAATTACCTTGAAAAGGTATGGAATCTTTAACTCATTTCGTCAAAAAAAATTATGTTTTACCTTTGTCTAGAGTTTAAAATCAGCTAACATTTCTACACCGGTTTTCTTTGTTTAGTGCGATATGCTAGAAAGATCTTTAAGAGCTACGCATGATGAACTTAATGCGGAGAAGACCAAGTATTCCGAGGTCTGCTTAGCTCTCACTTCGTCCAAGCATAATTGTGCGTCGCTAGAGAAAGAACTGACTAGTACTCAATACCAATTGAAGGATTCCCAAAATTCCGTGAGACGTTGTTTGTATGTGATTTTTATTGTTTATTATAATTTAGGTCAAGAGAAATGAGGATTCGATTAAGAATCTCAGAGATGAAATAGTTGTACTCAATAACAGAGCTTCATCCTTAAAAGATTCTTTGACAGAGTCGCAGATTCAGCAACGTACTTCCCTTGCTACAATTGATACACTTGAAAGAGACAAAAGGCGACAATTGGATGAGGTTTGCTCCGAAAAATCTTTTTCCTAATTTTGCAAATTGTGTTTCTTTGAACAGTAATTATATTTCTAAATAATGGATTTCGCTCAGATTTTTTATAAATTTTTTTAACTGATTTTAGATCAAGTACTTCAACGCCTACTCTAAACACGGTCTGGCGATTTGCAGTAGAATTTACTAAAATGAGGCCATCGAACATCACTCACAGGCCAGCATTTCATGAAAGAATTTGTTTTAGGAATTAAATGCAAAGAATGAGTAATCTTAAGCTTCTCTACAATTATTGAAACATAATAATATAATAAGCTATGTATTTTCTACAATTTAAAATCAATAGTTTGACCGGGAATTTTGCAGAAATTTTCTATATTTAATTGTATTTATTACTTTATTATTTTTCTTGGTGCTGCAAATCGCCAGACTGTGATTAAAGTAGGCCTTGAGTACTCCCAGTGAAGATCACATTTGTAGATTAATGTAAATTCAAATATGCCACTTTTGTGTTTAGATAAACAAATTGGAGAACTCAACTTCTGATTTGAAATCGTCACTGTCGAAAGCTGCAGACGAAAATAGAAATCTATCCAGTTCAGTAAGTATTTTAAGTGTTTGTTTCAATTTTAGTGAAATATGATACCACATGATTCAAGACTTTAAGCCGATCACTATTTCACTACCAGTTATATATGAATGTTAATATCAGTATATCACTGCACTCAGTCTTGTATACAAATACAATTCAATATATATATA
>CABFPE010000078.1:1415531-1425798 GCA_900660155.1 Hofstenia miamia
CCTCAACTCATTCCTTCCTTCAATTAAATTTACTCAAGAAACAGAAACCAATGGTCATCTCAATTTCCTTGATGTTTCTCTTCACCAAGCTTCATCTTCATTTGAAACTTCTCTCTACATCACACCCTCAAACACTGGGTTATATATCCCCTTCAATTCCTACTGTTCTGAAAAATATAAGTTATCTATTCCTCGTAACTTATTTTCCCGAGCCGTCCGCCTATCATCTTCTTATCAAAAAGTAACTGAAGCTTTCGATACAATCTTTCAAAATCTCCGCGAAAATGGTTATCCTGATAATGTTCTCCGTCGCTCATCTAATGCTGCCATTAATCCATCGCCTCAAAATGCACTTTGTGATAAAAAGTCAATTTATTGGAAAGTTCCCTATATCGCTAGTCTTTTAAAAAATCTTGAAGCCTCAGTAAAAAATCTCAACAAGAAATTCATTCAATTCAAATCAAGCCTGTCTTTCAATCATTCAAAACCAGCAACATCTTTTCCAACAAAGATCCCATTCCAATGTCTCTACGCTCTTCTCTTGTTTATAAATATCATTGTCATAAGTGTGAGCACTTATACATAGGAGAGACTAGAAGACATCTTCAAACCAGAATCCGAGAACATCTCTACGGTCATCTTCGCTCAGAAGTCTTCCTCCATCCTCAAAGCCATGCCGCCACTTCATCAAATTTCTCAGTCATAATCTGTCATCCATCTTTAAAGGTAGCCGAAGCANCATATAAAATGCTGCCATTAATCCATCGCCTCAAAATGCACTTTGTGATAAAAAGTCAATTTATTGGAAAGTTCCCTATATCGCTAGTCTTTCAAAAAATCTTGAAGCCTCAGTAAAAAATCTCAACAAGAAATTCATTCAATTCAAATCAAGCCTGTCTTTCAATCATTCAAAACCAGCAACATCTTTTCCAACAAAGATCCCATTCCAATGTCTCTACGCTCTTCTCTTGTTTATAAATATCATTGTCAAAAGTGTGAGCACATATACATAGGAGAGACGAGAAGACATCTTCAAACCAGAATCCGAAAACATCTCTACGCACATCTTCGCTCAGAAGTCTTCCTCCATCCACAAAGCCATGGCGACACTTCCTCAAATTTCTCAGATATTATCTGTCATCCATCTTAAAAGGTCCCCGAAGCAATTGCACACAAAGAAATTCGCGCGTCACTTCACGATTAAGTCGATATCAAACTTCACCTTCCATGCTGTCAATCATCCTGTCAATCATTCAATCAATCATTTCATTGCAGCATATATAAAATTTATTTTTAATCGCTGTGTATTCTTGCTGATGAAGGCTAATAATATAGCCGAAACTACTACAAATATAATTCGTCAACGTGTTCGTTTTTATGCATATATATATATATATATATATATATATATTTATATTTGCATTTCTGCTTAATTGAAAATATTTTGTGTATTATTTTTACCTTATTGTAAAAGGTTAAGTATTAAGTGATTGTATCACTTTGCTTTATGTAAAAAGAGCAAATCCATCGTATTAATAGACATTTTTGTCTTTCTACTTCTATAAAAAGAATGTTTGCTTGGAAATGTTGTAATTTACGTCATTCAAAAGAAACTGTTTTAAATGTAAATGCTTATGCAATAAATCCAAGTACATGCAATACAAGAAGTTATAATTTTCGAGTTTCAATGTATTTCTGGTTATAGAAAAATGTATAGTTCTAAGCGTTCCAATGTAGTTGTTACCTATAGTATGTTACTCTCTTATTCACATTGTGAGCATGGTTGTGTTCTAGGTCTCCGAGCTCAAACAGCGCTCACATGAACTACAAATGCAGGTGACAACACTGCAACTCAATCACAAGGAAACAATGGCACAACTCAATGATCGTTCTGCGCTCGTTACAAATCTTAAAACAGAGCTATCGCGTCTTACTCAAACCAACGACAATCTCACAAGCGAGGTAAGGTATCATTAGCCAGTATCGAATCGACACCTTCCTGGAAATACTCTCTGATTTATTATTGCCACATTTCCAAAATAATAATCGAACATAAAGTCGTGTGTTTTTAGTTGGAAATATTCGAAGAAAAGGTAAAAACTCTTCGTAATGAAGTGAAGCAGTTGCAGGAAATGAATCGCTCTGGTCAGGAAGAAATTTCTCATTATGAGGCTAAGTTAGAAGAAATGAACTCTCGTTTGAGTTTGAGCAATGAAAAGCATCGTCATCTGCAAGCGGATATCCAACAGAGAGAGGATCTTCTCACCCAGATCAGAAGTGAATTGAGTTCAGCTGAAGATAAGCTTCGATTCCGCAACGAAGAGGTAAATGCATTTCTACTCATTGGAATAATTAATTTTTTGAATTGCTTTGGGTTTGCTGTAGCAACGGGTAATGTTCAAGCATAATATCATTCATGTTAAATTTAGAATAGATTTATTTATATCTAACATGCATTTTTGTTAATTAGACTCATCGACTTCGTAATGACATCAAGAATTTGGAGACGAAGTTAGAATGCACTAGGGATGACTTGAATAATGCCAAGGTTTCTCTGGATGAATCGAGATCCAATTCCGATAGACTTCATCGTGAAAGCGAACTCGTGGTTGCGAATGTTAACAAATGGGTTCAAGAACAAAAGTATTATTTTTATACAGATTAGTCTTGTAAATCCATATAGTTCGTTATCTATGTAGATTTTTTCAGATTATATATACCTACAAATTAGTTTGTGAATTGTCTTCCTGCATTACATGTACTAACAGAAATCACATTTGTAAGTGATTTTAAGTTAGGCATAATGGTAACTTTTAACTTGCTGGCTTAAATGTTAGAGGATTGTCTAAATGAAATGTGATCGAAGTTACAAATAGATGAGTGAAAAATTTTTTGGAAACCTCTTTTTTAATGATTAACAAATGGTTTTTCTTCGAGGTACTTTACGTCTAGAGCGATGGTATGAAGTTTTCCTCGGCATAATGCCTGTTTCATTTGTTAGAAATCTATTATTTTTCATTAAGTAGCTTTGTCATCGAATTGTTGTATTATGTAAAGATTTACTAGAATTGAATTTACATTGAACTTTAACATAAGCTCTTTACGTCTCATCCAGAGTCTTTACGAAAGTATTTCTTAATTTATTCTGAATTTATATTAGAATTTTATTTGACTTTACTAATGCATTTTTGCTTTGCATATGTAGTGTTACTAAATGAACATCTTTAGACAAGTAAATGAAAAATTAGCTGCGAAAATCCGAGAGCAAAGTCGTTCAATTGTTTCTCTAACTACAGAAAAAGAGCATTTAACAGAGCAGGTTGAACGATATCAAAGGAACCTTGAACAGCTCAACATTGAATTTGAGGATCAAAAGATTGAGATTCAAAAGTACCAAGTACGTATTACTTGAACTATTTGCGTTTAAATTTTCTGAAAGAGGCATTGAAATAGTAAAGCAATATAAAATTTTGCTGAAACATTTCATTTTTGCCTTGTATATTTTTGTATTGTTAGTATTGACTTTATGAATGCTAGAATCCAAGTTATGAATTCTATCTACGTAAAATGAATTTGAACATTTACCCCAAATTGACATTTTTTTCACTAATATTCATTATCTTGTTAAATTTGTAAACTCCTGTCTATATATATATATATATATATATATATATATATGTATATAACATCATGAGTATCTGTTGGGTGAATGAAAAGTCATTTTAAGAATGTCAGTAATAAATTATTGAAATAAATATAATATTCTACTAAAATGCTTGTATTTTAGCATGTACGTTGTTGTATGCGTGTGCATATGCTTTTGTATAAGTATGTAACGTGTTACTTTCTCCTAATGCGGATTAACCTTTACAAAATATATGTTTAGTAATTTTTTTAAATTACAATATTCTTTTGTAAATAAATGTACAATAATAAAATGTTTAATCATTTAAAGAGAAACTGGTAATGTTGTTTTCTATAAGAAGTTGTTGATTGTATAACATGCTTCTTTGTACCTGCACATGCTCATGATAGTACCACACATACCCACGGATGGCAAACTCAACAGAGCTGTCGCCGTTCCTGGTTTTAGAATACGGCATGGCACGGTTTTTCTTGAGTTTTCTGATGTAAGTAAAACCTTCTTGGGTGTTGCCTGAAGTCATTGGTAACTCAAAATCTTGGAGCAGCTATTCTTCAAAATTGTTGTTTGCTTTTGGATATAAGATTTATAGTTTCATTTTCTTCTATAAATTTCACATAATTGTTTCAAAAATTGAGGCGATAATTTATCGTTAATTTGTTATTGTTTGAGATGTGTCGGAACAGACGTTTTTCCAAACATGATTATTTAAATTAATTGATAATTGATTATTTTTCTGCGACCAATTAAATAGTAATTGTTTGATTATAAAAAGTCCATGTAGTACAACCAATTTTGAAGTCGTTTATTGAATCCAATTGCTCTTTGATATGAACTAAACGAAGTTAATGAACGCCTTAAAATATTATTGTGTCAAAAAGTAAACAATAATTAAACTTTGTTGATTTTGTAAAAACTGCTATGCAGCCATACAGACCATTCACGTTATAATTTATAATGAATTAACATTGTGTAACCGAATCTATTATTTCTACCAGGAAATGCGGCCTCTCTAGAGATACACAACCGTGGACTGTTAGGAAACTGTGCAAGAATTTGACAATTGTTTTCAAAGTTCAATGCTTCACCCTTTGACAAAATTGCTGACACATTTAACACTAGTCATGAGTTTTGCGAGAAAGTATAAAATGCTTTAATTTTGTTCAAACAGTGTTCCCAGTTGTAGAAAAAACTGGAATTCTGTTTTGCGAATGGCGGGGCATCGACAGAAACGTTTTGAAAGTGTCTTTTTACTCTGCGGATTTTGGAGTAGCCAATTTCCTCACGCATTTTTTAAGAACAAGTCAATAATATTTATAATATAGATGACATGTTTAATATTAAATCCAGAGATTTTACCATAGCAAGATGGAATTTTATATTGAATTAATATTATCAGTGGGAGAGTCTGTGAGAGTAAATACAACCTATAATTCTAATATTTCAGTTCATTCTTATGGCTTGAGAATGATGTAATCTGATTGTAGTTGAAATGTAATATATGATATGTATACAACATATTTCGCATGACTACATCACTACATAGGATGTGCAATTTTTTAACTGCTGTATAATAATTTAAAAAATATCTTTAGGATTTACAAACTCAATCATCCCAACAACAAATTCTCTTGACTCAGATGAAGAGTCGTATAGAGGCTCATGAGGCTGAACAAGCTGAAGAACTCTCTGAAAAAGCGGCTGCCATAGATGAACTACATTCCCGACTGAAAAATGCTACCTCATCCGTACAACAGCTTAATCAGCAAGTATGTGCTATTTAAGTTTAAGATAAATTGCAACAAAGTCTCCATTCCAAATGGATTGTTTTGATTATATATTATTTTAGTTGAATGGACTGAATAAGGAGAACCTCCGACTTAGAAGTCAAATTGAGAAGGAATCATCCGAGAAAAACATGCTTCAGTATCAGTTGGACTCGAAGAGTCAGAATGTTGTCGAATTAAGGAATCAACTAGAAAATATTAAAATCAAGCAGTTATTTCCAGCTGAAAGAGACAGTGGCGTAAAACGCAATCGTCACTCAAAGCCGGAAAAGGTTCACTTAGTATTTCGAATTCTATATAATATTTAATTTCTGTAAAAGTAAATTCATAGTCGATAGTTACTATGCAAAATATCGCATTAATAAACGTCTTAAACATGTACTACATGTAGTTTGTTGATATTTAAAATTATGCTCATTAAATAGATTGCACATTCAAAAGTTTTTCATTTTCTTTGGAAATGATATTTTTAGAGAAAGGAATCTACAGAAAAGCATGATGACACTTCAAACTTTGACAATGCTTATTGGATATCACGTGTAGGGGAGCTGTCCATTCAACTACAACAAAATAACGATTACTGGAAGGAGGAGTGTAGACGACTCAAGGATCGCGTTCATGAAGAAGATTCAGGAAAATTGGAATAAACATTCTCTGCTTTTATCATTTGATTTAGAATTATAGATTTTTGAAATTTGTTTCTGTCAGTGTTAATATTTGTAAATATGCATTTTGTACAGCGTCAATAATTTATTCTCTATTATAATTTTTATTAGAAATTTTAATTGATTTAGTTTATTTTCCTTTCTACGAAATCATTTTATAACTCATAATTTGGGCGTTTATAAAGTCAAATTCAATAAAGTCTATATAGTTAATTTTTCTGTGCGGTCGGTCAATAAAATTAATTTGTCAAAAATTCATCATTAAACTCAATTTGTTGAAATATAGTAAATAAATTTCTTTTCAATTGTACTTAATCCAGTTTGAACATTGGTAAATCTTAAAAGAAGAGTTCAACCAAATACCGACCTGGATGAAATTAACTAACGAAACGGAAAAATTATCGTCCTTGAGTATTTACTCTTGCAAAATGGTGGAGTCGTGCAATGGCCTTCTTTGAAAACTTAACATATTTCCGGTCAATGATAGAATTTTCTTGAGAATTTTGAATCTTGCATTCTTTGCCATGTGAACATTTTTAATGTTTATCTTTACGGTCGATTTTCCTACTTTCCAAGGCAATTTGCAAGGTCAAAATATTTCTATATAGATAAAAAAAATTGAAATCCATCTATCGGGAATTTGGTGTCGGAAAATGTATTTCAAATACATTTAGTGACACAAAATTCCGGTAAATTTATTTGACAAAAGTGTACATCACGGCATGGCGATTTGCAGTAAAATTAACAAAAATGATGCCGCAAACACACTTCGCCACAGACCAAGATTTGATGCAACAAATCATTTTAAGTAACCAAATCAAAGAATTAGCTATTGTACACATCTATGCACCTTTTGGGGCGATTTGGTTCCTTGAAAATTGCAAAAACCACCTTCAAATATAATGAGGCCATTAACAATAAACAATCATCTTTCTGCATATCAAAATTTATGATTTGACCTCATAAAAATATAGATATACACAAGCAGAAATGTGACTCTAACCTTTCTATTTTGAGATGAAATAATTCTAGAAAATTAACTTACTTCTTTGCTTGTGAAAACCTTTAATTGTTTGATGAGCCTTTTTTTTGTTGCCAAGCAAATGCTATGGTTGTAACTCCACAAATTTGATGGGAATTTTTTATATTCTTTGTATTGTATATTTGGACAAAAATTTACCCTAATTCCCTACTTGCAAGAGTATTTATTGCTATTTTACGTTTTTTGTACTGCAAATCGCCAGGCCCAGATTATAAACATGATTGAAATTTTAAGGTCAACATTGAATTCCTGTAACAAAAATTTAATGAAATTTATATATGTATATATATATATATATATATATATATATATATATAATTTTTTTATCTGAAATACAAAATTGAAATAAAAATGCATCAATTTAAACGTCAGTATTACAAAAATTTCTTCTAAATTTACTTGATTTATAATATTATATTTCGCTAAATCTTAATTATTGGTAACATGAGGACGTCCGCGTGGTAACAATAGTTTATGTATATAATCTTCCTTCGTATTTAGACTTGGTTTTGGTTGAAATGGTCTAATTAGAATGCTTTCAGTGATTTTAAGATATTTTGCATCAGTATTCCTTAAAATTTTCACACCATAACTTAATCCACAATTTTTAGGTGTTTTGAAATGATTGAATTAGCTTCATGTTCTTTTGTTTTTCTGCTTAGTTACCTTCTAGAGAACTCTGATTTTAAAACGATTTATTTTTGCAATCACTACCAAACAAAGAGAAAGCTGAAACCTAACCAGTTAAATTTTCTAGTGCTGATGATTCTAGAAAATTTTCTAGCAGCAGTTTCTATTCCTAACAGTTTATCAAAAATAGATAAGATGAGAATATGCATTTGTAAATCTATCCTTTTACCACAAGAGTTAATTATTTACAATAGAAGTTCACACGTAAGTTGTTAACTTTTTAAGTAACGCATTTTTGAGTTTCTATACTAAAATTTGAATACATCTGAATGATGTCATTATATTGAGATGTTTCTAAGCTCAGTAATATTCAAGAATCAAAAATAAAGAATCTCTTAAATTCATTCACCGATCTAGAATATTATATAAATGGCTTAAATATTAACAGTCAAAATAAATTAGACTGTAATGATTTTATTGCAAAGATTAAGCAAAATTTCTTAAAGATGAGAAAAGACACTCTTCAAATAAGGAAAATTCAAATGATTTCAATATCATCTCCCCTCAAAATGATAAGAAATATATGACCCCAAAACTCATAATTTCAAACAAAACACTAAAAAATAAAGATGGTTCTTTAAATGTAAAGGAATTCAAGAAGGTTATGAACAACATTGAAAAATCCATTAAAAAGTAGAAAAGTCTCCTATTGATCAAGCAACTGTATTAAAAAATAATGATATTGTTCTTTTTTGCCAATCCGAAGAAAAAACAGAAAAGACAATGGATGAATTGGGAGAAATAAATGGCATTAATATAAAAAAATCGAGTAAATTTTTGCCTAAGCTTAAGTTACCGAATATACCAATATATGAAGATATTGAAGATATTAACAACTTCAAAGTCAAACTTTACGATTCTATCCTATTCTAAAAAATGTTTGCACTGAGGAATTAACTGTTATTTTTTTAAACGTAAATAACTTCCAAAACTCATAATTTCAAACAAAACACTAAAAAATAAAGATGGTTCTTTAAATGTAAAGGAATTCAAGAAGGTTATGAACAACATTGAAAAATCCATTAAAAAGTAGAAAAGTCTCCTATTGATCAAGCAACTGTATTAAAAAATAATGATATTGTTCTTTTTTGCCAATCCGAAGAAAAAACAGAAAAGACAATGGATGAATTGGGAGAAATAAATGGCATTAATATAAAAAAATCGAGTAAATTTTTGCCTAAGCTTAAGTTACCGAATATACCAATATATGAAGATATTGAAGATATTAACAACTTCAAAGTCAAACTTTACGATTCTATCCTATTCTAAAAAATGTTTGCACTGAGGAATTAACTGTTATTTTTTTAAACGTAAATAACTTCAAAAGATGTAAAGACGTAATTATCAAAGTTTCACCTAAACTAAGAAATACAATGATAAACNGACTTGCTAAATCTAAACTGGACATGTTTCAATAACTTTCAATCAATTGATGAAAAGTTAGAATTTATAACAAAGAGTCTGACTATGCTGTACGACAGACATTGTCCAATAAGAAGTTAAGAAACAAGATCAAACTCCATTTGTAAAGTGGAAGATATGGATTTCAAAAGAAACTAAACAGTTAATTAAAGAAAAGCATAATCTTTATGCAAACTATTGTAAAAATAGATGTCCAGAAAATCTCAAAAAATACAAGAAATTAGGAAATACTGTACCTAATAAATTAAAATATGAGCTTAATGAATTTTTGACACAATATTTTAAGGATGGAAAGAATGTAGCAAAAAAATGGTTATACATCAATAAATTTATCAAAGAAAAAAAGAACAATGATATCAAATGTCTAGTTAGCAATGAAGGAAAAAACATTGAAAAAAGCATTGAAATTGCAAATATTACAAATGAACACTTTGTGGAACTTGGTAAATTTCAAGATGAAGATTCTATTAAAGAAACTGCTAAATTCAATTACCATCATAACATAAATCTGAATCACTCATCTTTTAAATTTAAGTATGTTTCACTTCATGATTTTTCTAAATATGCAAAAATGATAAAAACAAGTAAATCAAAAGGCCCAAGTTACTATCCTTTATGGTTCTTAAAGATGCTCAGTAGTTAAGACCGAGTCCCGCCTGCTGCAAACAAACGCTTCTGATTGGTCGAGAGCTTATGACGTCACAGACCATGAATATCGAAGGGGGTGGTTGGGGTGTTGAGTCATCTAATTGATACTTGGCGCTAAGTGCTTTGAAGATCTCGCTAATTGATTTTTTTGACATCTCCGCTAATGGGTTTTTAGTGACGTCAGATATTTTTAAATATGTCTACTAATGGATTTCAATTAGTAATGCCTTTAATTGATTTACATATTAGGGCCATTTTTGGTATGAGTAATTTCACTTTGATAATATCACGGGTCATTTTTTTGGTATGAGTAATTTTTGATATCACATTTGTTTGCATTACGCCATGTTAATAAATACCAGGTTATAAC
>CABFPE010000078.1:1459766-1482046 GCA_900660155.1 Hofstenia miamia
ATATATATATATATCCATCGTAAGTTTTTGCAAGTTTCCAAATATAGTAAACGCATTATTATCATTTTCTCTAGAAGCATGACTTTCATAAGGTATTGTGTTTGAAATGCCATTTTTAATTTACTTTACAGGTATTCACAAAGACATTTGCAGGTATGTTCCGTAGTATTAATAAGATAATCGTTAGTTTTTAGTAATCAGCATTGCATCTAAACAGCATTATCTCAAAGTTTGTGATGAAAAAAATAATTCCAATTTAAAGTTATATTCTAGTTTTGTTATGATTAGCTTTAAGAAGTTTCATGTAAGTGCATAAAAGATTATTATCAGCATATTTGAGTATTTAGCATACAAATAAAATAGTAAATCACAGAATATTAAACCTCTAGGAATCACTTGATTTCCAGTAATCTAATTAGAAAACAACCAAATTTAACGAAATCGCAGCGTTTGAATAACTAGTTATGCATTCAATAAATTTTGGATGAGCTTAAACCCTTTGTACCTGTTGAAATCAAATGTGTAAATAGGACGTCGCTTTGTTATCCATACCTAAACCAGTGCTTTATTTTTAGACCTAGGGTAGAAGGCAGGATTGGCCAAGTCCTTTAGCTTGAATAATTCGATATCTATTGTGTGTAATCGTCATTAATCACCTCACATCAGAGGATAACCACTGAGGCTGTATCCGCACATCAATTGCGATATTTTCAACATTGTATTTACAGACGTAATTTTCAAATATTCAAAATGTTTATATAAAGAGCAAGGCTGATGTTGTCAGCTCATTGCAGAGTTACAAGCGATTTCAATTTTCCAGGTGTGCCGTGGAACTGGATCTAGATATGGATCGATCCGTTCTATGGATATTCACTGGATATGTATCAGAAATTTTATCTTATGGATATCCATGGCTCATTGTGGAAAAAGGCTAATAGATAAATATATTCCTCCGCATCATATATTTTTAAATAAAATTGCTTAAGACGAACAATGAGAGTAAACTCAAAACCATTTTTTGTACAAATCTAACAATATTGTACATTGCACATATTGCAATATATTATACAATGAGTGCTAATTACATATTTTGTAAAATTATCAAAGTATTAGGCCTTGCTTAAAACACCCCACGCATTGAAATACATTTGTAATTTCGGGAATTTTGTAATTTTCGACACAACATGTGGCGTATTTTTATTTAAATGCAGTGACTTTTTATCATTTTAACAATTTCGAGCCATTTAAAGCCGTTTTTAAATCAGTTATTACAACCGGAAACCAAACCGAGCCGATACATTTATAAACTTAGCCATTTAGAACTCTAGCTCATTGACGTACTTTGAAATTCCTTTCTCTTAAAGTGCTATAGCATAGGCGGTCAGTACTCCAGTTTTCTGACTTTTCATTATTCTATAAATATATGTAAACTGTTGGGAATGATTTGGCCAAAAAATGTTTTTGAATTGTTGGCATTATTTGTACATTGTGCATGTTTTGTTTGTGTTAATACTGTATTTTTAATTCAAATCTTTACATTTCAAAAGTTTTGGTTGCGGTCGTTGATCAACTGAAAGAATACAAAAGGAGAGTAGTATAGATTCGAGCGTATTTCGTGCCACTTTTTTCTGATTGGTCGAGAGGGGGAGTCCAGCCTGTTACACTTTTTTCTGATTGGTCGAGAGGGGTGACCTTTGACCTGAGACGCCGTGGATATTGCCGATGGTGTTTTACTGACGTCATGGAAGTCTTGTACTTTTACTAGTTTTTGTGTTATGTGGTCTAATTTAGTTTAACTTTCCCACATTAACTTACTTTACATTTTTTACTTTCACACATTAACTTACTTTACATGTATTACTTTCACACATTAACTTACTTTACATGTATTACTTTCCCACATTAACTTACTTTACATGTATTACTTTCCCACATTAACTTACTTTACATGTATTACTTTCACACATTAACTTAAAGTGTAACAAAGTCTCGCCCAATTCATACTACTAAGGAGGCTTTTTACCTATGTCCATTTCTACTAAATCGACACAATTCCTTATAGCTAAAACGTATCTAAAACAGAGCAACTTGAGTTAAGAGCTCATCAGTCACATCATAGTCATATCTTGTGATTTTAAGCCATTGCACAGAAATTAAGATATACAGGGCAAAAATAGCGACAAAAACTTATGCTAAGTGCAAAAATAAAAAGCAGAAATTAAATAAAAAGTGGCAACATTTGCTGCCCTAGTAAAAAGATAAGATAAGATAAGATATTCTTTATTCAGATAATATTTTCAATTACAAAACTGGTTATTATCTGAATAGCGTCAAGAATGATAACAAATAACTATATTTACAAAACAAAAAAAAATAGGACTACAAAATCTGTTCTGTTCAGGCTATGGAAATTAATTGCGAGTTATTGTATAATCTTTATTGTAAAATTTGAATCCTAACCATGATTTACCCAAAATGAATTTTTCCTTCAACATAAATGCTTTTAATTTTCTTTTAAACGTAATTGCACTCTTAATCATTTTAATTTCACTTGGTAATCGATTCCAATTGCGAATTGCAACATTAATAAAAGACTGTTGCTTGATTTTTTTACGAAATTTAATGCTAGTATAATGATTAGTTCTTATATTGCGCTTATGAAAAAAGTTTGGAAATGATATTGAATTATAAGGAGGTAATTGATTTGTTATTTTAAAAAACTTTATCAAAATATTAAAAATAAAGAGTTGATTTGGAAACAGCAAAGATGACAAAATGTAATTTCTTGTTTTGGAGCAGTTTTTCTGACAAACATTCAANTAAATGCATCGATTTAATCCAAATAAAGAAGCAGAAATGGAAAAAATACTTAAATTCCCAAACACTGGAAAATCATAATGCTTATAAATCTGCACGAAATTTATGTAATATTGCTATAAGGAAAGCAAGTAATAATTATTCCCGTTTTCAGTATCAAAGTCTTTCTTCCCAAAAAAATAAGTGGGAATTTGTTAACAATATGCTAAATAGAAAAAACATGCGAACCGAAGAAATAGAAAGAATATACTATAAAGATAAATCCATTACAAATAAGAAGGAAATCTGCAATGCTTTCAATGAAGTTTTCCTAAATTTAGGAAACTGCAACGGTATGAATGTACCTTTTTGCCTTAATAAACTCAAAGGAAGTCCAACCTCTTTCCCTTTTCGTTTTGCAACAAAATATGAAATCATAAAGTCGATACAATGTTTAAAAAATAAATCCAGTGGACCCTCTCTAATACCAACATGGTTCCTAAAACTCTCAAGTGACATAATAGCTGAACCAATATGCTACATTTTTTCTAATGACAGCATAGGTCTTATCTCCAGTTACTTATACAATCGCATGCAAAGAGTTAAAATTAATGAATCTTTTTCAGATTGGGTATGCACTAAAAATGGGGTTCCTCAGGGTAAAATTTTGGGTCTCTTATTATTTAATATTTACATAAATGATTTGTCCGAGCAAGTAAGATGTGACGTTATACAATATGAAGATGACACAATATTATTAAATTCTAATAAATCTCCTGAAAAAGCGGTTCAAGCTCTCAAAGCAAACTGTGCTTCTCTCAGTAAATATTTTGCTTCTATAAAACTAAAAAAAATCCACTAAAAACACAATTCTGTATTGTTAAATCAAAAACTAAATCTACTGATGCTTCAAAATACAAACTTAATTTCAACGGCATTCAAATAAACAGGTTGAGTCTTTTAAGTACTTCGAAATAATTTTTGACATAAATCTAAATTTTGAAGAGCAACTGAATCATGTTGTTACAAAAATGACCATATCGATTAAAGCAATTAACTTAATTTGTCAAAAACTTCCAACTAAAGCAAAAGTCCAATTAATATATGCTCTAATATTAAGTCATTTTAACTATGCCAATATAATCTACACAGATATAAACCAAAAATTTCTCAGGAAATTCCAAGTGCAACTAAATTGGGCTATCAAAGTAGCAGTAAATAATCATAGCTTTAATAAGAATAATGAATAAAGAAAAATTTCAAAATTATTTCTACATCCGCAATGTTACATTCATACAAATGTCTTAACGACGTTCTTCAAAATAGTTAACAATACCTTCCCATACTACAAAAATGATTTTCTTGCTGCAAAATTAGTCAACAAACAAAATAAAAGATCACACATAATTGAACCTATGAGGTATAAGAAGCGAATAATGAAAAATTCATTTCTAAACATAGGTATAAATATTTAGAATGAATTACCAAAATATATTAAACAAATAAGTAGATTAAAAATTTTTTTGCACTTATAATATTAAAAAACTGAAATGGCGAGGTTATAAATTGTATAATCCTGATTACTCTATTAATAAAAACTAGCAATCGTCATAGCCCAAGTTAACCACTATTTATTTGTAAATATTCGTTGTTTTCTTTTTTTGTATTACTTTCTTGACGCTTTCAGAATTTGTTATAAGCATTTCTATTTATTGTTAAAACAATTTCTGAATATAGATTTTTCTTCTTCTTCATATGTCAAGGTTTTCTAAATTGGGACAAAAACGCTCTTGAGTTAAAAAAATCAACAAAATATTACTAATTATATACACCTATAAATTTTAACTTCACAACATTTAATTTTGATCTAAGAAATTATAATTTTAACTTCATAAATTGCCAATGTGTTGATATTTTCATATTTATTATTAGGCATAAGAAGCGAATAATGAAAAATTCATTTCTAAACACAGCTATAAATATGTGGAATGAATTACCAAAATATATTAAACAAATAAGTAGATTAAAAAACTTTAAAATGGATATTAAAGAATATTTTTGCACTTATAATATAAAAAACTGAAATGGCGAGGTTATAAATTTTATAATCCTGATTACTCTATTAATAAGAACTAGCAATCGTCATAGCCCAAGTTAACCACTATTTATTTGTAAATATTCGTTGTTTTCTTTTTATTGTTTAGTTTTATATTACTTTCTTGACGCTTTCAGAATTTGTTCGTTGAGAAGTTAAATTGGAATTAAAAACATATTGAATAATCAAATTGCAAACAGATATGTGTCTATACAGTAAATGGACAATAAATGAATATATTTGTATTTCAAAAATTTGAATATCCAGTGCAATGAAATACATTACCGTTCTATAATACCAAATACATCAATAAAGGATCTATTTATGGTATGTGCGAGTATATCATACACATGTTTTACAATACACACTACCACAGACATCGAATGATGTATATAGTAGACCAGGTGTAATTGGAGCGAAATTCTCTGAAATCAAAATTATAAGAGCTGAGATCAAAATTAAATCCTCTGTAGGCAAAGTTAAATTAATTTTCATCAAATTTCTCTTCTTGATAGAATTTAAGCGGATGGTTACACGATGGGCTTTTGCTCTAGAGCGAAGCACTTAAGTCAAATGCACTCTGTGTAACATGTTTCTCTTCAAGATAATTGCCTACTCGGGGACACAAGCCCTGCGTGTAACAGCTTGCACTGAGCATTTTAATTAATTCCTCATTGCTTAAGGTGTGTTCCCACCGCCGACTTTTATTAGCAGATTGTAGTAGAAAATACAATTATTTTATTAACATTGGCGATTTTTAATCATCTGATTTTTTATCAGAAAGCCCGGAGTTGGAGTAGCGTTCAGACTTGATTTTTTATCAGATTATAAATTATCTGATAAAAAATCGATAGTGGGAACGATTTCCCAATTTCAATTATATTTTGATTAACAGTAAGAGAAATAACATCTTCAATGCTTGGTCTATTTTAGAATGTAAACAAAGTCTGCATATTTTGAAGTTGAAATATTTTTACTTGAATAATCGACGAATTCAAGAGTCTCTTCCATTAGTTTTAGTGCCGTTCTCATTAGCGACTTTTATCAGCTAATAAAAAAGCAGATAGTGTTCATACTATGGTCTTATCACCGATTTCTGAACAGATGATAAAAATGGATAGTGGGAACACACATTTAGTTGTAGAAATAAGTTGATTTCACGATGAATTTAACGTTTTAATTAGCGACATTCAAATGCATTTCAAACTATCAGAAACTAGAAATGCCAAATATTGAGACAAAATGTTTAAAAATAACGTACTTTATAGAAAATAAGCGGATTTAGAAATATTATATTAAAACATTGATATTTAGAAATCTTTATAAAATGATATAATACCAAATTGATATTAACTAGACTATTTTGGTATAGTAATTCTTCGACATATCACTCGTTTTTTTACATTTTTTAGTAAAGTGTTATTTTTCTAAAGCAAATCTTTAGAAATTGCGCTTATTAAAATGTCAAAAAGGTGTTAAAAAATTAATGCTTGAAAAATATATTCACTAATATAACTGCAATGAGTGTCTTCGAAATTCCGATTTTTATCAAACTGAAACAAACTGTAATTCATTACTGTATTTAAAATGGCTGATATTATATTTCGAAAACCCAGTAGAAAAAATAGGGTAAATAATTCGAGCATATTATTGCATAGCAAAAATCGTAATCTTTAAATTATAAATGCATTTTTCTCAATGTTTATAAAATGGAACCTTATATTTACCGTACCCAACTACAAATTACTATTTTGGTGTTAGTCATCTTGATTGCATATTATTTTCGAGGGAAATTAAAGGAATTGTGTTAAATTACTATTTCAAAATATTTATTTACATCTTGAATATCAGATATAAAATAAAATGCAATTGTTACAATTACTTTTGGAGCATGAACCATTGTGCATCACTCGAAAGAGCATTCAACTTAGTTCATTTGTCACGGCACAAAAACTATTGTGTAAAAACCGCGTTAGATTTAATAGGAATTTAGTGAGATTTTTGAAAAATCAATTAATCATTTGTTTTTATCTATTGACAAAGCTTGATCCTATTCACTAGTATCAATAAGATATTCGTCATCTAAACTTGATTTGTCTTCAATAGGCTTAACAATTACCATTACCTTTGCATAAAATTGCATGAAATACTGGTTTTATAAAATGATTTATAAAGTTAAAATAGGTATCAATTTTGCTATCATATTTATACTATGTATTGCCATTAGATTTCTATTGGTGAAAACAGTAGTTACATTTAAAAATGATTCTGAATTTTCCAAGCAGTAAAGGATTCAAAATATTTGTCAGTAGTGGTTTGGTATAGTGTTATAAAGGCTGTCTTAAAACATATGTGAGACAATAGGATATCGCAAAATAGTCCTTGGAGCAGAATTTTCCTGAGTGAGCAATTTGGGACGATAGAATAAAAAGCGTACGGCAATATGGGCAGATGTCAACACGTGAATACTGGTCAGGGAAAAATCTGTGGTGCGAGGTGGTGTAGTTGAAAAAAAGCTGCCCCTTTCGATTTCTGATCGAGATGTTACTGAATACAATTGATTTGATTGAAAACTCTTTTATGGTACACTCCACAAATATTTGTCTTGCTGTTGATTAGTGGAAAAAAAAATTCGATAGTATATTTAAAATTTCTTTCAGCGTAAAACACATCTATTTCATAAAAGCTTAAAAATGGACAGTATCTAAATTGATGGAATGCTTAAAATTAACACATAGGAGGGGTAACTGCTTCATTAACCATTGCTACGTCACTGGCTACTTCTTTCATAAATTTCATGATCGCTTGATAGTAACCAGTACACGTCCATGTCTCATTGTGAGTGCCTCCAGTCACTTTCAGCATCCGCTTTTTGGAAGCGCAGCAATACTAAAAACAATTATAATTACATTATAGAAACTGATATGCATTCGTTGTTCGGCTTAGATCGGAAAATATTAATGATTGAATTACTTCTAAAATATGCATATCAAACGAACAATGCACATTATACTGAATGTACACAATTAATAAGTTGACTGTTGGAGCATTAAAGAAAAAATTTTTGGTAAAATTAACTTAGCCGCTATCATTTGTGAATAGAAACACAGTTTGTAAATATTACTTGACATTTGGAAACCTAAACTTAGGTTTACAAGAATACGAAATTAATAAATATTCATTTCATAACATAAATATTTGATCCTTAACCAAAAAGCTGTTTTTAAAAAAGTTTCATAATTCGCCCATTCACAGGCCTAACGTTTAAATATTTAACCTCTAAATATTCAAAACATCTAAATGATATCTTTCCAGTGCAAAAATACAATCTAGTGGTTATACCTGATACAAGGTGGCCATCATTGAGGGAGGAATTAGTTGATCAGCTTGACCCGAGATAAAAAGTGAAGGCATTTTAATTTTATTTATCTTTGTGAAGCTGTCATAACGATTTTTGTAGCAGAACGCTGGGATAAAGGAGAGACCTGGCACAGAGAATAACACTTTCGCTGCATCTGGAATTGATAGAAATGTGTTTTCCACTATGAGCATGTAAATTTTGTCGGCAAGCTAAATTAAATGTATAGTATTCTTTTTCGAAAATAGAAAATCGCTCATTATGGAAAAACATATTTTCAATAAGATATATTTTGAAAAAAATTCTTACACGAGATTGGGCTGCACAATGGATAGCAACCGCTCCACCAAGCGACCGCCCAAATAATATAATACGAGACCTGTCAACATCTGGTCGTTGTAAGAGGTATTCAATACCGGCTTCTGCGTCCAAGTACAATCCCTGTTCACTAATAGTACCTTCACTTTTGCCAAAACCTCTATAGTCCAAAATGAGTACATGTGCTTCCAGGCGAGCGCCTAATAAAAAAATTACATAAAATAGTATTATATTTGAAATGAAAACTTCAAAACAAAATTTTATTTTATATGAATCAACTGAAATTGTATTTTGCGCGCTGAAATTAGAAACTTCTATAAACTATTTTAACAACAATGCTCATTCAAGTATATAAAAAGATTTAATTTCAAATTATTACATATCAATATTTCTATAGAATCCAAAATGATATAATTTAAATTTTCACCACAGATAACATCTAATAAAAATTTGCCTTTTCAAAATACAATTGAATACTGTTACAGTAACATAGAAACACAAAACGAAAAAATACAATATCACCATCCCAGGGTTGTCGTGGCTCTGGACCTCATGGATACCCACAGGATATTGATCTGCAAATTTATTTTAGGTATATCCATGGATAATTGAAGATTAAAAATAGAAGCTAAGATAACAAATTTTTAAGTAAAATAGCTTACAATGAACAATGAAAATAAACTCAACCTTTCTGTTATACAAATCTGAATGTGTACGTGTGTACCAATCGCATCACACCATGAAAGCTAGTTACATGTTTGGCATAATAATCAAAATATTGGGCTAAATTGCTGAGAATATGGATTCTTTGCGGATCGATCCATGTAAATTTTTGTAGATTGAAGTGGATATTGATCAGAAAGTATTCCATCCACTGCAACCCAGCACCACTCCAGGGGTTTTGCATTTTTACGTATCTTCGCTCTTTATGTTAAATTTTTTACTTCAAAATGACTCCTATTACTGGAAAAACAAAAACTAACCAATATAATAAAAACCAAAATAGCAAATTTTAGTATCAGTAAATGGCAAAAGAAATTAAATAAGTACAAAAACAAATGTAAGAGCTATTACATAATATATTTGCCTGAAAATGCATCTGAATAAGCTATATAGTTAACAGTTAATTTATGTTTAGGGTGACACTGTCACACCAGACAAATGTTTATCCTTAATATTCGAGAACTACGAAATCTAGCAATTCGACATTTATTGACTTACTTTAATTATGACTTTTACGTAAGATATTCATTTTTCAGTTTCAAACATTTGCTTTGATGTTGTAAACATAAAATATGAATTCTTTGCAATGGGGTGATTTAGTCATCCCAATATTTTTTTGTAGTACATGCCTAATGTAGTTAAAATTGAAATATGTATTTTGAATGTCATGTCAGATGTATATCTGAGCAGCCCAGATGCTCCTTCAGAACAGTTGATGAAGAAACAATATCATGTGATCTATCAATGGAAAATCTTATTGATTTTGACTGTAGTACTGATATTGAAAAGAGAATCACAAATGTTTTTTACTCAACAGTTTCTGGCAGACAATGGTGCGATGTTGATACTAAAACAGTTCATCAGGCACTCATAATATATTTCAAAACTATTATTGACAAGTGAGTGAAATATACCAATTTTGAGCAAGAAGACTTCATACAATATAATGAACAACATGGAATATACAAGTCCCATGAAATCAAATTACACGTAGATGGACGCGTTCATTGAATTGCACATTATTGTCCGAGCAAAAAGAGCTCAGTATAATCAGTATAAAAAACTAAATTAACTGTTTGTAACAAAATTTATATGATTTTTTTCTACATAAATGAACGGTTAAGACTTCTAAAATTATTGATATCAAATTTTAGAGTAATTATTGCTTCATTTTATTTAAATGGACTTTCTGTATATCACAAAGCAAATTCAAAATACGGAAAAATTCAATTATGGCTAAATTGACAACAAGTTACATTGATGTATTGCCTTATTTAGAATTGCCAGACAATAATAGCAGGACAAAACCCCGATAGCTTACGTATACGTGGAACGTTTAAAGTTATATTTAATTTAAACTGAAAATATTATAGTTGACGCTTACGCCACTATGCATCGCCACCAGTGATATATGCTTGCAATATAGTCCGGCAACTGATAAGCCAAATAATAAACAGCTCCATAACATATTCTTTATATAATTCATAATATTACTACAATTTATGATTTAATTAAATGTTAGTATTTTTAACATTGGAAATTGTAACAATTCACTATTTGCTTTGAAGGGAAATGAACATCGCTAAAAGAATGAGTGCAGGAGAAAATCGAATTGTCAGCGAAAACTATCAATCGAGCGTTCAGTGAAGTAGGGACTATAGAGCCAAAAAGCTTCCTTAAGTGACAAGGACTCTTGAAGCAACGGCTTTCAACGGAAATATTTTAGCGAAAATTCTGTAAATGTACATTTAAAAGTAATTCCATGTTAACAAGTCGACGCAAAATATCAAACTGCGACTTATACTTTTGCCTTGTAAGCGAAATAGTTTTCTGAAAGGATTTACACAGCGTCATAATGACTGACCGCATCAGCAAAATTATCCGTAGAGTAAATATTTACAAAAATATAGTATTGATATTTTGGAATTATAAAGCATAATTGATTAATTTAAACTGTATGAAAATGAATTAATAATAATTAACAAATTCACTTGAAAGAAAAAATTGAAATTCAAAAGTAGCCATTGATACAGATTTATAAAGTGTATACTTTCAATGGCTATGTAAAGAGTATTTGGTTAACTTATAGAAATATATTTTAAATAATAGTTAACAAGGATTTTTAGCGGACATACCGAAAAAATTAAAACACAACACGAACCAAACATTTTCAAATGACTACTATGTATACTAGAATGTGGTCATAGTAAATATTTGAAAATACATACACATTTGTTTAGCATTGGGGATTCGATGACTAACATTGCCAGCATTTCCGTGAAGAAAGAGAACGGTTTGAGTGGGATTTGAAGGTTCGCTTTTGTATTTGAGGAAAAGCCCGTGAATGAGAACGCCATCTTCTGTAACTAACCTCACGCTTTCAAAATTCGAGTCGAAGGCGGCAGGATTAATGATATACATTCGTGAGTGTTCTGGTTGATCGGGATAATATAACAAATTGTCTTGGATGAAGTATGCAACACCTAAACATTTCACGCTATTGATAACATCCGCATATGACATAGAAAATTGAGTTTGATGGAAATTCATTTATGTATTGATTAAATCCTAGACACTGCTAGTAAACACCCTTCACTATTTATTATACAAATTCAGGCAAATTCGGAAGGAACAAAAATGTTTGGAAACTTGCACTTGCTATTTTTGTGAAAAGTTGCTATTTAATAAACACTTAATCTCTGGATTCAGCAGTTTCACTTTCATTATAGTTATAATATTACCCTTCTCCACATAATAAACATCTATAAAAAACAGTAAGAGTATCCTATCAAATAAACTTCGCACAAATTTCATAGTGTTATTTACCCTACTTTTCAAATACAATTTTCACCAAAATCTACATGTGAAGGCCTGGACATACTTTTGCAAGCCTGATAAATTCGCTTTGCATTTAAAATGACGTTTTATTATTCTTTAGGGTTTACAAAAAATCTTACCGCATAAGGAAATTAAAATTAAGATAAAAATGACGATACTAGGGATATTGAAGTCGGTGCTCGATATGGTATTGAAAGTTAGTAGTAGTGGCAGCAGACAAATAACGAGCAGACGCCAAAGTGGAAAACAGATATTGGTAGGTAGTCTGTTTATAAATACGTCTTCCAACATTTTAAAGATATTGAAGCCACAACGACGAATAAGTTTAGAATACAGCATTACATCTTATGTAAACATAAAGATGCATTTCAGATTCCTAAAAGCAAAAAATTAAAAAATCTTTAGTAAATATCTATATGACATTCATCAAAAGATTTCAAATAAGTACTAAATATTACAATCATGCATCTAAGTAATGAATACTTTAGTAATTCTACTGTCATACTAAACAACGCAATTTACAATATTATGTTAAGGGAACCTTCAACGAACATAGGATAGAAATAAAATGTGACAAAAATTAAACAAAAAGTAAAAAATTGTTCCCCTTGCCAAAAGTAAAAATTATCGCTAAAATCATTGAATAATAATGAGTCAAAGCAATATATTTGCTAAAAAGTTACAATTTTAGAACTACAAACTAAATCTACATGCATAATATATAATAATAATAAATGTGTGTGCAGGGGCGTAGCCAAGGGATAGGGGCGGTTGGGCGGCCGCCCCCAAGGAGTACTCTAGAAAAGGTCTGAGTGGCGTTTCCCTGCCGCTACCTGCGGGGGCGGCCGATATGGGTACCAATGTTAATGGTAGAGCAGGATACGGATAAAGAATAAAACGTGTAAAACATGAACATAATGCAAAAATACCATACTAAGTTTCTTATGGGAACCTTAGTAGCAAGTTTGCCTTTAAATGATTAAAGACGATCTGAAACTTTTTATTATTATTATACTTGAGTATTATTTGTTTATCAACAATTTCAATGTGTTTTCAAGATATAGCAATCACTTACTGAAGTGTGTAGGTGTTTTCTCACTTCACATTAAAATAGGGTTTTTCATGAGTAGAAAAAAGTGAATAAAATTTTTACACGTGTATTTATATTTTCGTCTTACATCATAATTTTACTAATAAGTTTATGTGTAATACCAACATGGAGGGGGGGGGCAGGGGCGCTTTAATTTTTTATTTTATATTATAAAACGATTATATATTTGAAAGTTAAGCAAAATCTAATCACAGTTTGCAAAAATATCAATGATTTATGAGGTTCACAAAAACTAAGATTTGTATTTATAAACATGAAAGCTACTCTTTTAAAGACGTTCTTTATTCTGACATGACTTAACAACTGTAATAGTTTAATTTTAATAACACAATTAGACGATAATCCATTCCGAAGTAGTCCGCCCCAGCCACCTCTTCACAGACTTATATCTTTTCTGAATTGGACAAACTCGTTGATAATAAAATATTTGCACGCAGAAAAGAACGGGAAAATCAATTTATTTGAAACAGCAAATTTAAACATTTTAAAATTCATAATTGCACATTACATTGAGATTACAAAATAGAGCATAACTTTTTGAATATGAAATGAACTTGATTAAGAAGTACTTGATATTCATAAATGATTTGTTCATTAATGAAATGGTTAATAGTTTTCTCAAACAAAAGTAAGGTCTTCTCTAAATTTACATTTAGTTTTGATTTATTGATGGCAAAGCAGAAAGTCTTTCAAAAAATGGTTTCTATCGCATGAAAGAAACTAAAAAATTATTTTTTATTGAAATAATTACATGCTTATATCGTTTTAGAAAATATCAATTCTAGTATATTATTTTAACTGATACCAAAATCATCGCAGCTAAACGAAGTGTCGTATTATGTGACCAACGACAAAAACTCACTGGGTTTACATTATTTTGTATTTAGCTACTTATACATTAGTTGTAAATTGAATCTACAGGTGTTCAGGTGACACTACAATAAGTATAAATTAGAAGTATTGTATAATTATATAAATGCATTTTAATTTTTAATAATTACTAAAACTATCTAATTGTTTTATAAACATTTCTAATAAATTTTTTTGTTTAATTCGAAAAAATGTTTAAAACAGTAACCCTGCGTGTGTGTGCATTCTTTTTTGTGATATTTGAAAATTTTTAGTTTTTACTTTACAGATCCGTGTTCGTTTATCATATACTATGAAATATACATTTAGTATTTGAAAATATTGTATTATTTAGTTATTATTGTTGTAAGAAATCAAGTTTCTGTTTACTCAAACACTGCTTTTGTATTTTGGGGGCTTTTTATGTTAATCAGATTCACTAATTTGGAGGACCCCCAATAGTTTAAATGGACTTCCAGCCATGCACAATATATATCTTCCACTCAGTAAACTATTACCAAGCGCAATATATATTAATAAAGGTAATTTTGTTAATGTTAAAAAATATTGTTTAGATTTATCAGTTCTATGGTATTTCAGATCTATTCACGATTGAGATAAATTACATATACCTCAGAAAAATTTAGCACCATAAAATGAACAAACTAATGGTGTCTCAAAAGCGTGAATGTATGAAATTTTTCCAATTCCACACCAAAGATATCTTNGGGCAGGGGCGCTTTAATTTTTTATTTTATATTATAAAACGATTATATATTTGAAAGTTAAGCAAAATCTAATCACAGTTTGCAAAAATATCAATGATTTATGAGGTTCACAAAAACTAAGATTTGTATTTATAAACATGAAAGCTACTCTTTTAAAGACGTTCTTTATTCTGACATGACTTAACAACTGTAATAGTTTAATTTTAATAACACAATTAGACGATAATCCATTCCGAAGTAGTCCGCCCCAGCCACCTCTTCACAGACTTATATCTTTTCTGAATTGGACAAACTCGTTGATAATAAAATATTTGCACGCAGAAAAGAACGGGAAAATCAATTTATTTGAAACAGCAAATTTAAACATTTTAAAATTCATAATTGCACATTACATTGAGATTACAAAATAGAGCATAACTTTTTGAATATGAAATGAACTTGATTAAGAAGTACTTGATATTCATAAATGATTTGTTCATTAATGAAATGGTTAATAGTTTTCTCAAACAAAAGTAAGGTCTTCTCTAAATTTACATTTAGTTTTGATTTATTGATGGCAAAGCAGAAAGTCTTTCAAAAAATGGTTTCTATCGCATGAAAGAAACTAAAAAATTATTTTTTATTGAAATAATTACATGCTTATATCGTTTTAGAAAATATCAATTCTAGTATATTATTTTAACTGATACCAAAATCATCGCAGCTAAACGAAGTGTCGTATTATGTGACCAACGACAAAAACTCACTGGGTTTACATTATTTTGTATTTAGCTACTTATACATTAGTTGTAAATTGAATCTACAGGTGTTCAGGTGACACTACAATAAGTATAAATTAGAAGTATTGTATAATTATATAAATGCATTTTAATTTTTAATAATTACTAAAAACTATCTAATTGTTTTATAAACATTTCTAATAAATTTTTTTGTTTAATTCGAAAAAATGTTTAAAACAGTAACCCTGCGTGTGTGTGCATTCTTTTTTGTGATATTTGAAAATTTTTAGTTTTTACTTTACAGATCCGTGTTCGTTTATCATATACTATGAAATATACATTTAGTATTTGAAAATATTGTATTATTTAGTTATTATTGTTGTAAGAAATCAAGTTTCTGTTTACTCAAACACTGCTTTTGTATTTTGGGGGCTTTTTATGTTAATCAGATTCACTAATTTGGAGGACCCACAATAGTTTAAATGGACTTCCAGCCATGCACAATATATATCTTCCACTCAGTAAACTATTACCAAGCGCAATATATATTAATAAAGGTAATTTTGTTAATGTTAAAAAATATTGTTTAGATTTATCAGTTCTATGGTATTTCAGATCTATTCACGATTGAGATAAATTACATATACCTCAGAAAAATTTAGCACCATAAAATGAACAAACTAATGGTGTCTCAAAAGCGTGAATGTATGAAATTTTTCCAATTCCACACCAAAGATATCTTTTCAAACTATTTATCGCAAATATCATATAGTATCCTATACAGAATTGAATTAAGGAAGTCGACAAGAATTATATTTTGTAATTCCCTTCTACATACGCAATTTCGAAATATATAAAATACCCCACTTCTAAAGGGAAAATTCATTGAAAATATTTCATTTGCAAAGAGGAAAATGTTCATTTTGCCCTAAAATAATATTTGATATTAATGCATATTGCAGACACTTTTTCAAAAATTTTAAAGCTGCTATTTAGCAAAATTGTAATATAGCTGCAGTTTATATAAACAAAATTAATAGATATTAATGAAGGAAATGAAATATTTTTACTATTACTTACAAATTTATATAATATTGATTATAAAGTTGAAAATGGGTGTCTAGAAGTCCGGTACAGCTCATTCAATGATAATGTTTGTAATATATTTATTTTTGAAGACACGATCTTATCAATATTAATGTAAATTTGTTGGTAACACTTAAGAGGCCTGACAAGAACTGACTTGACAAAACCATCTAAAATAGAATTTACAAAATAGTTTTAAACAAGTTCAATTTACTGGCGTAAATCAGGGTAGCAGCAACTACAAACGAGCATTTTTTTCAAAATATACAGGTAACTGGCAACAATCACTGTGGAATAAAATTAATAAGAAAAAATTCAAATAAAAACTAACGATAAACTTACAAAGCAAATTACATCAACAACCTCCACTAATAAGCAGTACAGTATTTTGCCAAATGAACGTTGTACAAATTTAATAAGTAGGTACTTTTTATCAACATCAGTTTTCTTAAAACTATCTAGAAGAACCTTGGAATGGGGATTTTTAAGAAATATTGAAATGTTTCAAAATATCGAATTTCTATTGAATTCATTATAGAAATTAACAATAAATGGTTGGTGATACAACCACACACACCCCTTCAATACTGTAGACACTATTTCCATACATCTTTCATCAACTTCACCAATGCAATTCTATGAGGAGGTTCTGACCTTGTGCTCAGAGGAATTAAACAGTAAAAAGTACAACAATTATTATTTAACTGCACCTCTGTAAACCCAATTTCCTCCTCACCATAATTTTAGTGCATTGAATTGTTTAATATAGTTTTTGCAAGCACTAAAGCAGATTATAATAGGCAAATTTATTACTGTTGCTTTTATCATAAATATGCTAAAAGTGTTGTGAAACTACATTAATACTTAATTTAGAATATTGATTTAGAGTATTATAATTAATCTTTTAAACCAAAAAATAGGTATTTATACTTAATGTAGGTGTTTTCCAAGAATTGTTGGCACATTTTGTATTTAAGAGGTCAAAAATGACCCTAAGCCAATCAAAGCCAGTGATGTGATTAAAACAAAATTGGTAATATTGAAAAATCTATTAAATTTGAAGAACTGGCAACCATTTTTTTGATAATTTCCACAATGAATTAAAAAGAAATTAGATGTTTCAAAAAATATAAAATTTCATGAAAATCACCATTGACTTGGAAAAACTTTTTAATATATATATATATATATATATATATATATAGGGTCTGTCTCACTTCCCCCAAACTCACTTCCTCCAAGTCTGACATCACAAAATATTAAATACCATTAGAGACACAATTTCAATGAAATTGTATTTATATATTTGAATAAATATATGTATTTCTTTAAACTCTATTTTGATTAGTTTCTTATGTAATTAAGATTGCTAAAATATGGAATTACAAGTAAATAAATGTAAATATGTGCTATAATTATAAGCATTTACTATTTACATATTATATACATATATTTTACCCCTGACTCTGTTTAGATCTAACCTGCTGATTAAAGAATTGCATTAGCATGCCTTGTGCTGTGTAATTTCAGAATTTATAGCTAATATATAAATGCTAATTTTTTATGTCATATTTACTTTGGACTAATTTCAGGTAGCTTATCTATTTCTAAAAAGTATTTTACAGATTCACAGTGTAAGAAAACACAGCCATTTCTAATATGGAAATTACAGGTTTAAATCCTGTTGGATCTGCTTTTTGAAATGCTCTTTTATTTTTGTAAATAAAAATTTGGAATAATATACCTGCAGGTGTACCAGTATAAAATAAAAATCAGAAACATTAGCGATTTGTTTAACATCTGGATGATATAAATTTCTGTATTGTATTTGTAAATAGCAAACCAATGTGATGCATTATTACGATTTTTCCAGATTCCTGGNAGTGTTAGACAATCTGTGCTATTTTTGAATATTTAAATCTTCTTTCTGATATTAGTTTATTTCAATGCAAAAGGTCACAAAGCACCTGCTAGTATTTATGCATAATTCACAGTATGGTTTAGTGCTACTTTTGTTTATATAATACCTGTTTTTCTGTTTAAATACTTTGCTTTTCTTAGAAAAAGTTTAATAGATTTTACTCAACCTTTAATTCTAGTTGTATATGTAATTTCTTTAAAATGCTTTTCCAAATTATCTGATTGTTGCCAAGGGTGCCTTGTTCAGTTACAGCTTTACAAGATCATCACTATGGCACTTTATCAGGTCTAGGTGTAGGACTTTACAAAACTGCTTGTCATTTGCTATGTTTATTATATTTTATTGCAGCACCTAAATTGCAAGAGCTGAGGCCTGCACTGAGTTTAGGTATATTAGCACATAGGATACACTTTGCACTCAAGAACTTATAGGGCTTCTCTCTCTCTTTATTTAAATTAGTGCTCTTTCTCTGAAGGTTCTCTGTTTTGGGTAGGCTGAGTGTGGCCATGCACCCTTCCTTTACCTGATCTCCTGGCTACCTTTAACTTTTACTAGGAATAGGCTCATTTAGCTCTGGAGTCAGGCTGTNAAAAAATTACATTCAACATTTTCAAAGTTATGAACAACTCTCTATTACTGCAAAAAAGAATAGAATAGTCTGTCAACACAAACAACAAATACTATCTGATCAGGAAATCTATCAGACATATAACAAAAAATTACCAAACAAATAATGAATGAATACTGAAAAAATAATTACCTATTACAATAAAGTACAAACTACAAAAATAATCAACATAATTTAATTCCTATTTTAAATCTAAACAGATTTTCAAAGGATTTCTAAATGTTTACTAAATGCAAATGGCAAACCTCAACATTTATAATTATAGAACATATTTAATTTTTTTTACTTGTAATTCCATACTTCAGCAATCTTAACTACATAGAAAACTAATCAAAATAGAGTTTAAAGAAATACATATATTTATTCAAATATATAATTACAATTTCATTGAAATTGTGTCTCTAATGGTATTTAATATTTTGTGACATCAGATTTGGGGGAAGTGAGTTTGGGGGAAGCAAGACAGACCCTATATATATATATATATATATATATATATCAGTGCTTTGTACTATTGTGGCATCAACCACTGCCTTTCAAACATGTTCGTATTTAGTTTACAATATTTAAATGAATTTGTAATGGACCCTATAGACGTATTAAGTGTTAGACAATCTGTGCTATTTTTGAATATTTAAATCTTCTTTCTGATATTAGTTTATTTCAATGCAAAAGGTCACAAAGCACCTGCTAGTATTTATGCATAATTCACAGTATGGTTTAGTGCTACTTTTGTTTATATAATACCTGTTTTTCTGTTTAAATACTTTGCTTTTCTTAGAAAAAGTTTAATAGATTTTACTCAACCTTTAATTCTAGTTGTATATGTAATTTCTTTAAAATGCTTTTCCAAATTATCTGATTGTTGCCAAGGGTGCCTTGTTCAGTTACAGCTTTACAAGATCATCACTATGGCACTTTATCAGGTCTAGGTGTAGGACTTTACAAAACTGCTTGTCATTTGCTATGTTTATTATATTTTATTGCAGCACCTAAATTGCAAGAGCTGAGGCCTGCACTGAGTTTAGGTATATTAGCACATAGGATACACTTTGCACTCAAGAACTTATAGGGCTTCTCTCTCTCTTTATTTAAATTAGTGCTCTTTCTCTGAAGGTTCTCTGTTTTGGGTAGGCTGAGTGTGGCCATGCACCCTTCCTTTTCCTGATCTCCTGGCTACCTTTAACTTTTACTAGGAATAGGCTCATTTAGCTCTGGAGTCAGGCTGTTAATTACTGAGACATTGGCAAATCCTGGTGTTTATCAACACAGATTTCCCTGCTGATGCCACACTATGAAATTTGAAAATATGGTTTTTTTCCATATTCCAAAGCACTGCTTTTCAATTTTCTCCTGATGAAAATAATGAAATCTAACAAATTTCCATGAATTGTTCTGTGACCCCAAGTGCTACTTTCTACCCAGTAAACATAGAACTGTCATAACAACATCACTGAATGACAAAATAATGGCACTAAAACAACATTACAATACAATGTCTTTTCACAATAAAATGACAAACTATTAATAAAAATGCAGTTTTTAAAAAATTTATCTTCAAATTGTCATAATACTAAAATTATTCTTATTTTTAAATATTTTTTGCTAGACAGAATTATACACTGCCACTAATCCACACTATAAATGACACTCAAACAATTCAATGCCTTTTTGTACACCAATACACCTCAAAAACAACGTCATTACAACAGTTCAATGTTTACAGGGTATACCAGTGAGAACAAATTTGTTTTTTGAATTTTACATAAATGGTTTTGTACAGTTTACATAGATAATGGCACTTTGTATATCTTTGTTTTTTCCACATGTGTTTGCAAACTTCTTGTATTGTTTTTATGTTACTTAATGTGTTTAACTATTGCTTAAATATATTTATGTTTTTAAATGAGTGATGATAGCTGGCCTGACAAAAATTTAAATTAATGTTCCTTGATAATGACTTGGAAAATCATGCAATTCAAAACCACAAAAGTCCTAAGAAACTGCCCAAGTGTGATCAAAAGCAACTTGTTCAGAAATATTGTATTATATTTTCTTAGAATTCAAAAAGATGAGAGATCACTTGGCAAAATCTCACAAAAATTTAGCACCATTTGCCAGAAAGTTTGTACTAGATTACTACCATTCAAGAAATCTTAAATATATATTCCAATGCAACAACTGCATCTCTCATTTTAAAAATAAATAATTGACAAAAAAACTCCAGCTACATGAAAAGTCATTGCTCTGATGTTTCAGACATCATCAAGATATGCCCAAAATTAGGTTCACTATTTCCAAGTTCAATAAAAAAGTTTATTCCAAGTGGAGCAACTGTGCTATCACATGCAAAACTGATTGAAAAGTATTGTATAGATACTGAACTAACACTTACAGAATCAGAGGTAAAAAATTGTGAGCAATTATCACATGAACAATTATATTCTATGTATATATATATATATATATNNTTCTACATACGCAATTTCGAAATATATAAAATACCCCACTTCTAAAGACAAAATTCATTGAAAATATTTCATTTGCAAAGAGGAAAATGTTCATTTTGCCCTAAAATAATATTTGATATTAATGCATATTGCAGACACTTTTTCAAAAATTTTAAAGCTGCTATTTAGCAAAATTGTAATATAGCTGCAGTTTATATAAACAAAATTAATAGATATTAATGAAGGAAATGAAATATTTTTACTATTACTTACAAATTTATATAATATTGATTATAAAGTTGAAAATGGGTGTCTAGAAGTCCGGTACAGCTCATTCAATGATAATGTTTGTAATATATTTATTTTTGAAGACACGATCTTATCAATATTAATGTAAATTTGTTGGTAACACTTAAGAGGCCTGACAAGAACTGACTTGACAAAACCATCTAAAATAGAATTTACAAAATAGTTTTAAACAAGTTCAATTTACTGGCGTAAATCAGGGTAGCAGCAACTACAGACGAGCATTTTTTTCAAAATATACAGGTAACTGGCAACAATCACTGTGGAATAAAATTAATAAGAAAAAATTCAAATAAAAACTAACGATAAACTTACAAAGCAAATTACATCAACAACCTCCACTAATAAGCAGTA
>CABFPE010000078.1:1505009-1517143 GCA_900660155.1 Hofstenia miamia
TTCGTAATTCAACATGTACATGCACTTAAAAAACCTAACACTGTGATGATACCATGCCGTGGGCTAGCACGAATATCTGGCAATTACAGATTATTTAATATTGAGCTGAGAGATAACAATGAAAATGAGAGTTTGTATTTTCTGAATTGAGATAGAAATTAAGCAAGTGAGACAAATAGGGTAGCACCAGTCAATAGGTTAAGCACTTTACTTCTGGATGTGTTCCACTCTGGCTGCAAGCCATAGGAATTGGTCATCTTGGTTCTTACTTAAAGTAGTTTTGTTATTTGGATGAATTACCAATGTTACATCTATATGTTATAAATTCTGTGTTACTCCTTTTTTCATGAATCATGGCTGTTATCTAAATGCTATTCAAACCTTCTGCAGAGTCAATTAAGTTTCTAGTTAAGTTTCCCTACCAGCCAACGATTCTACACTAGAAGGGTTTAATGGAAATAGGCACAGAAGGAGAAGAGAAAGTCAAACTACAGGAATGCCACCTTCTATCAACTGAGCAGCTGTCTTGGCATTGACAAACCTGTTATAGGCTAATTTAATACCCATAATGATAAACAGAGCAGTACTGAAAGTCTTGGTCAATATGGGCACTGCAATATCTGTGATCACAGACAAGTGTGAAAACAAACTGGGCTATCAAAGAGAGTCAATGACAAATGTGAAACACAGACTTATTAATGCATAAGGAGATTATGTAGACACAAGAGGAAGTCTAGAGAAAGTTCACCTAAAGATTGTGGATGCAGTCTTTCTACACACTCTAATGGTATTCAACACATAGAAAAACTCATTGCCACATGAAGTAATTTTGGGGAGTGATTTTCTAAGCAGCAACAACTGCATAATTAACATCCAGAACCAAACCATCAAAGTTCAGGAAGAAGTGGTTTTGACATCAAGTGAGATCAAACCAATGAAACAGTCTGTTTCAAAAGAATGGAAATACTATGAAATTGAACAGCAGATATGGATAGAGACAATATAATTATATAGCATCAAATAGGGATAAATATCAAAAGAGTAATGATGCTGGTGAGCTTATTTCTGGTAAACACCATGTACTGATTATGAACTCAAGAAATATGCAGTGACAATATTGGAAACAATCATACAGGTCAAGAGAAAACACACCATAAAGAGCATAAATCTAATTGCAATAGAAGACTAACAAACAAAAACTTCAATAATAAATGTTGATGATTAACAGCACCTAATAAAATAACAGAACATTTAAGAACCCTTTGAATAAATATGCATGGATATTTAACTTCAGAGAGATCAGCATGGGCAAAGCTGTGGGAGAGACCCATAAAATACTAATGATGTATTGAAGATACACTTTACAACACAATAAATAACAAATTTTTTACAGCAATATAGCCTTGCAAGGCATATTGGCAGGTGCTGAGAGAACGACAGACATAGAGAAGACCACATTCATCACACTGTACAAATTATGCAAGAGGGTATATAGGGTGTTCAGCTTGTGCAATGCCCAAACAACATTGCAGCCCTATGTCACTAAAGTACTAAAAAATGGTGGACACAAGAGAGACAATATCATATCCATGTATATAGACAACATCCTAGTGGCTAGCAAAACAGTAGAACAACACTTAGAAAAATTAGAAAAGATGCTCACAATACTCTGCAATGCCAGATTACATTTAAATGGAAATAAGTGTGACATCATAAAAACAAAGATAGCATTGCTGGGTAGAGATATTGAGCATTGTATTAGAAAGATGAAAGAAGATGTGAGGGAAATGTTAAAAGACATACAAAAACTAGAAAACAGGCAGGATCTTCAGCAGATTATGGGTTTCTTTTATTATTATGGGACATTTATACCAAAATTGGCTGTGCACAATGATAAAAGTAAACACTGCACTGAGAGAAATGAAGTTCCTAAAATGTAAAAAAACAGAATCCATAGACATGGAAGCCATACTAAAACTAACAAAAAAGGAGTACAGGACACTGCAATGGAAAGACTCAGAAGTGGAATAGCTGGTTGAGGAAAGACATAAGCTGGTCCATGATCAGAGGACAGAATTTCACAAGTAAAAGCCATGCTAGAGAGGCATGTGGCAGAATTCAAACTTGAAGGCATTCTTGTCAGTCTCATTGACAATCAATTTTAATTTAGTATAGTATTTAGCAATTTTTAGTTGTAGATTTTGTAAAAACTCTGCTATTTAAAGTCCAAGGGCTCTTTCATAACACTGAATATTGTTACTGCCTTCCATTCATTTTAGAAGTACTTCTTTCTCCTGCTGTTTGAGGACAACTACTTGATGTTCTGTTCTTCTAATTCTTTTACCATCAAAATGAAGACACAATTTTTCTTTTTTTAATTCTTCTTTCCATGTGTTTATTAATTGCTTTCTATTTCTTATGATGCCTTTATGAACAGTAGATTGAGTTGGTGTACTAACAGCAATTCCAAAGTTGATAGTTTTGTTGTTGAAGCTAAATTGATGGAATGATCTCACATTTGCTTTTTTTATGAATTTTTTGGAGAGGAATTGCATTAATCAGAGTCTGCATAACTAAAATCACAAACAATAAAATTGTTCTGTGGTCCACTTGAATAACTTGGTGGGATTGCACCAGATAGATGGTCAGATAGCTATTGCTTTATACTTTTCTATGTGTTGTGATACAAATTTTTGTTTTCCATTGCTTACAAATTCCATTTCTTTTTGTAATATTAAAAATTCAATTAAATTTTGCAATTCTATTTCAATTTTCTCAAAGTTTCTTGGAACATATCTTTTGTCAATCATTAGAAAACTAAGTTTTGTACACAAATTCTCAAACTGTTGAGAAATTTATTTTAAATCTTCTATTTAATCCTTTCTGTAGCAGTCAAAGTAGTGTATCTGTCAATGACATCTTGCTCTGTTGATAATTTACAAAGCTCAGACAAATTTTGTTAAAGTTTTGTACTCCAACATTTCTTACTTTTCTCAAAATGAATAATATATCTCTTCTAACTATTTTTATTTTCTTCTTTAGGAATGGGATTTTTGGACATTTAAAATACACAGAAATATAAATAGCTGTCAAGTCAAATTATATTTTACACAAAACAGGAATTAAAGCAAGGTCTATAAGCAAAATTGATACTAAAACAAATAGCACAAAAGATAAAATGCAATGAAATAAATACAGTGAGAATTAAAAATTGTAACAGCTTATACAAGAGCAAATATGAAATAAATTTATTTGCTTGCAATGATCTAAGCTACATAAAAACTAATCAAGATACAGTCTAAAAACATACATTTATATTTTCAAAAATATAACAAAATTAAATTGAAAACATGTCTCTCATGGCTTTCAATTTTTTTGAAATGAAATTAGGGGAAGTGATATGCAACCAATTAAGCATCAAGAAAGCACAAAACAGTGCTTCTGAGTAATCAAAATGTTAAGAACTCAAACTTAAATGAGTTTGCAAAATTTGGAAGAGTAATTATTAAAATTTGAACTCAATAAATAATCCACAACAAATTTCATATAATTTATTATTTTAAATTTCAGTTTCTTTTTCAATCACAAATAATTAATTTTTTAGATTACTATGCTTGGAATTGTAAGATAAATATTTTTTGCTCTAAAAACTCAGAATTAGAAAAATCTCAATGGAACTTTTTATTTTCTTTGAAGAATTCTCAAACCTTAAATGTAGGACCATGTAACTTTAACTCAATTTGGCATGAAAACACATAGCAATATAATTATATATGTACATCAAGTTTGTAATGAAAATACTTTTTATGAGACTAATATAATATTTTAGTGAGATTACAACTGAAGAAAGATTCAATTGTTGAAACCCAAAATTCCTATGTCTCATCTTTTATATTTCATTGTATGCTGCTGTCATGTTTATTATAAGCAAAAAAGTCATTGTCTATTTATTTTATGTTAATAATTGTTGACACAAAGTACCACCCGACTTTAAAATATGTTTCGCCAAAATTGTTTTCCCAAAATCCCTTATAGGTAAACTAGTTCACCTGTAGAAAACCTGTCACACTAAATTCGCGCCACAGTAGGAAAACTTGCCACATGAGAGATTTCGCTACGTTTACAAAACGTCATGTTGTGACTTTAGGTTAGGGTTAGGTCTATAAAATGTTGTAAAATTTAGGTTTAGGTTCCAGGGTTTAAGATACTATTTTGACTCTGGCAAGTTTTCTTAATGGCGAATATTCTTTGTGGCGAAATGTTCAGTGCGGCGAGTTTCTCTGTGGCGAATATCTGTAAACCAAACTACTTTGTTTCTATTCAAATGTGTATGTTATATATTCGGCTTATTATATACTCTAGTTTTAAGTGCATTAAGCTTTGTTTTAGTTTGATATAAAACAATGAAAGATAATACAGGTTCAAAATCTTCTTTTAATTAAGCACTCGGGATATATTGTGATATATTTAGTATTCTAAACAACAACAGTCTTAATTCCCGCATTACAGGGTTACATATAAAAGATAAAAAGAAACCAGTTTATCAATACAAAACATATAAATCAGATTGGGCAATTACTGCAGTTACACGGGATACGAAAACTACACGAATTTTTCAGGTCAAAATCAGTCTCTGTACGTCGTAATATATATATTTATATATATTTGAAATGTGGAATATATATATATAGGCGGGCGAAGGTATAGAATAGGGTGCACGCGGACAAAATAAACACTAATCCGGGGTAAGAAACGATGAGAAATGCAATAACAGACGTAAATAGTTCAAAAAATAATATATATAGACCGATAACTTTACATAATTTACCAAAATCGTAACATGCGATAGCACGCGGTATATATTTAAGGATATTAGCAAAGAAAATTTGAAATTAATAAAATAATTAACTGTTGTTAAACAAATTACAAGATATAAAAGTATATTTATGCAAATCTATAATTTTTTCAGAGAAGTTGTTTTCCCGATTTGTATTTATTTCCATATTTTAATTACTGATTAGTAAAACTGAATTTATAGCGAGCATGATCGCGTTGCATACATTCTTAATGCATAAATATGCATTCCGCTTTTGTTATAAACATATTTTGAATAGTGCGGATTTACAGTATCTCCTGTGTGGTATTAGCATGAGAGAGCCCATTTGAAGGCAGAAGACCAAGTAGACAAAAGCTAGAGATCAGAGGTAATATTGGAGGCAAAAGAACTACCATAGTTGAAAATCACGGTGTCATCAACGTACAGTAGAGAGGATGAGTTGGGGACAGATTGAGGGAGGTCGTTGATAGCAACAAGGAAGAAGAGAACAGCAAACACGGAACTTTGCAGAGCACCACTAGAGACAAGAGCAGGGGAAGAAATACACGACTTGATTTTGACACGATTGGACAGGTAAGACTGGAAGAGTTCGATAAAATCAGCATCAAAGCCAAATAAACTTAATTTGTCAAGAAGTATAGAATGAGTTAGCCGATCAAAAGCTTTAGAAATGTCAAGAAAGATAATGCAACCAGGATCATTACGATCAGAGTGGAAATAGCAGTTTTCAATTAGACTGAGCAAGTTAGTGATGGTAGAACGAACCGGAAGATTACCATGCTGAGAAGCAGAGAAGAGTTGACGAATTTTAGGGAAACATGACGAAAGACAAGACGCTCAAAGATTATTGACGGCCGAGAAAAAATACCTATTGGACGTTAAGAAGTGACTTGAGAGGAGGGAAGCCGATTGGATTTTAATAATAATTTTAATAAAGCAAGGCGGAAAACGCTTAGAGGAGCAAATGTAGGAGAAGAGATGCCTTAAATGGATGGAAAGAGTTGAACGTTTCATGGAAAACAAAAAATGGGACGCCATCAGGATAGCAAGGACCAGACAACTTGGACTTAAGCATGAAGGAAATACTAAAATACATTTTAAATTTATTTAAATCAAGTTTACTAAACTATACTAAGAACTTCGATTTGATAAAACTCTAATCAATTCAATCAATTCACTATGAAAGGGAAGGGGGCAACTGCTCCCTCTTGCCCTCGCTTGTGGTGGTATGTGGGCAATCCACATATGTACAAGACGCCATGGCCAAGTTATTTCTGTACAAAGCGCCATCTAAAATTTATTAAAAGTGCCATCTATAAGAATATATTTATATACATACACATCGTCAGTTTTATTTTAATGAATTTGTTGCAAACTCATCAAAGAGACATAAGAGAAATTTAAGGTGGGCTTCAATCATTCGAACAGGATCTATAATTCATGATTTATATTCTTATTGTGAAAATTTTTAAAACAAAAAAGAACGATGTAAATTTTCATTAAGATTCAATCAAATATTCTTTATATGTATACTCAAAAACTTCTTTAACAATGCGCATATATTATAATATAAAGTTTAGTTAGGTTTTAGATATTAATGTGTCAAAACCGGAGAGTAGCCGTGGTGGCTCCCAGAAAGTTGGTCAGAAAACGAGATGCTTTGGTGTCAGAAAATGTCAATACTTGCAGGTCATGTGCAAGGACTACCGGCGATAATTGGGTGCAATGTTTAAAATATATTAGTTGTTACAATAATACGAGTAAAACACATTGAGTAATCGAAATTAATATATTTATATTTTTATCAAAATGTATTTGGAAATTTCACCTGAGGTAAGGACTTGATTTAAAATAAACATGTATAGAATTGCATAAATATACTTTTATATCTTGTAATTTGTTTAATAAAAGTTAATTATTTTATGAATTTCAAATTTTCTATACCTTCGCCGTTTAATTTTATTTTAAGTTTAATAAATGGATAAATCAATATGAAAAGGACTGTTTTTAACACAGATCAATAGTCCACTTTGGCTCTTCTGCGCTTAACAACTGACTGGCATCTTCTTGGCATTGATTCGATTAGGTGTACGATGAAGTTGCGGTCCATATTCTGAAAATGCCAAGCTAGTCTCTGGAAGAGTTTCTCCATTCCATGTATGACCTCTTCATCAAGACGAGATTTCACATAAGCCCAGCAGTTCTCGATTGGATTTAGGTCAGGGCTGTTTGGCGGCCATTGCAGGACGTTGATGCCATGGTCTTCAAACCAACGCATTGTATGGCGAGCAGTATGTGGTCGGGCATCATCTTGCTGGAAGGTATTCTCTGGGATGTTGTTCCAGATGGGAGCCACACATTCTTCCACGATCTCTGTGTAGGATTTAGCATTTAGGTTGCCTTGTACTCTGTGCAGTGGGAGGGCTCTGTGGTATGAGAAGGCTCCCCAGACCATTATGCTGCCACCGCCGCCTTGAAGTCGAGGTTGGAAGACATTGGTGACTCTTCTTGCACCACGGCGACTCCTGAAATAGCGCCATTGTGTCGTCGTGTACAGGCATTTCATCAGTGAATAGAATTCTGCGCCAGACTTCAGCAGTCCAGTTAATGTGGTCATTTTGCATTGTAAATAAATTTGGTTTATGAAGTTTTTTCACTTTTTTCTCATACCCTAACTTTGTAGCGAAATGTTGCAATTCATTGAAGAAAGCAATCATAATTCATCTACTAAAGTTCCACCAAGTTTGGTTGATTTTGCTTAAAACAAAGCATTCCATTTAGTTTTTTAATTATAAAACTAACGAATAATTTTTTGTCATACTAAACAAAGAATATAAAAGGAAAACAAGCAAAGGCAATCTGAAAAACGCTTCTTGAAAATGCACTAGATATTTGTGAAATTTCTCTCTTTGTTACCCATGGAATACTAAAAATGAAAGAAAAATGCATGAAAATAAGATCTAGAAAGTGATTTTAACACTTCCATTGGTTAATCTTAAAGTTACTATGAACTAGAGACAGCATGTTCAAAATTTAGGTCCAGATTATCACCATCAACTATGGTGGCCATTTTTGGTATGGTAATTTGATAATTTGTCGTTTGTATTTATTAATTTGATTACAAAATGCCGCTTTTTATTATCAAAAACTTTTAATTGATCATGAAAATGGCAAATTTTGCAAGTAAACATGATCATGTTACTGAATACAGACGAAAGTAAAATTTTTTGTCTCCGCTACGCTATATCAAATACAATTTCATGCAGCTTCATGTTTAGAACATAAAATTAAATCCAAGATCACACAAATTTATTCTGGTTTTCATCGATCAGCCTCTAATATTTGGAACAAATTAGAATAAGGTTAGAGTAGAAAGAATTACAAAAATATAGAAAAAATATAAAATTCAATTTATNAAAGTGAAATTACTCATACCAAAAATGGCCCCAACATGTAAATCAATTAAAAAGCATTACTAATTGAAAATCCAGACATACTTAAAAATATCTGACGTCACTAAAAACCCATTAGCGGAGATGTAAATCAAGTAGGTGACTCACTAATTAACATTTGCAAACACCCCTCAATATCTATGAGTCAGCTAAGTGTTACGAGAACTTCAGGGTGTCCCAATGAGACCAAGCCTCGTCTTCTATCACTACTGGTATGTCTTGTTTTAGTAACCGAAATTTTGAAGAGCTGTTTTTTAGTTTAGTTTCAATATGAAGAGATCAGCTCATATTTTACGTAAACATGATTCCAAGATCATTAACTGAATTTGATGCATTCAGATCAAATTTTTCAATGCTTAGTGGGATATCACTTCTTCCAAAAACAATATAATTAAACTTTCCTGAATTGAATTTCATATTATTATGGTTTTTCCAGATAAAAAGATTGTCTATATCTTTATTTAGTGATTCAAATGATGTACTTGTAATCTTGACATAGATGTAACATAATGTATTAGGGCAACAATCTGGTAGGTCCTTTATAAAGATCAAGAACAAAATCAGCCCCAGACAAAGAACCTTGTGGTACTCCACTCATTACAGATTTAGTTGAAGACAAAAGATTATTCAAGAACACTCTCTGTCTACGATTAGTGAGATAACTTGCAAGAAGCTTTAGAAAGTTTCCATTAATGCCAATGTCACTTAATATATTTATTAGTAATCCATGTAGCACTGAGTCAAACACTTTGCTAAAATCCAAGTATAGACTTGCTAGGCCAATATTTCTTCAGTATAATTCAGCAATTAAGTAATGGTCAATTGATTACGACAAAAACCATTCTGTTTGAGGGTTAATATGTTTTTAACAATTGGTATAAGTTCATTAGAAATTATCTTCTCAAATATCAACGAAATTTTTGGCAGAATTGAGATTGGCCGATAATTGATTACTTCTGACTTTGAACCTTTTTATGAATTGGTATAACTTTAGCAATTTTCTAACATTTTGGATAATATCCATCAGATAAACTTTTTTAAATAAGTTCAAAAAAATTTATAGAATAAAAAAATACATTTTTTCAATTGTAGTATGATTTATTTAAACATAAATGCAATAATATAGTTTAATTTTATTTTAAGTGTAATAAATGGATAAATCAATATGAAAAGGACTGTTTTTAACACATAGATCAATAGTCCACCTTGGCTCCTCTGCGCTTAACAACTGACTGGCATCTTCTTGACATTGATTGGATGAGGTGTACGATGAAGTGCCAAGTTGCTCTCTGGAAGAGTTGCTCCATTCCATGTATGACCTCTTCATCAAGACGAGATTTCACATAAGCCCAGCAGTTCTCGATTGGATTTAGGTCAGGGCTGTTTGGCGGCCATTGCAGGACGTTGATGCCATGGTCTTCAAACCAACGCATTGTACGGCTAGCAGTATGTGGTTGGGCATAATCTTGCGGGAAGGTATTCTCTGGGATGTTGTTCCAGTTCGGAGCCACACATTCTTCCACGATCTCTGTGTAGGATTTAGCATTTAGGTTGCCTTGTACTCTGTGCAGTGGGAGGCTTCTGTGGTATGAAAAGGCTCCCCAGACCATTATGCTGCCACCGCCGCCTTGAAGTCGAGGTTGGAAGACATTGGTGACTCTTCTTGCACCACGGCGACCCCTGAAGTAGTGCCGTTGTGTCGTCTGAACCAGGTGTACAGGCATTTCATCAGTGAATAGAATTCTGCGTCAGTCTTCAGCAGTCCAGTTAATGTGGTCTCTTCCCCATTGAACACGTGTGCGTTTGTGCTGCTGCGTCAAGAGAGGTTCCACTGGTAAAGAGGCGATGCCGAACAGTTCGCCTGGAAGCTGGGACTCCTGCTTGTTACCAGTGTTGGGTGAGAGATCGACTGGTCATTTGGGGGTTCCTGGTCGACATAAGCAATGATGGTAGCTCTTCTGACATTGAACCGTTCTGCAAGCTGAGAATAGCTGAGACCTTCTTTTAGTGTGACTATCTGCACTCTTTGATCGTGTGGAAGCACCATGACTAAGACAACTTATGAATTTAGGCTAGCAAAAACACAGTATTTATTCCATTCAAAGAGTTACACGATCGATCATTTAGGAGAGAAAAAATGATTCATTCACTGCCTATCGACGGCGTGTGTGTCTTTACCTATTGACACGCACGAGAGTTTCCCTTTCACCACATATTGGCTACTGAAATGCGTAGTTAGGAGAGAGATAAATTGTCAATATTGCCTATCGACGGCGTGTGTGTCTTACAATTACTCAAATGCTTAGAATATCAATCAATACACATTTATTTATCAATTTATTAAACTTAAAATAAAATTAAACTTTATTATTGCATTTAAGTTTAAATAAATCATACTACAATTGAAAAAAATGTATTTTTTTACACTGGTACGGTTTCTTTTTGCCAGCCCTGTATAAAAGAATGGTGACATTCTTCACATGTAAACTTGTATACAATTGATGAAATAGGCATCTCTTGAATCGTATCTTTGTTTCGAGATATATTACAGGTCTTCTTAGTTTCTAATATTGGCCTTATTCTTGTGTATCTTAATTTCGCATTAATTTTATTTATTCTGAAATTTAGCAGTTGTTGATGCTCTTCTATATATGGCAACTTCCAATATATTGGTTCATCATTAGATTGGTCTTGGTTACATATTACTTCAGGTTTCTTTGTTAGCTGTTGATCAATATACCTCTTAATTAATCGATGTGGATAGCCATTGTTTTCCAAATTTCATATAATTCAGAGATTGATTTAATTAAATTCTGGTAGTTTGAAGAAATTTTGATTATACGATTAAGTAATCATTTCGGGTATTAATTTTATAATTTGAATCACGATATGAATGAAATGGAATGTAAAGATTGGTATTTGTTGGTTTTCGGTACATTTTAGTTTCGTAGGAATGGTTATTGTACGTTATTGCAACATCCAGAAAATTTAATTTATTGTTCACTGGGTAGATTCATTCTTTGCAAGTTAATTTAGGGACATATAGAGAGATTTTAACTTTTTTGATTCTGTTTTTTGAGATAAGCAATAATTAAAGAAAATATTTTGGATTTCAAATCAGTCTTCGGTTAAATTTTACGTGTAGACAAGCAATATTCAATAATTTTCTTAGGGTGTTATGATTGATCGATATTTCATTCTCTGGAAATAGTCTTATGATATGGTCTATTGTTTTTTACACCAGAATGTTTTATGAATTTTAGGTAGACCATACAATCGGCTCGGTGGACATCCTGAACTGTGAAATAGCTTATATAGTTCAAGTGGTATTTCTTTGCACTTTCGTATATATATATATTCTAGTATTCTCTGGTTAGTATAGGGCCATAACTTGATGAAAGCTTAGTATCTACTATCGAGTAGGCGAAAGATCTCCATGCACCATAGTTTAAAGGGCTGTTAGGAAGAGATTTAAACAATACCACTCTCCACGATACAATGTATAGATTACTAAAGTCTGGACTAAAGAGTGTATATTGGTAGAACTGCATAACGGCCTCCTAGAGGAGGTATAAGGGATCGCGTGGCAATAACTGCCTAAGCGAAGCAGGCTAGCAGTCATCAAAGGCATAAACCCCGGACAGGAATGGGCTTGTGCAGGGACAAGACTGCCGAGAACATCCTACGGCTGAATTGCCCACTGCGCAACCCCCTCATCTCCGTAGCAAGTTTAACTGCTCATGACCATCTAATGAATTAGAGTAGTTAGAATTACGACCGAGCCTTAATGAACTAAAAGTTTTATTAACTGATCGCGCACACAGCTGCCCTATATATATATATAT
>CABFPE010000078.1:1529975-1550350 GCA_900660155.1 Hofstenia miamia
TATATATATATATATATATATTCGTCGTTTGTACCATACTAATGGTGAATACAAACTATGAATTCTGAAAACCCCTTTTTGGGGTTTAAAATTGAGGAGAATGCAAAATTTTCGAATTTTTTCAGTTGGTGTATCTCAGTACCCTCCCAACAATATATCCTACTGGATTAATGGGTCTAAAAATTTAAAATGAAAAAATTTTTTTGCTGGTTTTCACAGATATTCGTCGTTTGTAATTTCTCAGCAAAAATGTTTCTAAAGGTGTATAGTGTATGAATTACTTATTTTGTTTTTATTTTGAAATTTCCTTTAACAACCCACTATACCGTCTTGATCCTATATTTTGGGGAATAGTCGTTAATATCTCAGTGAATAATGCTTGGATCGACTTCGAATCTAGTTCATTAGCTTCTAAATTAAAAACTGCAACTACTGAATTTCTTTAAAGATTTATAGGATATGGTATAATACCTTTAATTGCTATGTACTTAACAATATTATATGGTTATTGAAGTTCAAGACTTTCGAGTTTGCTGTAGCCAAGAAATTAATCAACTATGGAAGGCATTGGCTCTAATTAATGGAATAGGCACTAGTGTAATGCATATGATTAAGAAACTGTTAAATTTGCAGCTACATTAATATTAAAAAAATTTTTGGTTACAAACGACGAATATTGTTACAAACGGCGTATATATATGAAAATGATTATAAATGACGAATATAAATTCTGTATAAATTACAAACGGCGAATATATATGTATNTTAAAAAAAGCAGAAATATTACTTTCTATGATTTTATAACTTCCTATTTAAGTGCACCCCACGTCTGAAAACCATCTTTAAGCAGACTGCAAAAATGACCAACAGATAAAATTACGACTTTTATTACTTTTGGTTGGGGTAATTATTAATTAACAACAGCCCTATTTCTAAATTAATATCGAATGAAAATAAATAAATATTAAATATACTACGTCCTGATATGTCAGAAAAACTTGTCTTGTTGCATGACAACTTCCATATCATGGAAAAATATGGCTTTTTCTTCGAAAATTGCATTTTTAAATCAAATTTTATCGCAGAATATGTTATCCAGTAAGCATTTAAATTTTACCGGATATCCGGATCCGGTTGTAAAATTTATGAATGTTATAGTTTTGGTTTTATGTAGGAAAATGATTTGCTTTTGTGAATAAATTTACTACATTGTAAAAAAACTATTAAATGCTTTGTCGGAAAAACATTATAAGCAAATTGCAAGTTCAAACTATATATATATATATATATATATATACTAGGGTATGACAATTTTTTAATACTATATCCCCATATCATATTTTGTGTAGTTAACATGCACACTTCAAGAAAACAAACAAAATTTTTTGTTTGGTTAAGAAAACCTCAACCTCCATACAAAAATACTAAATTACTTAACTATAAAGCATGTAATTATTTTTTTAAAAACTGACAAATTTATGTTACTTTGACAAATAAATAAAATGCATTTGTTAAAAATAAATTTAATGTTTAATTTTTCAATGGATTAACTGATTGGAAGTAACTCTTGCATCACTTTAATTGCGCGCTCTGGACAGATATTTGAACGCTGTGTTGGTATCAGAATAAAAGCAAGCAAATTATAAATTTGCTTGAGTTCCGCCTTGCATTACTAAGAGCTGGAAGTGACTGAAATTTCACCTTTGTGAAGCTTCCTGAAGTTTTGAAAATCCTATAGCATGGTAATAAGTGTTCAAGAAATGCCATGTCATTTTCGTCATCGATCTTTTTCTGTTTTCTTTAGCGATTTTCCAGTATTATCAAATGATGTCTTCAGTTGTTCATACTCTAGTGATATTTTTGAAATGAATGAGTAACTGATGTTTGGTGATGTTGTTGATCCACAAAAATGACCATTCAAGACGTGCTTCAATATTGTGTCTAGAATATGGTGTTGGCATCCAATAAATACAGGCTTTTTCAATTCCATAACTTCAAAGTGCTTCTTTATCCGTGTGACTGCACCAAGACTTTTATTTGTTGCAGTTTTGTCAGGTACAATAATTTTTATTGAAGGCCAGAGTGCATATTTGTCAAGAACAGCTTTTATTCCTTCAAATAATGTTTCTCCATTACCATTTCCCAGTTCGAGAACTGCAAGTCTGATTTCTTTGCTTTCATTTTCAGAACTATTACCTGATATTCCATTTTTTGAATAATCTTGCCATCAAAGTGCAAACACCAAAGTTCATATTTCAAGTTTTCCATTAAATTCTTTTCCAATTCTATCCCTTTTTTCATTGCAGCTTTGTAGACACCACTTTGAGTAGAAGTAGATAAAGAACACCACTTTCGGACAAGGTTTTTACAGACTTTGTAAGCTTTTCTTGTACTTATCTTCAGTACTACTGGAATACTGCTNCTTTTTCTTTCAATATTTTCAGTTTTCTAGGATGAATCCCTTTTGCATCTTCTTTTGTTGTGCAATGTCCGGCTTTTCCTTTTGTAGAAACTTGAATTTCATAGCACTCTTTGTCTTCTTGGCACACGATACTCCTTTCTCATCAGTGACATCGAATAATATCGTAGTAAAATCATAGTTTCCAGGTATTTGGTTATATCTTTCGTATTTTTTTATTACATTCTCAATCATCCTTTCAAATTTTGAATTACCTTGTTGAATTGGCAAATTGAGCTTCGACCACAAACGTTTTACTTCACTTGCTATCACCACAATTCAGAGTTTTGTACTTATTCAAAATAAGCTGTTCCAATGGAATTCTTTATATTTCTTCAAGAATCTCTACAGCTCTAGGCTTTCTTGAAGCTTTCACTTTCTGGAACTGCATCAAGTTTGAAGACCAAATTTTCTTGTTCTTCTCTGAAGGAGGTACATTTTTTCGACTTCTCAACTCACCCTATATATATATAAATCGATCCGTTTGTAAATATTTTGTCCACTTTATTGATACTTTTTATCATTTTATTGATTTCGCAAGCATAGAGTATATTGTGTAACTTGATAGTATGTATTTAAAATGCTAATTTGATATTTTATAATCCATATAGCACATACATTAATTTTTCTAGTTCCCCATATATATTCTATACTTAAATTTTTTAATAATAGCATTAACAAAGAAATAAGACAATTTACAATGTGACTCTATCGCATAATAGCAGTCTCCTTGCTAGCGGTTAAATGAACTGCCGAGTTTTCGGGCTTTACAATTACAATGAAACACAAACTTTTACTAAAACAACACAAGGATCACCGCGTTTTGAATATGATCCATAGATAATTATATCAATATAAACATGCTTTAGATTCTGTTTGCAGGCATAATAAATAGTAGTTTAAAGCATCATGCAGATAATGAATGTTTTCTCATGCATAAAAAAGAGTCTTCAAAAAATCGGAGGGACAATTTTTGGCACTGTTTTAGAATGGTACTAAATAACGACTTTCTATTTATAATAAAAAATAACAGAAGTATGTTTTGAAATTTCAATGACCGATGTTGGAAGCATGTATAAGTGTCGAATTCATGTAGTTTGGTAAATATTTTTTCGCAACTCAGAAGATATAACAGTGAAAATGTTTAGTTTTTACGAAATTCGATTGCCATGTAGAACACTGATTTGTGTTTAAAACAGCACGGTGAGGGGGGTTCGCGTGAACGAAGTTTGTACACCACTAGAGTGGTCTACCAACCGTTCCACTTGATGTGTCAAATTCCCTACAGCCAACTGTTTTTGGACCCGTATCCAGCACGGTGTATGTCTATTTGTATCAAGCGCTCTGTAGATATTTTAAAATTTTGTATTCAGCGTCCGTATATTTAATATATGAGCGTTGCCATGTAAAATAAGTTTTTTTTATCAAAGATTATAAAATTATATTTCCATTTTTATATTTATGATAAATACGAAACATTGTATGTTGCTATATGACAACGTCCGGCACTTGATTAGACTTTTGTTCAATGCCATCATACAAAAGTATGCCTGAAATTAATAGATTTAATAAAGTTTTTTTCTTTAAAATTTAAATGTTCAAAACTTTAATTTTCACTAGAAGTATTAAATTGTACATGCAATTTATACTTATTATTTATGAAGAAATGGAAAAATAGTCATATTCTTGGATTATCCTGGAGTTGTGCAAATCCCAATAACTCAGGCGCCTAAATTTTAAGTACATTACATATTACTGTAGCGTGCTGACTAAACAAGTAGCATCGCTAAAAACCGTACTCACAATTCTATATGACTGGTTAAAATTCAAGATTGTAAAATTGTCACCTCATCCAATCATGAGATTGTTAATATGCTAACAACCAATTGAATTATTTAATTTTTGCACACAAAGGATACAATTTTTTTTAAAGATATTAACTCTCTAATTTTCTGAAGAAGAGGAATTTCCTGCCTTGTGCATAGCAGGTTTCACTGATTATCATATCGCCATTTGAAACAATTCATATTCTTCTTTACTGTTATTGGGAGATTAATTAGTACTTAAATTAAAGTTTAGTTCTTGTAACAATGAGCTATAATTAAGTCCTCTAGTGTGTACTAAATTCTAAGTCATCAAAAATTTTGTTTGAAGACCTAGTGTTTCCATATGGCAACGTTATGAAAAAGGCCTCATTAAAAAATAAAAAGGTTTTGCAGTATTGCAACATTATATTTAATACATTACGCTTAAAATACAAATACATGCATTATTTATCTAAAATTGGTGTTTGTAGTTTTCGTGTATGGCATAGATAATATATAGGTTTTGTTTCATTCAATTTTTCAGAACACTTGAATGTTGTGCAAAGTGTTTATATGCTATTTTTATTGTAGTTATGTAAGAGCCAGAGTTTCACTGAACGAGGCCGTATGATGTTTTAATCTGCTTAAAGTTCAATAAGGGACGCTATAATTTGTAATGTGAAATTGCCTCATGTGAATCTCACGCATTTTTTTGTCATACTATATTCTTAGAGAATTGTTCGTTTCCGTCAAAAAATACTTATTTTTTAAATAAGTGTACTTTCATTATAATAACTCAATATTATTACTGTGGTCATACTTTGGCTTAGACTCGCACTATTTAGTGAAGAAAAACTTGCTGTAAAGCTACCTCTTAACATGGACGATGCCAAAGAAATGGCTCGAGTTTTTTCTAAATACAGAGAAACCAACTATTATATGCTGCTGTTTGGAATTCTCTGCACATTCATTTTGTAAGTTTTTTGTGCCAGCTACAGTATACGTTTAGTAAGTCTTTATAGGATATTAGAAGTGGCGACCCATTACAGCAAAAGCTTCAAATCAATTACATGTAAAAAAATCCTTTTTCTTGTTTTCTACGATTCATTTCTTGATTTAAACCTGGTTTTTCCGAACTTTGAAGAGCTTGGATTTTAAATATTTACTTAAAACCGTGTCGATTAATATGAACTTAGATGAAATTGGTGTTTTTAGTCGTTATTGTTTTTCGAAAATAAGATTGATTTTCGGAACTATGTATTTTTGTTTATTAGATTTCTATACTTAACTATTATTTTTAAAGCCGTGGAAATGGTTTTTTGAGATCATATCCCACAAAAATGCATTATTCCCAGTCCCACTTTTTTTTCCACAGCTAGATTTTCTTTTTCCTCTTGCGTATTACTGGATTTCTCCAAACTAGTCATGAAATTCACAAACTATTACTAAGNTCATGATTAATTTTTAGAGCTTGGTGTAAATAAAAACATCTAAATTAGGTTAGTTTCACCTTTNAAAAAATCCTTTTTCTTGTTTTCTACGATTCATTTCTTGATTTAAACCTGGTTTTTCCGAACTTTGAAGAGCTTGGATTTTAAATATTTACTTAAAACCGTGTCGATTAATATGAACTTAGATGAAATTGGTGTTTTTAGTCGTTATTGTTTTTCGAAAATAAGATTGATTTTCGGAACTATGTATTTTTGTTTATTAGATTTCTATACTTAACTATTATTTTTAAAGCCGTGGAAATGGTTTTTTGAGATCATATCCCACAAAAATGCATTATTCCCAGTCCCACTTTTTTTTCCACAGCTAGATTTTCTTTTTCCTCTTGCGTATTACTGGATTTCTCCAAACTAGTCATGAAATTCACAAACTATTACTAAGCACTGTATATGAAGGGTGCGTATTAAACTTTCTATAAAATTTTGTTTATTCACATTTAGCACTCTTCTTCAGATGAGCTAATATGCTCCCACATGTGAAATCGTCAGCTCATCAAGATCGATTTCAGAAAATGTAGGAATTGAAGGCAATTCCATTCCCACCTGTGGAAATGAATATGTGAATTGGTATTTTCACGGCCAGTCTGGTGATAGGTTATTTTGTGAAACGCTGGGATACATATTTATAGGCCTTTTAATTTGAAAATTGCATGCATTCGCAAATCCGTTTAAGATTGAACTTATAGATTTTGGTTGCTTGATCGTAAATATCTTTATGTATAGAATTTAAATATCCCATCACCCTCCAACTCATTGGCTACGCTAGCTTATAATATTTAAGGGGGCACAATAGTGATACATACTTTCGAAGTATATGACAATAGATTTCCACTTCATAAAACAGGAAACATTTTTTGAAATAATTATATCAATTAAATAAAAATTCAACGAAGCAGTAGACGTCTGTTACCATGAACTTCAACAAATTTGTTAATGATATTGTCAATTGCAAGTTCCTTAACTTTGTTTTAATTAGATTATATATTTGTTGTGCCTAGCATTTCGTAGGTGAATTCAACTTGAAGTGGTTACGAAAAGAAGTATGAAGAGAAGTAATATTGAACTTGTTTAGACTTTCTTTGTTTCATTTTACGACGATCAATGAACTTAGGAACATTTTTTTGCTTCAATATTCTTATCTTTTCCCTGATAAAACTGTAAAGAAATTTCTCAAGATTTTCCCTAATCGCTTTTTAAAGACATATTTATATTAACTGATAAGTCAAATGTTCACTAATTCATTATAATATATTGTTTCCATTGCTCATACGTAGTTTTATAACACAATTTCACATCTAAAAAGTTCAATTAATTACGATCCAATCCAAAATCCGTTTGTTCAAATGAGCACATTTGTAAGGTTAAAAGTGTAATTCATGTTTCTTGAAATTGAGAAAAGTAAAATATTTATTTGAGATCTCTCGAGTGAAATAAATGTAGAACTTTCAATTTTGCAACAGTCGGTTAGAGCTGTAGTCCATTTCACTCTTCTACAATAATTATATGAACCCTGCTATTGGTCATATATTTCTTTAACTATTACAAGTTTTAAAATAGAGTAATCATTAGGAGATACCCATGTACAAAAATTTCAAATTCAAATTCACTTTAAATAAAGGTTATAATAAGACTGTTTAAAACAGTAATATCTATACATCAGAAGTAGATATATATGAACATTATACCTATATTTGTGGATAGTTCAATACTCTATGCATCTACAATTAAGAGTTTCTTAAATATTAATTTACACTGATTGCTAATAAGCATAAATTGGCATATCGGCACCCATATTTACCTCATTAATATAACTAAAATATATAAACTTTGGATATTTTCTTTTTGTTAGTGTGCAGAGGAATTGTTCACGAACACTGTTCTTTAAATTTCAAGTAAAAATTATGTTCCAATTACGAGTTGCGACTGCTTAATTATTGATAAATAGGGAATTATATTTAATCAAGTTATTGCGCAATAACGTCAGGCGGTCATTATATGTTCTAAAATCCATCTGTAAGATACATTACATCTTTTTCAATGTCTCGTTCTTCAGTTTTATTTCTGTTTTCCTTCAGATTTAAAAACTCCAAAAAAAAGAATTTGAAAAAATGTAAAATCATGTTTTTTGTATGGGTACCCACTTAATGCGTGTTAATATGATGTCTACAGTTGGACTTCTTGGACCATGTTATTCTACGAAATGCTTCAACATTCGACTACATGTCCATCGAATATCTAATATTTGCTTTAACTCATTTGGTCGTGTTGTGTGTTTTCTTGAAACTCAACACTTGAACTAGTGAATACGTATTATTCTTTCAAAATTCGATACAGTTTGTTTAATGCTTAATATATTCCCAGTAACTTCAAGTGTCGCTAAATGTTAGATCTCCGCTCGTAACTGCTGCAAAACCACAATTTTTAACAATCTGAAGTTGAAATACATTTTCTAAGATGCATTCCAAAAAAAAATTAACATCTAGTCCTTCAGTAGTATTATTGTTTAGATATTCTTAGAAAAGCATGCATCCATTAAAAAACAAATAAATCAAAATTCGTAAAGTGGCGTACACACTTACAACCTTATATATACATGTAAGAGACTGTCTTCTTCAAATAAAATTGAAATTATTCAATTTCTTGTCATATGTTCTCCTTAAGTACTTTGATTATTAGAAAATACTTTGTTTAATTTTGAAAATGTTTTCGCAGATCGAATATTTGTTTAGCAATGTTAATTTTAGTTTACAAACTTTCGCAGTTCCAGGATCAATATTCCTCAGTGTAGTTTGTGGATTCTTGTTTAAAGTTTACGTAGCAATGTTCACTATTTGTTTCGTAAGTTGTTTTTTCATCTTTATATAACTAGCTTTAAAGTTTAGTGTTCTGCTGTCGGGGCATCTCTTTGCTATTGTATATCAGACTTAATTGGTCGACCTTTAGTTATGCGATACTTTCCTGCTCGTATTATAAGTTGGAAAGCGCAGGTAACGTCACATTTTAAATTCCCAGTGTACTATGTTTCATATTTAATTTCTATCTTTATATAGCAACAAAATTCTCATTTTTGAATGTAGTAAAGTGAGAAATTTTGTTTGTTATTGCATTCAGTCTTTAAACTATCATTGATATAATATAATTGTTAATTGGAAGATATTTATTTTTGTTGTGCCACATATGGATGGCTATGTCTTAAAAGATATAAATTTCATTTACTAAAAATCTAAGAAAATTCGTTGAACCGGTTGATTATAGCACTATCCATGTGTTGAATTGTAACCATATTTTGAAATACATTAGTACTTCTTGCGGATATTGCATTCTCACTCTTCGCAAGTTGTTCTCTCTCTCTCTCTCTCTCTCTCTCTCTCTCTCCCCAAAGTTAATAATAGATATCAGACATTTGATACTTGAATATTGTTTATTAAAACTAACATAAACTATTAGTTTGAAATGCATTAATAATTATTACAATATCACTTGACGATTATTCAAGAATTTGTTATGTAAACTACTTTGTTTATTAAATTATTTGAATTTATTAAAATTCAATTCTTAATGTGTACTCAATGCTTCCATGCAATTCTAAAACAGCTGTCACTGATTTGTTACACCGCAATTTTACGCAAATGTTAAAATTTCCACATTTATTTATATATTTATGAATCTCTGGCACATATTCTTCCATTATTAATTTCTTTACCGTGAATTGAGCAACCAATAACAAAATGAAATTCAAGTCTAGCAAGTTTCAATTCTTAACACTATCACCCACAACTGAAATATCATGATTATGTATATAATGTCATGAAATATCTTCTGAAAATGAAGTCAATGATCTTGGAATTATTGTATCATCAAGTTTGTCTTGGTTATTCTATGTTAATATTATGATAAAAAATGCAGTTGCATATTACTCCCATTACAATGCAACATACCGAAATGGACACATCCTTCTAAAAAGATTATGCTATACAAAACTATTATAATGCCGGGTTTAATTTATGCATCGCAAGCCTGGTATGCAAATTCCACACTGACTCAAAAGCTTGAGCGGTTTCAAAAACGATGTATTGCTTGGGTTTCATCCCTAAGTTATATTCCAGCCTTAATTAAAAACCTTGCTCCCAATTTCGCTGAGGCTACAACTAAGAGATGTGCATCTTTTAATTGATATTATACTTGGAACGCTAGATATGCGAATAATGAACTACATTTGGATTGAATATTCCCATAAATCAAATTTCCCATTACTAAGAATAAGACAAACTAAGAAGGTATCGACGGAGTTCTGGTACTACAACAGAATATCTCGTATTGGCAATTTTATAACACTGAAATTCCAAATCAACTTATTTAAAGACAATATAACTGTAAAAATGAAAATTGTTGATATTTTCACAGATTTTTTCAAAACTCATTACAAATCACATGCTGCAATAGATTTTTAATTTGTTTTTGTACATACTGTTGAGCCTATTGTAATTTTTATAAAACTAGCAGGTAATAAAGTCTATAGATAGATAGAATAACTAAACATTTTACTAATATAATATACAATACAGAAATTTTTTGTAAAACTTAAATGTTAAATTTGTTGCTGCAATCTGTCCCATTTAATTTTTCTATTAAGAACGAGTTTTCTTTTTATGAAATTTTTTTAATGATATTGTTTCTCCAATTAATTATTTATTTGATGTGGTACAATTTTTCTTTAATTCTTCGTCTTTGAGCAAGGATGAATTTTTTTATTATGAATACATTGACGAGATTAATCTCAAACTACTAAAATTGTATATTTGAGAAAAATGGGTTAATCGATCCAAATTTAATGATATTAATGTATTTTAAATGCAAATAATATTAGTAAATATTGTCATATGTTTTATTTTATTGAGCGAATTTACTATAACGAACAAATAATTTCAATTGAAAGTATAGATTTTCTAATAACCAAATTTAATTAGAATATTAACTTTGAAAAAATTCTAGAGGAAAAATAACATTAATTAACAAAGGGAAACTATTTTTATGTAATATTTTCAAAAATATAAATTGCTAAGCAAAATTAATTGCTCTAATAAATTGCTTCAGCTTCAAGCAAATGCATGCATTTATGGTGTTATCTGTAATTTCGAAAAAAGCGGTTATGCCAACATTCGTTGACTTTCATGTATTTAAACGCATTAGATGTAATTATTAATACTAATCGCATTTTTTGTTTAGATACAACGAAACAAAGAATTTCTTTTCAATTATATTTTATTCTTGCGAATAACGCCATTTTTGCCCAATTGGTTTATTAATTTAGCCTCACCAATTCTCAACGTTCCGCTCTCCACATTTGCGACTGCTACTTTTATAGGTATGTCTAATCATTACAGCTTTCTTGTAAACAGTGAATTTTGTGAATGTTTAAATCTTTAGTGATACATTTAAATAGAAGCATTTAGTATAGATTATAAACATATTGATATAAGCTTGAACGCATTAAATAAATAAAACTCTACTGTACTTTGTATCCATTCATACAATATTTTTTGGCTATTTTCTTATGTGTACTATATCTTAAGAGATTTGCGAATTCTTAATTAAGATGTAGAAAATAATTTATTTATGAATTTTTTAAATTTTCTGCTCTTTAAGTATGACACAATGAATATTTTAGGTGTTGCTCCTTTATCATTCCTACATGTCACTGCCGGGCAAAATATTTACAATATCACGAGCACAGGTGATTCGTTCTCATGGATCAACATTTTCGTTTTAGTTATTCTGGCATTTTTGTCCATTTTGCCAGTCATTCTCAAACGCAGTTCTTATAGAATATTTTATATACGTTTTATTATTTGTAATCAAGTATTGTTTTCAGATCAGATATTTATAAGTTCACATTAGTAGTTATAAGTTCACATTAGTAGAAACATTTTGTCTTTTGTTTCTAATAACACATTAATTATTCTAATAACACATTAATTATTTTGGGTTTACTACAATTATGAAAGTATACATGTCCTCAGATACCTTACGATCCCTGTAATTTATTGTGATTATCTGAACCCTGACAGGGGTGCCACGCGATTAGTTGTTTTACTACGCGATTAGTTGTAAACGTGTGGCACCCCCAAAAAGTGACTTTTGCGATTTACAATTAGTCAAATTATGAAATCGAAATTGTTCTATTTGAAATGACTATTAGTCTTTGCCTAACCGTAAACTTTTTGTAATTTTATCAGAAAATCAGAATTTTATTTTAAATAACATTGAACTTTCAAGTTTGACTATCATTAATAAATACACAATATAATTACGATCGTGGGGATTAAGATAGCCGCAATTGCTTTAGTGTGTTTTAAACCCGATTCCATGGGAGAAAGAGAAAGCTGTTTCAAAGGCTGCTTTGTTTGCGTAATTATTTAAAATTGGCTTTAAAGATTGGCAAGTGCAAATTGGGTTTTATGTTTACATAATTCTGTACATGTACTTATGCGCTTGTTTATGAATGTCAATTAACTATTCAATACATATTCGTGAGGCTATTTAATGCATCATCCAAAATTTTCTCCCGTCACCTACAGTTGAAATGCAATTATAGCGACTCCATAGTAATTTTTGTACATGTATATGCAATGCAATTTACGCAGAAACCTCTTTTTTGACTTAGTCAAAATATTTGACTATAGTCAAATTAATCTAAATAAGAACATGCAGATATATTTCGACTTACAAAATCATCGTTAGTTTTACAAATTATTCCCTCTAAATTTACTAGATTTTACAACAACAATTATAATTTTTTAAATTTTAAAAAGTGGCAAGTTTAATTTATAAATATAGTCTTTTTTGTGTTCAAACTTGGTTGCAAGGATTTTATAAAAATACTCTCAATAATTTTTAAATTACTTGATCTTGACGTCTGATATAATATTTTTGTTTCAAAATTTAGTCCGCACTTAATTAGATGATGAGATATATTAGAACTGGTCTCATGTTCTTTAATTCTTCTTGATAGTTGTCTACTAGAAAAACCAATATAATCTTCACCACAGGTGCATTTTATTGGATAAATTATATTTGACTTATTGGTTTCTTCTGTTGTATATTTTATTTGCAATTTCGTTCTCAGTTTATGATTGTTATATATAAATCTAACTTTTTCTTTAATTATTAATATTTTTCTGAGTTCTTTGATCATGTTTTCAGTGTGGAGTCCTCTATATTCGATCTTCAAACAATGTTAATAATTAGTTTGATTGTTTTTTGGTCTTTTGTTCTTAATTAAAATGTCTTCTAATGATTTCTTAATATATCGATCTATGAAATTGTTTGGATATTCAACAACAACATATATTTAAGTTCTCATGTACATATACATGTATTAAGTTTACAAACTTATTAAGAACATAAATAATGCAACTTTCTTCATATGAGCTTAGTTATGTCAGTAAATGTTTGTTTCTTGGTTATGTTTACAAATTACATATAATTTAAAAAATATTTTTACTTATTGTTCTTGAGTTGCACATCTTATTCTATAATTAGTCAGATAATTGTTGTGTACTCATGTTTTTCAACTTCTTAAATATTGTAAAAAAAATTCCACTTGTACTGTAATCCAGTTTGTTCCAGTGATATTGAATAATTTAGGAATCCGTTCTTCATTACTTTTCTATTATACTTAGTTTTACCAAATGTAATTGTTCTTTGATTTAAATGATTAGAAATGTTCGATTTTCTTTTCCGAAATATCGATAAACATCTAATATTTGAAGAGCTCCTAATGATCTTAGATGATATTTACACATTTCTTTTTTATTTTTGTTGCTAGTTGTTTATTCCCCATCTAAATACTTTCTCTAATTTCGATTTTGCCTTTTTATTTAAGTTCGTTAATAAACAAGATGAGTACAAGAAATGTGATAAAACAAGTGATCGAAAGAGTATTACCTTCCATTCTATTGGTATAAACTTTCCAATTTTTTGAATTGATCTTATACCATACGCCATTTTCTTTATGATGTTGTTTGCCTCGTCTTCAAAATTAAATTTATTATCAATTACTACTCCCAAATATTTCATTTTTGGTGATTCCTGAATGATGTTACATATCTTAATACTTTCTAATGTTGATTCATTTCTTCTATTCTTGATTTCCATAAATATAGTTTTTTCAATATTTAGTTTTAACAAATTATTATTAAAGNAGTGATCGAAAGAGTATTACCTTCCATTCTATTGGTATAAACTTTCCAATTTTTTGAATTGATCTTATACCATACGCCATTTTCTTTATGATGTTGTTTGCCTCGTCTTCAAAATTAAATTTATTATCAATTACTACTCCCAAATATTTCATTTTTGGTGATTCCTGAATGATGTTACATATCTTAATACTTTCTAATGTTGATTCATTTCTTCTATTCTTGATTTCCATAAATATAGTTTTTTCAATATTTAGTTTTAACAAATTATTATTAAGGAATGATTGCAATTTTTCAACATTTTCCTGTAAATTTAAAATATCATTACAATAAATAAGAGTATCATCTGCAAATTGTACATTATTACTATTAAACTATTAATGTGCTGATCCATATCATTTACATATAAATTAAATAGTAATGGACCCAGTACTGCTCTTTGTGGTACTCAATGGTTTATTTCTAATGAATTTGATATTTCTTCGTTGAGTTTCACATAATGAATTTGATATTTCTTCGTTGAGTTTCACATACTGATATCTATTTCTTAAATAACTATTTAATAACTCTGTTAATGAATCACTAAAATTATATAAATCTGCTTTAACTTTTCCAATAAAATAGAATGGTTTATTGAATTAAATGCCTTTGAAATATCTAATGATGCTATATATATATTTTCATTCCTATCTAATTTTGATCTCCAGTCTTCAACAGCATAAAGTAAGGCATCATTTGTAGAGGTATCTTTTTGAAATCCAAACTGATGTTTTGATATTAATTTATTTTGTTCCACATATAGGTTAATTTGGTTGAATAATAATTTTTCAAATATTTTATTAATTATTGTTAATACTGAAATTGGTCGGTAATTTTCTGCAAGATCTTTTCTTCCCTTTTTATATATTGGTGTAACTTTAGCAATTTTTAAGTAATCAGGGTAAGTTGATTCTGCCAAGCATTGATTAAATAAGTCACACAAAGGTCTCAATAAAATACACAAGGCACCTTTCAAAAACCAAGGAGGAAATTCACAATGACCTTTCGCTTTGTTCCAATTAATTTTCTTTGTTTCTTTGTAAAATTCTACTAATGTAATAAATCTTGGTTTATAGGGATCATCATGTTTTCTAATATTGCGATGCTTATGATATAAATGTTTGAACTTTGTATTTAGGTTGTCATTCATTCCTAGTTTCACAAATCTTTCATTTAAAATATTACTAATTTCTTTGTCATTTGTAATATATTCACCATCATCATTTATTATATAAGGAATTTCATTTTCTTCTTTAAAATTTAAAAAATTCGAAATAAATGACCACTTTTGTTTAATAGATTTTTTTTCATTAAAATATATTGTACATCAAACAAATGCGCAATACGACAAGGGGAGTTTCATTTAGCAATCCTATCAATTTTAAAGTCACACGTTGTTTGATGGTCACGCTATGATTTAGCACTAGCAAGGGGGAATTTATGGGGGGTGTGGGGGCGCACGCCCCACTAATTTGAATAAAAAAATAAAGAAGATAAATTCATTGCTTGTCTTATTAACAAATATCCAATGTATAACATAGTTTAACTTTAATTTCAAGAAAGCATTTAATCTACCTGTCATGTTTTTTTCTATTATTCTTATAGAAAATTATAATATGTATGCATAAAAGGTACATGCATCCACACAGTCCCACGCCCCCTTAACTTGGAATCCTGAACCCGCCCCTGACTAGGACCATAATTTAATCCGAATGTATCTTTTAGGAGAAACGGTTTTACAAAGATCGATTTGTCTTTCCATGTATTGAAAGCAACTTAGTCACAACAACTAACTTTTAGCAAATTGCTTGACTTTGACAACATCCTTTGTTATATGGTACTAAAAAAAGGAGAATATATATTCGTTCTTCGATCTCAATTTAAAACCGTTTAAGTATTTCTTGTTTGTATCTCATTAGCTTCTTTTCGAAACTTCTGATTAAGTGTTGACTTAGATATTTGTTAAGTCAGTGTTCACTTAATGTAAAAAACTTATTTCCTTCCTAAAATAATTTGTTATTTACATTTACTGAGCATAAATTTAGCGTGATGTATTTTTAAGGAATATCATGGTATTGTATAAATTTTGTTAATGTTTTGAAACTTAGTGTCAGAATATATCGGTTTAGTTATTTATACAATCTACAGAAAAATTACATTTAGCACGTCTACAAGAAATCCGCGCTATTTACTTTGGAAAATCTACCAATTTGAAACTTGCAAATTTTTTGCGTGAAATTAGTGCTAAATAATCCATATATATATAATATATATATATATATATATATATATATATTTATATCAATTTCTTTAANCGCAGCGTCATCACTTATTAATACTTCTTGAATCGAACGACGACTCATTATTATAAAATAATGGCTAGTCAGCTTAGATACAGTTTTCGGAAGAATGATCTAACAACTACAAATGTGTAAAATAATGAAATGAGAATTTGCATTTATAGAAGAGATTTTATAAAGATTTGCAATGTCATACTTTGCTTTGCCAAGACACAGGATTCTCCCTAATGGTATTGCATGTCATTGCCATAAAAATGTATACCTTTTAACATTTCTTAAGAACTGGCTGATAAAAACAATCTGAATTCATTTTCTGTTAATAATATTATATAATTTAGTCGTGGAAGTAAAATATTCAGTGGAATGCACGCTTACAGGGGTGGATTATGTAGATCCAAACACTAATCCATCTATAAAGAACGCCTGTACTAACACTATTAACAATGCAGTAAGTACCTTTCCCTCATTCATCAAGCAAATTTATAATTTGCATATTACCGTATATTACTCAAAATTTGGTTTTGCATTCCATGTAAATTTGAAAGTTTTCAACGGTAAAAGTTGTTGAAAAAGTTATGTTTGGTATTTGGCTACTCAATAGCAAAAATGTATAGAAAATATTTATATGAAATTCACCAATATTCTAATCCTACTATATATAGCCAAAGAATCCTCGTTCTCATTTCTTTTCCTTTCGTAATTCCCATAGTTGCACTTACTGCTTTGCTGCTAGGCGTCTCAGGAACTTATTCATTGGCTCCCGCGCGAATCGCATCATGCCTGCTGACGTCATGCACAGACATTATTTTTAGTTTGCTGTTGGCAGGTTATTGTACATTATTTAATGCTTTAGTAAATTGTTGTATAAATAGGGAAATAGGGCAACATTTAATAAACTTTTACTTATTACTTAATACGGTCATTATTCTCATTATCCTGACACATTATTAGATGATCATGAGCAGCTAAACTTGCTACGGAGTTGAGTGGGGTTGCGTAGTGAGGTATTCCCTGTAGGAGGTCTTGGGAGTCTAAACCTTATGCAAGCCCATTCCTCTCCAGGGTCTCAGCTGATCCAGTGATGTTTGTTTTATGTAATTGATTACTGCTAGCCTGTACAGCTTCAGCAGTAATTGCCACGTAAATTCTCATGCTTTCACTAATATGTAGTTACGTGTTTACAACTTTAGATGCTATGAATTCTCTAATTACTATTACATTGTTTTGCTGAAAATGCTGTTTTCTCATGCTAACTGAATTTTAAATTTTGGTGTATGGAACTTCTTTGCCTACTCAATAGTAGATACTATACGCCTTCAGAATGCTATAACTCTATTGTTTATTCTATTTACTCTATGGTTATGCTAACCCTGATGATGGCAGCGTGATGGAAATAAAATGATAAGATGAAGATAATTGGCTTCTATATAGCCGATGCCACAATATAAATTTTATTTTTCTCTTCATATTCAAATTACAAAACGGAATGATAAATTTGCAAAATGGCGGATATTTATAGCAATGCACAATAAATTGTAAAAAAGCACCAAAATACTAATAGAGTTTTTTTACATATGCTGTTAGGCCGAAGAAGTTGATTATAAATATTCGTCTTCTGGAAAGTTTGCTGGAGGAGGTGAGTAACATGAACATCGTTAAGGTATAGCTGCTGGGTTCTTTGCTGTAGGTATCCATGTAGTTAAAAAAGCCTTGAATATATGGATATCAATTACATGAAAACGATGTGTATATAAAATATATTAATTTATTTGCTAATGAGTTGCCCGGATTTTCCAAAACTTGTTGCTGAAGTCGATTTTCGATAGAGAAATTTCAGTCTGTTTTCAGCTTACACTTTAACATGCATATAATGTCTGGATTTAAACATTTATTTCATTCAGAGTGGCATTTATTTTGTCATATTTAGTGTGAAAAAGTAAGCAAAGACAAAAAAGTGACAAGCTTTCATATTAGTTATAATAAAGTTCAAGGCCTAAACTGGTTTGAATCATCAGGAAATCTAGTCAGTGCCAGCTTTGTGATGTACTTTGATAAAAGCAACACAGCTAAAAGTGTGCCTAAAATTCAAATGGAGGGAGCCGCAGAAGCTGTGCAAAAAGCTCTAGAAGAGCAATCTTCATTGCAGAATGTTACTGTTTCAGGTAAATTCAATGAATTTTTAAGGTTATCAATTATCTATGCATTGGCCTTAATAAATCTAGCACTTTTAAGGTTTAATATTAGCTTTAGTTTACATCTTGGGTTTTGCTCAACTTAGAAGTACCAAGATAAAAACCAAGTTTCGTGAGCGAATGCTTAAGCATGAATCCTGGAATATGAAATATGAAGGTGTGTAGCAATGCAAAGTTCAGTTTTCTTCTGCTAAGTAGGCATTAAAAACTTTCTGCTAAATTACAAACAGATTTAACAATTATCACTCTGAAAATTTCCCAGGATATTAAAAAGATGAAACATTGAAATTAGCTCATGAGGATAGAACCAACAATAAGGCAAAGCTTCTGTTGTTCTCGTAACCAGAAGCAGTAGAAGATTGTTTGTGAGCTGAGTGCATTTGATTGCTTTCTTGAAACCTATACAGAAGACTGGATTGAAAGTGGAAAACCTCTCAAACAGGTATAGGCTCACTAGCAGCTGTTAACATTTGTCTGTTTGATACAGAAAATGATACAATATTTGTATTGAGCCTTATTAGACAAACTTCCACAGCATTGCGCCACCTCTAAGAAGTATAATAGATTATCAAAAATAATGAAATAGAAGCTCCGGCATACAAAAATTAAAATTTTAAATTTTCACCTTAATATATATATAGTGCTGTGCATCCCAATATACATTAACCGGATTAACGCTTATTGCTTGGCTACATAAATTTGTGCATCTATATTCACATTCGAGTGAAAAACAGAAAATATTCAATTTCTAGGTGTTAACATCAAAAAGGTGTACATATAAATATTGTAACGTCTCCATAATGCTAGACACGAGATTTCTATGAATTAAGCACTATTGAGAATGACCGTAGTCTACCCTAATTTAATGAAGGGATATGTGGTTATGTTCAAAATGGTGTTGATAAAAAGGATTAAAAAGGAATTTTGGAACTCTATGAATGAATTGAAATCTAGTCTGTATAGCAACAGCAAGCCGAATTTAAACGTATCAGAATGGATGCATCATTTTCCCACAAATTTAATATTTTTGAAAATAGTGCGGGTGTTATTGCAATTCCAAAATTTGAATGTCAAAAGTGTTGACTAGAATTACAAAAACAGGAATCTTTGCACCCCTTCCCACAATTTCTATTGTTTTGTAATACCGTGATAATTGTAATCAACATATTTTGAAAATCAAAGATACAATTACTTAACCGGATTTTAACCGGATTGACCGGCTTCTGACCAGACCTGTTTAACCGGTTTTGACTTTACCGGATTAACCGGATCGGATCAAGCACTAATATATATATATATATATATATATATATATATATATATTCGAAGTAATTATACTGAACTTCTCCATATTTATATTCTAGATAGACACTATGAATGAGATAGACCAGTTTCGTTTATTTTTTAACATCATCATTACAAATATGCAGTAAAAACTAAATATATTGTAGCATCATCCAAGAATATTAACCAAAACTCTATCAATGATTTCTGTTAATTCTTGGAAAATGCGTTTAGTAATTTTGACAGTGTAATTACGGCAAGTATTAGTCGCCGAAAAGGTTTGACAAAATTAAGTGTAGACGAATCGCCTGCACACAGTTCTGCATAGCCACGAGGTACGCAGAAATATTTAGCGTGGGAAAACCCAAATTGAAATTAGGCGACTGGTACTTGTTTGACATCAATAATAGGTAAATATGTTTTAATGAATTTTGTATAAATAGGAACTACGAGCTGTGAATTTGATGAACATTAACCTCGTTATATTTTCTCTTTGTTATTACGGTTTGATTATTTAATAATGCAAAGCTAAACGGTTTCTGTGTGCAACAATCGTAGTGCTATTAGCGAAGGAATGATTAATGGGTA
>CABFPE010000078.1:1561799-1589058 GCA_900660155.1 Hofstenia miamia
TCATAGAAGCAACGAAGGAGTTTAAGAAATACTAAATCACGTTATTTGAGATAAATTGAGTTAGGTAAAATATTACATTCATGAGAAGTGAGAGGTAAGATAAATGTGAGTGAAAAATTCAACGAAGAGCACGATAAATAATACGATCCGCCTTAACTGCCAATGTGATATTAAGATTTCGGCAATGAGATACGTAATTGAATGAAGAGAAAGAATCATATCCGTTTCGTTTGAGAAGATGTTGAATTTGGTATGTTATTGCGGAGAAAAAATATTTCTCATGAAAACATTTTGATTTTTTGCACGTTAAAAACAATGATTCCAAGAACTTTGACTTCTTAAAGAAATAACAAAGTTATTAATAGAAAGAGATAGCGCAGGAAATGAACATGAATATATATTAAGATGTACCTCCGATTTGAGGAGATTGAAAGAAGGTATTAATAGTTAGATGAGAAGATTCTAGTATCATCTGCATACAACATGCAAGAAGATAAAGGAGTAGAAGTGGATGGAATGAGGACATTGATGAACATCAAGAAAAGGAGAGGTCCTAGGATAGAGCCTTGAGGAACACCTGATGTAATGGGAAGTTCGGAGGAAACGATACGTATTACTTGAGATCTGCAAGATAGATGTCTGGAAATGAGGGAAATGAATGAAGATTTAAAGTTGAAAGCAGATAATTTAGGTATAGGATAGAAGTGAGAAACGTTATCGAAAACTTTTTTCAAATCAAGATAGAATGCATAACAGAGAATAAATTTATCAAAGTTTGAGCAAGCTGAATCAGGAAATTTTAGAAATGAGGAGGTAGTCGATTTACCATGAATGAAGCTATATTGGTGCCTAGAAATAAGTGAGCGAATGACAGAATAAATAGCTTTGAAAATAGTTTTTTCAAAAACCAAGGAAAAAATTGTAAAAATAGAGTTGGGCGATATTTATTACATAAGTTTGCAATAGATGATGACGCTGATTTATTATTGAATTCAACAATAGTGGAAGTTATTTTCTAGTAGCTTTTCGATTAGTTTTAATTCTGTTCAACCTACCGACTTTTATCGGATGATAAATTATCAGATGACAGTAATTTAGTTGTTTTGCCAAAAAAAATCGGATGGAGTGTTGAGACTATGGACTTCTATCAGCTGATAAAAAAGCAGATAGAGTGTTCACAATATGGAATTTTATCACCGATTTCTTTGACAGATGATAAAAGTCGATAGTGGGAACACACCTTAAGATCATATAGAAAATCAACCAATTCTACTTCATACGAATCTTTAAAAATGTACTCACCAATCAACAGTGAAGAAAATGGGTGGGGGGATCTAAGAAACCATTTCTGGAATTGAAAGATTTAACATCTAATAGTAAACTGATATAGTGGAGAACGAACTTGACAATTGTATACGGTATCAGCTGTTACAAGAAGGATTATATAGGCAGATTACTAGAAAACTTAGCAATTGGTTGTGAAAAATAACACTGGTGCAAAATAAATTTTATGGGAAGAATATATACCAATTAAAAATCTGCCATTGGAGCTTAAAGATCTGTCGGAACGTGACAACAAAATATGTTGGAGAAAGGAATAATCCAACCAAGTTTCTGGAAGGCAAAGAATTGTTGGAGATTCACAGAGAGTAGCAAGAAATTGCGGGAAATCCAGCGCCGATATACTGTACAAGCAGTACCAATTACCAGAGAGAACAGAAATAAATGAGTATGCCAGTCAATTTTGAATTTGTCCTGAAATCGGGATCGTGTATTAATAAAAATTCCAATGTTTCTTTACGATAGTTCATGCAAAGGCGGAAATGAATTGGATAAATCCATACTGATTGTAGAAAACTTCCGTGGATGCGGGTGCAGATCTAATTGAATAATTGTGTGTTTCTTTTACGGATGTCTTGTTTTGACGGGAATATCTCGCTTTGAAACATGAAGCCCTAGTGCATTCAATCATGCGGGTTACAGTTATCATTTAACCCTAAACCAAAAAATTTTGAGTGATCATTACTCCCGACTTATAAAGATATCCGTAATCCAAAAACGCCTCAGGATGGAAGACTATATCTTCAATTTAATTTATTTGAAGTACTGAAATAGATAAGAGCTAGTACGTTTCATCCTAGATCAAGACAATACAAAAGATAATTTGCATTATATGTAAATTTAGATAATAATTTCTATTTAATCTATTTCCCATTTAGTAATTACTGTTGGCAAATAGCTTAAAGCTACATAGAAATATTAAATACATCTACAGGGTGTTCATTAAATACTTGCCAAAATTAAAAGCTAATAATTCATAGGAAAATGGTTTTATGAGTATGGTAACGTTCTTATCTTGCTTATTATGTGTGGGGATTTGGATTTTTGCTTATATTACATGCTTCATTTTTAGTTTGATTTACGGAGAAAACTTTTATTTTATATTTATATGTACAGGGTGTCCATTAAATACTTGCCAAAATTAAAAGCTAATAATTCATAGGAAAATGGTTTTATGAGTATGGTAACGTTCTTATCTTGCTTATTATGTGTGGGGATTTGGATTTTTGCTTATATTACATGCTTCATTTTTAGTTTGATTTACGGAGAAAACTTGGGAAATGGACATCTAATTTACCCTAATTTCAATTTCTATCTGATTTTGTTTATTCACTATTCAATCAAATATGCATCCAATTGGTTATCCAATTATTCAATCAAATGTAATGTTGTGGATACGAAAAAGTATCATTAACTTTCGCTAAATTACACACATTTTATTTTTGTGTAGGCAAAACAATAAACAGAGTAATCATTACAGTAGCAATTGAGAAGATCACTCAAAAAGAGTACTCGAGCAGAATTATTCGTAGAATTTTTTGATCAAGTACTCCACTGATTTAAAAGGTGGTTTGTGGCAGTCATTTTTTATCCGCTTTTCAGTGCAGAAAGCTCGTATGGCAGTGGTGATTGACTTTCCACCAATAATATAACATTCCAAAACAAAATTTTATCGGAAAGTTCAAGATCCATTTTAAATTAAATGCAAACTGATTCTGAACGATTTTTAAATAATTAATTTGAAAATCGAAATGAAAGGTGAAGCATTTGAACAAAAAATCGAATCCCCACAAATTAGCGACAAGACTATAGCGTAATTACATCCATTGAATAATGTAGATACGATTTATCAGCCTTTTATTTTGGCAAATATTTAATGGACACCCTGTAGTACTGTACAAAACTGAGTTATTTAACTATTATGTTGTTTTTGAAAATATGATGATATAAATTTTCGCAATTTGACAAAACTAAGCAACATGCATTTAAACTATATTGAATAATGAATCTAACTTAATTCAAAAGTTGTTATTAATATAAATTGTCTTCTTAATGTTTAAGCAATTTCTATGACTATTTTATTTTTATAGCAATAATGAAACAAAATTGTATATTATACAATATTTAATACACATGAAATTCTGAAAAAATGATTTCGACATAAATGCAATTTAGTTAAAATAATGAATTTTCTTTTTTATTGAAAAATTGAACAATATAGCTAAGTAGGTTCTAAGTTAAGTATTTTACTAACATGTATAAATATATATGTAGTTACACTATTCATCTTCATTAAACAGTCAACTTCTATTGAAAATTGGCTCAATTTTAAAGTATAATATAATAGATGTCTACTTGCATTTGGTTCTACCCAAGCACTGACTTATCCGCAATATAAAGTTTTTTCAATATTTTATCAGTCGAATCATATTAAGTATTAGTTTACATCTAAATTATAGAGGAGAATGAGCTAAAATGGGAAATTTCATTTGTAAGAATTCAGCTTGTTGCATCTCACTAGAAATATACTGTTTTGATGTAACCAACAATTATCTGTAGAGCCACACACATTTCAGATTGCAGTGTGCGCTAGCAATGTGAAAAGGTTTTTGCAGATTTTCTTAATACTTGATTTAGTGATGGAGGAGACATAAGCATATAACAGTTTTCTGCCATCTTGAGAAATTGACTTTTCATTGGTGTTTAAAAGTTTTCAATAAATAAACTTTAATGTGTAATCAACTTAAGATAATATTTTATATCCTAAATGTGACAGAATCTACATAATATAGACAGTATTAAAATGGGGCGAAATAGAAAATTTGGGAAGTATGAATTTCAAAAAATATTGTAGTTAATAAACTGAAGTAAATTGCCTATCTGATGTGAAAACTTTCGGTAATGTGAGATTTCATGGAGGTATTTGTCAGCTTAAAACATCTTAAATACTATTTTCAGAGCCATCTTCTTAACTATCCCGTTATACCCCACCTCTACTACTAATCATTTTCAATTTAAGATAAAACAGAAATATCATATTTCTTTGTGTATTACTACAATATTTGAAAATTATAATTGTTGAAATGTAGAATTTCAAAAATATTAATGAGTTTTTATGTGAAGTTTAAATTCTTTCTCATTCGTAAAAATTTGATTGCAAATTTTGCAATGAATTGAATTGGAAGATTCTTGACTATGCGTTCGTCTGACGTGGCTATCATGAGCAGCATGTGATGCAAAAGCTTTTCCACAGAAACGACACTAAATATAAAAATTTGAAACATAAATTCAATTTTTTTCAATTGAAGCAAAAAGCATTATTTATTTAATGCAAAACCGCAGGTTCTTACAAAATTTGGAAAATCGGTTGGAAATAACATTAATAAATAAAAAAATTCCAATTTTTGCACAATATAGATTGCGTGCGGTTGATAGCTACGAAACATATTTCATGAAAATTGTAATGCAAGCAGTAGTTTAAATGCATTTTGCTAAAATATTTATTTTGCAAATATCAACATTAAAAATATTTTTCTAGGTTAAATATAATAAGTTATTAGCATTGTTGCTGTGGATATTATTTCTAAAATCCATACCTACAAGAAATGCTGTGGGGGAACCCGCAGAAAACATACGGAACTCGCAAATTAGTTGAATAAACCCTTGGAAAACCCATAGCCTCAAATTGAAACCTGCCCCGATGCATACCCGTATTGGAAAAGCCCTGCCACTTTCTAAACCTGCTTCCAAATTTAAATGGACCCGTTTGACATTAAAAAAGGCCATGCATGCTAATTTGAAGAGATGACGAGTCAGAATAGTAAATGTATATTGTGTAAATAATATATGTAAATTACATGAGTTATGTAATGTACTTTTCAAATAAGAGAACGCATGTGGCTCGCGATTAAAAAAATAATACGAAGCCTCTTCTAAGAGATATTTTTTCTGTTGATTTCTCAGAGAAATTTGAAACCCATGCCCATACCCGCCGAGTTTACCCATATCCACGGCAACCCTGATTATCAGAGTATTTAATGATAAGCTACAATCACACGTAAGCTCACAAAAGAGAACTTAATCAAACATGACTTTCAGAAAGACTAATGACATGATAATAGCATATAGGCAAAGGACAAAACATGTTTTGTAATTTTTGCATTCCATTACAAATTATATTGTCATTATAGGCTTTGAATGTTACCTTGAATGGTTTTTCACCACTGTGTTGTCGAATGTGTGTTCTCAGAATGCTGCTGGCTGTAAATGACTTGAAACAGTAAGCACATTTATATGGTCTTTCTCCACTGTGAACTCGACTGTGCTTATTTAAACTGCTTGATTGCGAGAACCTTTTTCCTACAATATTATATTATTCAATTTGTATTATATCATAAATATATGTGAATAGTTTCAAAAATAAATAACCATAAACATCGTTAAGTTTATACAATTACTTCTCGTGAATTTGTAGTATTGCAATTGGCTTGAAAACGTTTTATTTTTAATCCTATCATGGCCGACTTTTTCACTTTTAATCCGGGGAATGGGGAGTGCAACAGACATTCAAGCTTGGCAGAACTATAGCTTACAGAATTATAAGAGACCTCAAAAATTCGAAATTCTTGTGCTCTGCCGTCATAATGGGAGGGATCAATCATCGCGTTTTTGGTGATAGTAAACCTTCACTGAGTGAAATAGGTTGCCAATTTTTCGAAATTATCCAAAACAAGATATGATAGTCTGATCTAAAATGCTTCATAATATAGGTCAGTTCTGTCTAATCTTAAATTTGTTTTTATTTATTGAGACATTATACCGTTTGCATAGGCGGCTCGTGTAAGCAAGGCAAGCAGTATTTGCCCAAAATTTTTTAATAAATGAATTTTAATTTTACCTGTATGAATTTATATCTACACAAATGTACAAATCGTAATTTGTTAGTTTGCATAAAACAACATTAAAGAATCAAGTAATAACATGAATGGAATATAGGACATAATTCATTATGATTTGCTTTTATCAATAATTCAATGATTGCGCCACAGCAAGCAGATACGTTAATGCTGTACCATACTTGTCAAAGAGCCGAAATTTCCAAGCTCGGTTCGGCTTGTTTAAATTTTGCATAAGTTCGGCTCGGCTCGCCGCATAAAATCTTTGAATGAAGCTCGTTTTAGCTTGTTATATTTTAAAAATATTGTGCTCAAAGTATTTTTTACATAGCTCTTCATATTATTTAATAAACATTTGGGCTCGTTGTATATCAAATACTGTGCTCAAGCTCGACTCGGTTAGGCTCGTTAGAAGCTCGGCTCATTTACAAGTCTGTGGTGTACCTATGCTCGCTCAAACGATTAAATCTATCCGCTTTCTTTAACTCATCGGGCGAAGATTTAGCTAGTAAAGCAAGCAGTCCGTTCATTGCTTGGCATTGAAATACTCATGTTGTAAGAACCACTCGAAATATTTTCATTCAATACAAAAACCCAAAAGTAAACATTATGTTTATTTAAATATCAATAAGAACAATTTCTTTATTTAAGCAGTGCCGGAAACAGAATATATTTCAGCGAGACTCATACCTGGGATAATGATTTTTTCGCATTTTTATCCCACGGATTCCTTGTACAAATTCTTAAATATAAATACGGTAACCATTTGTTTTGCTTTGACAGAAATTAGAAAATATATAGGAATTGTTAATGAAAGACAATTTTTTCTAATATTGGACAACCAATTCATTCAAAAATCAAATGAAGCTTTGATAATTTCAGAGTGACACATTTTGTAATAAATTAGAGTCAGATGCACTCAAATGGAGGCCAGTTTCACATCCCTATGCATATGCCGTTTTATAGAGTTATTATATTGTAAAAACATTGAACAATTGAAATTTAAATGTGATTACCCTCAGCTTAAATTTTCTGTTCTAAATTTCTACTCGAATTTTAATAATTTTGGAAAACTTAGTAATTAATCTCAAGTTTGCTACCATTGACATGGCTTCAATTGTAAATCGACAAAATTCGTATTCGATATCTTGAAATGCATGATATATTGACTATCTTGCCTGAAATTTGATTTTCAGCAGCGTCTGCAGAACGATTATTTTCTGTTTAAACAAATTCAAGAACAACCGATTAGAAAAACCACAGAAATTATTAGCAATTTTTCTTGAAAATCTTTTATTAAATGAACTGCAAGACTAATCTCTTAGGGATTTCACATTTAAATATATTTTTCAGGGTTTATTATTTTTACTAATTTGGTGGCTTAAATATTATTTGCTTGCCTAGCTTTTGCATGCACGAGCCGCCACTGGCTGTTTGGTATTTGTGGTTGTCCTAATAGAAACGTATACTTATCCTAAGATTAGCAGGTTAAAGCAACTTGGTATTGATTGAAATATACATGTAATTGAAAACTATTTTTTCTTTAAACAATGTTATTGAAAGCCTCAATTCTTTCAGTGAATAACAAGAAGAACGAAATAGGGACGCAATTTTGATACACTAAATTTTCACATGAAAATAAATATATATATATATTACATTGTTTTACGACTTTTGATTTTTCCAGCTGCGGGGAGCTCTAGTAATAAACTCATTGGCATGAATCTTCGCTAAGGATATGTTCCTGAGATTACTTAACAAAAATATGCATCTAAATTTAAATTAGAAAATGCTACGCTCACATTACTCATATTTTAAATTTCAAATTACAAAATATTTTCAAAGGACTTTGAAATGTTTATAGTTTAGTAAACTTTATCGCTTACCACAAACTACACATTCATGAGGGCGATGTTTTTCATGGACATGAAGAATATGAATTCTCAGTCGATCTCGCTTCTCAAATGATCTGCTACACAAAGAACATGGGTATTTACGATCTCCCATATCAACGCATTTTGTATATTTAAGATGCTTGTCTCGATAATAATGGTAAGCAAAAACTTTTCCACATCGTTCACACGGATAGCTTTCACTCTTTGCTAAAAATGCACTTTTTAAATATCTAGAACTCTACTTTGTTAGTGTTTAGGAAATATTCATTAAATCTAAGTAGAATTATGTAGATTTTAAAGTCTTAGAATAATGGAATTAAGCAAGGCATTTTTTCAAAATATATAATACGAAGAACTTCTACAGTCGTCAATCAAGAAAATTTCTTTTTAATAGAGTTTTGCAAAGTTCTTAGCACTTTCATGATTGATCATGGCATATCATACTGTCAAAATGACATACCTTCTTGTGAAGACTTGCTTTCTTCGTTTACAGAGTTTTTCAATTGAACTGGAAATCCATTATACTGCACATATAAGTCACTGTACCATACACAGAGTTCAGTACCCTAAAGTGTTATTGAATATTAATAAATAATATTTGACAACTTGGTGTTAATAGCAATATATTATTGGAAAGAAACCATTGAATGAATTCTTTCATTATATTCTCAGTTAAATATAATGTGACAACCTTACTGATTATGTTAGTATTTTCAACGGATTAAATGATCGTTGTATCCATTAAGTAATTCACTTATAATATGAATATTTATGTAAGTAATATTCTTTTGTATTTCTGTTGCCTTGAATTGTTTTTAAAATATTTACATAGACATTTTTTGAAATTCTTTCGAAAAGTAGTGTTTAGCTTACAGCTCAATCTCACACATCTTGCTTTTTGCAAGCGGACTGTTCAAAATTCGTTCAGGGTCGTCCAATAATGACTAGGTATTGCTTTTAAATATATTCGATTCTTAAGATGCTGAACATTTTCCCATACAAATACAAATATTTATAGCCACTTCTAAAGGTTTCTAGTGAATTTTTTATTAATGAAGGAAAAGAATATGAAACGAAATGTCGTAAAATTTAAAAATTTGATAAATTTGGTAAATAATTCATGCACCATAGCCCGGGTTTTTTTATTTGACCTCCATATATGTTGACAATACTTTTGAATGCTAAAATTTAAGATGCTTGTTTGCTTATGAAACTTTCAAATGAAGATTTTTTTCAAATGATTCTCAAGAAATAACGTAATTCTAGTTAGAATTGAATCATTCGTAATGTTCAAATTAATTTAAGAAAAAGTTTTTAAAAGCAAAACACATTTGAAGATAACTAGCGGAAAATTCAACTGAATTAAAAGTTTTAAGGTTTAGCTAATTGGTTTTACCTTTGAAGACAGTCGACATAAATCGGATTCATTAATAAAATGATACCAAAATTGCTTGGGTTATAGGCAGTTTCTTTTTTTAATTAGTAAGCTATATTGTCATTACATTCTAATCAATTTAATGAAACTCTATGTAAATATGACTAATTTTAACATATATCTTAAATAAGGGAAGAATGATAAGTTTCATATCAAATTATTTACACACACCAAAGGAAAACATATCCTGCGTTTTATAAAACAAGGATTCAACTTTTGCAATTTTTGAACCGATTTTAAAAATTTAATTGAAATCGATAGAGTGAAAATTTTATTAATTCAAAGTTTAATGCTAACCCACTTCAACCTAGAATACATCTAGGTTCATTTTTAAGGAAAAGACTTCCATTTTGTAATCGGCTGTTAAGTTTTTAAATTAAGTGTCTTCTTTTTTCATTTTCGGCAAAAACCAACTTTAGCATTCATGCAAAAAATTGGTGATTATCTGTATTTGATAATAGTCAAATGTATATATATTTCATAGAGATTTGTTCGGTTAAACTTGGCTATATAGTAATATTAATCAATTCATTTCAATGTACTATGTTGATACTATATCTTAAGTCGAGAATAATAAGTTTTTTCTAATAGATATCAGTTGTCTTGAGCTTATGTATTTAACAAAAAAACTTGACTGATGTCTTTCCCAAATATTTTTATGATAAATTTCGCATAAATAGTTGAATATATATTCATTTTCGCGTTATTTTATTTAATAATCTGAATTATAATCAAGAGGAACGTGCTAAATGAAATCCTTACCTAAAAGAATTTGAGTACGTATTTATTATTGGCTGCAGGTAAGCAAAACAATAAATTAAGATTTTATAACTATCTAAATTCGTATTTTTCTTGAAAATTAAATACTTTGTATTAAGGAAGTTCTATGTTTTGTATGCAAGCAATGTCTTGCTTTTTGTACTAATGCTGATATTAATTGTAAGTAAAATACTAACCTGGTATATATTACAATGCGCCTGATAATAGATGCTGTCCCCTTTCTGAATAACTGAAAGATTTCTTGACTGACGTGATGTTGCCACTTTCACGTATTTCATCCATGTTTTTTCTTCTGTTCCATCTAGATAGTGATCCAGTTTTCCGTTTTTAAATACCTACACGTAAATGAAATTCATGGCTAATATTAATTTTAGTAGGTACCTCCCAAATTACTGGTCTATTCTTGTCACAAGCAAAAAATATCTCTGACGTAGATAACTTTTTACCTTTGAATGGCCCAAAGGTTGTGCCTTGCAGAATCACTGGACAAATACATATTGTTCCATTTTTTCTTGTACTTGCATCAGAAATTTTTGAGGAGAAAATGGACATACCTAAATATGCTATATTTTAGCGGTCCTCCTTAAATATTTAATAAGTTGAATCCATTAAAGCTATAAATTTTATATGTAACGCGACTGATGGAGACAGTGACATCAAGAATTTCATCAATGCAGTCCCTAATATTTCTTAAAGATATTCGTCTCTGTGTAAAATCTATGCAAAATTGATTTGTGTTTATTGCGACAAATATATGGCGATAAATTTAAAACAGAAAGGAATGTATTGATAGTTAATTAGAAGCAAAGTAAAAATATGACATTCCAGATTTTATCCTTGCATCAGAGTTTTCTTAATATGTTACTGAAATAAATTGTCCATTATAAATCTAATTAAGATTTGAAATAAATATAAAAAATAAATAAAAAATTCATATTTTTAAATAAAAGTCAGAAAAGCATTAACTACCTGCGGGGAGATCATCTACTGATGGAATATCAACCACTTCTGGTATTTTCAGTGCCACTTCCATTGAATTATGCTTCTGAAATAGAGATTTTATTCGCGTAAAAAGCTGTAATTGTGCTGATAATGGTGACGCAGCAAAGTGGAAATCTCTAACATGGGATTGGAATGGGTTGATGCATTTATTAACATTGTAAGGAAGCATCTTGGTCTTCAATAAGTACCTTTGAACTAAAAAATATTCAAAGTATTTCGTAGATACCAATCATACAAAAAAGCTCATTCGTGCAAAATGTATTTCTATGCATTTTCAAAAAGGTTTTTTTTTAATTTTATAACAAATAATTTATCGACTCATACGTATTAGATGCTTGAAAATTCTTTCTATGAAATTCATGAATTAAAGTATATGTACCATTTTCAACAAAATGGTTAAGCAGCATTGAGAGAAGTCTTAAGATATGTATAACTGCTTTTCAAAATGGCCATTAGTAGTGCTTTACTTCACGATGATTTTTTTCTAAGGTAATTAACAAAATCAAAGGTTATGCTTAATTTTTGTATGTAGTTGGGTATAAAAATACTTTTCAGGAAATGAATTCTTTGCAACTTCAAATCCAATGAACATGTTCATTTAAACTGTTGTGTTGGAGTTGGGGCCCTAAATTTGGAATTTGACCCTTTTGGTGCACCAGCATATCAAAATATCAAAGCATTTATATAAGTATAACAAAAAATTAGGGCCTAAAATTAACAAACTGTCCTTAATAAACAATTTTGGACAATTTTGAAGTCCCTATCAAAATCGTAGAATTTATTTTAAAAAATTACAAAAATGAAAATCGTTATAAGATTTTGCAAAAAGCATTATTGCAAAAATTAAGACGGAGTCAAAGTAAAGTCAAGCAATTTTGTATCTTTACAAGGACAATGTGTCATTTTGAATATATTATATATACACACATATCAACTTCGGATATTCAAAATGTTAACCTTAAAATTAATTAACCTTTTTTCCTAGTGTCCACTCAAATATTCAAAGTTTTTCGTTATTTTCAAACAATTTACTCCCTACCCATATTATAATTTAAAAATCGCGAGTCATCTATTTGTGAATCTGCTCGGTTATAATATTGAATATTTACTTGAAACTGTATTATTTTGCCAGAAGTATTTGAAGAGAAGAGAAATTTTTCTTTAAAAATTTCGATTTTTTTAGTTTACATTCTGTTCATACTCAATGTTCATGTAATCAGAAGACTTCGTGGTCCATGGCAGCAACAGCTAAATTTAGATGTTTCTTCTTTTTAGATAGACCTCTCAAAACCATTATGGTGTAGTGTCCGGAAAATCGCAGTGCCGGCGATCTCAATGGGGCTGCGACCACTCCCGGTTTTAAATCGAAAATCACAATATCCTGTTGTGCTTTCAAATTTGAATATCTTTCTTAGTTTTTGAGTAATAAGCTATTAAATATTTTTTCAAAGTCCATAAAAAATGTTAATAATTTCTTGAGCAGCTTAAAGCAAAATAGTTGTGCATTCACATGCTGTGCAACTACGTATATATGTATTCATTAAATCATAGAAATGGTCTTTTAAACATATTTGCAAAATCATTAGTTTGATAATAATAAATTATTACCTGAGTTATATTGCAAGTGTTTCTTTTTTGGCACGATGGAGCTTAAATTGAATTCCATGGTATTATTATGGAAACAGTTCTTCGTATTTCCTATTTATACAAAACAATTAGCACCTTTGATTGGTTAGTTTTTGTGAAGAGTGATTGGACAAATTATTCAAGATATTACAGAAAATGTGTAAAGAATATTTAATAAACGTTATATGCTTCTATATATTATAAAATATTTGAGTATTTAGAAAATAATAATGATGATGTTTCTTTCAAATTCATCTAAGTTTTGTTTACTGTGTTAATTTGATCTATTGTCAATAAAATTTTGTATATTTGTGTTATGGTTACCATCATTCATTAGAGAAACGATTATTCGATTCATATAATATATTTTTATACTTTTTGAACCAACAAATCTTGTCTTTATAGATAGTTGTTGTAGTCTATGTGCAATATCGAAATTTTATTAACTTTTATAATTCAAATAGATACTAAAATGTATTCTACATTTTCTTTCATTGTGATGCAAATAATTTAAAGCAGGGGTACACAACTCAAGACTGATGCTGGACCACATAAAATTGAATGCATGCAAGCATGCATATATGCATATACACCTTTGCCAAATTGAATATAATAATAATATATATATATATATATATATATATATGTGTTTGGGCTTTAAGAGACACTCGTGTGCCCACGGGCTTTAAATTTAAATTGTGTTTTTCCGATTTAAAATTTAAACAATTATATTAGTATTTATTTGCTCCTATCTATAGTTTAGAATATTATTATAAACACTCAAAGGGTGAACAATGAATATAAAAAAAAATCATAGTTAAAATTAAGCAAAGAAAAAATTGTTTCCAATAAATTATTTATTAATATGCGTCTAAAAATAATTGCAATTTGATGAACTGATGTGCAATTGCATTATTTTTGTTTACTTCGGTGCATCGAACCTAGGTTTTAAGGTCTCTTGTACATTGTGTATAATGGTTGAAGGAGTACATACTGTAGGGCAAATGGTTTCTGTTATTAGATACACATAGCGCTATTGTATATAAAATACATATTTTTTCATCATAAAATACTTTGCTTTAAATTTTGTATAGGAAATAATTCATCTTTACAATTTAACCAAATTTATTAATTTCGAAATATTATTTAAGCAACTGCAATAGGGCTAAAAATATTATAATTACGATATTTACATTATAAAATAAGATTATTAATTTAGGATTTAGAGATAATAAATTCCGAAACCCTTCAGGCACACAAATACACCACTTTCAGTAAAATCTACCAGCAGCCAATAATTGATTTGCATATTTATACTATTTGTTGACATCAAACAAGTAATAGCTTTATTTAATGCTCGCCGGGTAATTAAAATTCATTACAATTTAATTGTGTAGTGCACCTACAATCCAAAGGAGAATAATTCTATTAAGGCCTTTGGGCCGTTGTACAATAACCAATTGAAAAAAGAGGATGTCGGGAGATTAGTTTTACAGTAAACGAGGGAAGAGAGACTGAGGTTGCCCCGAGATACAATAGATGAACTTTGATATTAAAATTTGGACAACGGATTCATTTTAATACAGAGGTTTTGCTCGGGTGCTAATCTTCTCATCAAGTCTTCATTAATTCAAATCAAATCGGAGTTACGCACATGCTCATGAGGTCCCCCGGGATCGAATTTCATTATTTAACATCTTTCGTCGGCATTCTGATTTCTAACTGAACAGGTTGGAAAAGAAAAACAGTGCGTGAAAGGGGCTAATTGGACAGAGTGGGATTTGGTTCTTTTTTCCTTCAAAATGCTTTATCGTGAATTTTGTCTAATTTAACTACCTGTTAGCACTCTAGAGAGGAGTAAACAATGCTTCTTAAGCTATTGTTGCGTCTAACAGACATACACTTTTATAACCCAATTAATTCAATGGTTCTAATTCCCATTAAATAATTTTATTGACTTTTAAAATTTACCATCATTCAAAATCGAAGCCCAGGCTTGCCCATCAAGAAGCAGGCTGTTGTATTAATATTTGATTTACAACCAATTATACAGAGATCTAAGACTATAAACTGGAATATTTGCTGTAACGAACAGCCTTTAATACAAATGAGATGCATATTGCAGAGAGCAATTAAAGTTTTTTAACTTGTGATTAAGTAATTTGCGAGAACGTTACTGAATTTATGAATGAAAATTACAATAATTAATGATCACTTTTCATAAGAGTCATCAAAACTATGCGCCATTTACTGACGAATGATGATACATAAATGAATAGCGGTTGTTGCGAGGTCCCAATAACATTGCATTGTTGCCGTACTTCTGTTATTTTTAACGTTTCATTGATGACTCTCCCATTGGAAGATTTGTTTCAGAATGAACTTCATTTTTTCATGGAAGAGGTAGTTTTATATTATCATTTATTTATATTTACAAATGCGTAACGGGAACAAAATTTTGTTCCTGATGGTAAGTTAAAAGAATATTGGAAATTACGAAAACAAAATCAAATTCACAAAAACATTGAATTACCTTAGTAAAATGCAAATTAAATGCTCTCGAAAAGAGAACATGTTTTTCTCAAGAACATATTCCGAATAATTAACATAGAAACTTTGCAATTCCAAGTATTTTCATTTCATTTACTAATAAGAAATTCTGAGTATTTTGGGTTGGTATGTGACAATTTCTTCGAAGATGATACTTTACAAATCTAGCAAACAATGTAGTTTATAATTAATATAAAGACAGCTATCAATCTTACTAAAAAATACGCAAATTATATAGCTTTGTAAATGGTAAATTGCATTTCAACTCAGTATATGCAGTGATTACCGAGACTGTTCCGCATGCGATGTAACGTATGCTTCTGCATAATATATATTGCACTTAGAAATATGTGCACTTAGCGTTAAACAGGCTGGTCTCCTTTTAAAAGAACAAATCTTTTTTCCAAACTTTCAAAGATTTTTTTCCAAGCCTATAAGAATTTTTGAAAATCGTGAGCCATGGATACATTTATTGGATGAACATACTTGAAGGCATTGCTGAAAATGTGCACTAAATCGTACTGCTGTGCCTGAAATACTTGAAAGATTAACTACTGTTTTTTTGAAAATTCAGATTTTTCAAAAGGATTTAAATTCTCTCCACATGTAGTGTTCATGTGCATAATTATAGGGTTTAGATTTAGAGTCCATGAGAGCAAGAACGAATTTTACCTATTTATTTATATCTGTATAAACCTCACAAACCCACTGAGCCGTGCCGTGCCCAAAGTCAGTGGTGGAGCCAGACGATTGGAAAATTCACACAAGGTCTCGCTTCAATGGGACAGTGGCGGTTTAAGAATGATAATAGAAAAAGAGACACTTCTTTATCCCATGCGACTTTCAGATTTTGGATATTTATATTCCTTTTTGAGTTATAAGCACTTAAATCATTTTTCAAGAATTATAAATTTTAGGAAATTCTTGGGCAGTTTAAGACTAATATGCATAGTTCAGACCAAGTTAAATTAACTTCTCTTATGAATACCATAAATTAATATACAATAAGATACTGAATAAAAAATGTTTGCTCAAACCCCAATTGACAATCGAAAAGTAAACCAAACCCATGTAAAGGCCCATTGAATTTTTAACACGACCCAATAGTACCAATCGAATACATACGAATCCTTGTTTTCATTATGTTCTATCAAAAATTACCGATGTAACAGAGTTCCTTAACCCTTCTACCTCGTTTGGGGTGTTTCTGTGTTTCTGTTACCCCAAGCTCCTTAATTACGTTGCTGAAAGACGGGAAATTCCTGTAAACCAACAAAAACCTATGACTTTTTATATCAACCTAAATGCCTAATAATGATATATAGCAGCAATGCTTAGGAGCTTTATTTACAATATTAACTGCATTTCTATGATTATCGCCATATGGAGTAACTTTATGACCCCTAGTTATTTGATCTAACAAATATTAAGAATACTGCATTATGTTAAATTAATTTATATCTTACATTGCATGTATACAACTCTCCTTTCATTATTGAGGAAGTTGGTGATGAAGCTGTTTCAATCATGATTCAAGATTCAAGTAATGAAGATATTTTGATGATAGTAGTTCATTTGGATTAGAAAATTTTGAACTCTAATATTGAACAAGAAATATGTTCAATTTTTAACCTGTGACCCGACCTTTTCTGCCTAACAATGATCCATACCTCAAACTAATCAAAGAAGGATTACTAGTATAATAAGCGCAAAAATGTTTTAACATAAAAGCATCAATGAAAACAAGACAAAATCAATCAAAAATTCAAGTGTAATTAAAATCTATTAGTCTTTAAGAATTTTAATGATTGAAGGCTTTGACTTCTTAAGTTGTTCCTTAAATCTGCTAGTGTTCTTCTTCCCTAACAATTATGAATGACCCGAGACTCGATTTTTCTAAACGTTTCGAGCAAACCCACCCTTCGAATTTTTTACTTGACTCGTACGAATTGATCCGTAACCACCCTGAATGATATACAGAAATGTTAATTTCAGTATTAGGTCAAATCCGGAGCATCTTGGCAATGCTGGACATCAAGTATGTCGACGGTCTAACTCAAATATTAACATTCATCCTGGTTTGAAAGGAGGCATCATGAAAAGTAATTGGTTTTATGATGTGTAATCTGGTTTTGCATTTAACCAATTACCAAAAATGTGAGAAGTTACACTGATTGGTGCATAAAATGCAGAAATTACTATTTCCCAATACTGTCACATTAAAACACAATCTAGCTTATAGCTAAATCAAGTTTATATCATTGCTATGGATATTTGGTTTACTGCATGCCATCTTGGAAATTATTTTGCAATTTGCAAAAAATTCGCTGCACTATATACTAGAGAACTTGCAAAATTAATCAGTTAACATTACATCTCACAACATTTCACTTTGGCCATACTTGAGCAAAGGTAAATGTTCTCTATTCTTGACATTTTTAATGTATCTCAATGAGAACAATTTACAATGAACTTCATAGAAGGAAAAAGGAAAATCAACAAACGATAAGTCTTTATTGCACTGGTCGAAGTGCCGGAGATAGTCACATGAGTTTGTCTTTAACATGATAAATTTTGCTTTAAAACTTTTTACATCGCTCTTGCTATTATTTAACAAGCATTTTAAAATTAGTTTATTAAAATAAGATTATAAAAAAGGTGTATTGAATGAATCAGTAAGAAAAATCTCCATAAACAAATTAAGAAGCAGAACTATAAATTTGCTTAGCCTAATAAAGGCTCGTTTTGGGCACGTTGTGTATCCAATACAGTGTTTAAGTTAAGCTCGTCTCCAATGCTCGGCTCAAGCTCGGCTCGGCTTGATACGTTAGAAGTTCGGCTCATTGGTAAGTCTGGTAGTAATAATTGTATTAATCTCTGTATCAAATACATGTGTGACTATATGCATCAATGGATGAGTAACTCTGATATTAAAGAAGACAAGTTCTCCACTTGAAAAAGAACGGAGAAGATGCTTTTTCTCATGCAAATATTTACAAAATATTACAGAAAAGTATTACAAGCTTTCAAATTTTGTTGTAAACTGCATGCTATAAGTGAAAGAATTTATGTAGATTGAACACAATTCTTTAAATATATTTTATATTAAAATAATATGGAATTTTTATTTTGGGGTAACAAAGTTATCACAAACCACCAATGCCCATATTTTAAAAGTAACGACGCAGAAGGGTTAAACGATAGCAATTATCTTGGCTCGAACACATGTTGAAGGTAAATGAGAAATATAAAAACAACGCTTACAGAATTGTTCGTACATAAGGTTTCAATTATTATATTATATTACACCTAAATTATTTGAAACGTAATTTCAATTTTATCATACAGGTAAAAGAAATAAATAATATTTTGCAATTATCTTCATAGAAATGAAGAAAGAAAATTGGAGGGATGATGTTTTTGCACTAGCATGCCGAGAATGTATATTTTGCTACGAATGAAAAAACTTCCAGGTGCAATTAAGGTGATATTGCTGACTTAATGATTTCGATAACAAGAACTCCTCATTTGTACGTTGAGTACGTTTCCGGCTTATTTTATACAGATAAATTCGTATAAGCTCAATTGAGATAATGAGTCCTATCTATTTCACACAGCATTCTATTTCATTATTAAAATATATTCATGAGTTCCACACAACGGAATCTCTAATCAGAGTATTTTTTAGAATGATTGTTCCTTAATTATTGCTTTTTTCTACATAGATCAATGATTTTTTATATAGTAAGGATGCCTTATCTTTTTATCTATGAAATTCGTTTTCAATTGTTGCAAAAGGCAATTTGGTTGCATCTTCTTATCCATCACTTTTGTAAAATTTGTCAACACTCTCCAATCAAAACGGCAAGACATCTATTTAAGATTCATTAATGCCAGTGTACATCTGAAAAAGGTCGAAGGTGCCCCTAAAATTCATTGATCCGAAGCACTGAACAAATAAATTTTACAAAAATAATATGTAATTTCCAACACGATATTCTTCGCACCTATATGTTTTGAAAAAGCTTAAAAAAATTTCTATCTGCATTTCAAAGTTTTCTAATTGTAGACTATGAAACCACTGCAACGGTACATCTATGATTTTTTCTGTGTTGGGTATTTTCATCAGCATTAATCAGACAGTTTTATGGGAAAGTCCAATGCCAATAGAAAATTGTCTTTGAGACGGACAGCAGTTTTCTTCTACAAACATTCATACAAGTTTAGCATTTGCAGGTGTTGTGGATGGCCATGGTTGACCAGAAAAAGTTAAATCGAAGAGAGATGTTCACCCTGAATGATTCCACGCAGTGACACATCTTAACTTTGGCGCCTGTGGGTTGTTGATAGAATTATCCTTCAATTGCTTCACAATCTGCATCACTAAAATACCACGCTGAATTTCAAAGTAGAAGTAAATCCGAAATTGTCTCTTCATTATGTTCATTAGTTGTGCATCAATAAAATAATATGGCAATATGGCAATACGACGCAGCTAATACATAATTGTCTAAAGTTTCAGTAAACAACAATTATTCTACTTGTTATTACATACAGCTCAACAGTCTGGCTGGTGAAGCAAATATATTCCCAACTTGTTAGATTCTTACCAAAGAGATCCTATGTACCCGAGTATAAGAATAATAATTATTATTATAAAAGTTTTTATTCCCATACAAATGTTCTTACAAATGTAAATAGTTAATTAATATGCATGTATATGTTTATAAATATCCATAAATATGTTGCAAATGCTTCTTTATTTATACATTGAATCAGGGGTGTCGCCAAAGGGGGGCTACGAGGCGTGGGCCTCTCCCGAGATAGTGTCCCCAACATGAACAATTCTTAATATTTGCAATTAAAGTAGCGCGTCAGCCAGCCTAGAAAAAAGGGTGTGGAAAGCATTTTCCCGGATTCATAAATATAATTTTAAAATTTCCATTTAAAACAAAGGATTTCGAAACTGCTGTAATTGAAATTCCTGTATAAACTTAAATTTCTTACTCAATCTTCGGATCATGGAAGTTTGCTGCACATTGTCTGAAATGTCAACTCACACATAGTATGAGATTACATAACAAAGTAGCTCTGAAATGATTACACAGCAAATTTTTCAAAAATATCTAATAAAATGAAATTAAAATTTTCAAATTAAATTTTTTAGTAGCCTACCACAAGTCATGTTAATTGTATTTATGATATTTCTGTAAACAGTAAGGAAGTATTTTAACCCTGTAATGCGTAAACACAATAAACATATTCAAAAAGTATTTTTTATTTTGATATTCAATCTTTGAACTGAGCATGTAAATATTTCATCAGTGCTTCTGGTTTAGTTGCATATTTGCAATTGCGGACAGTAGAGGTATGGAAATTTGCAAAATTACTATGTTCATAAAATTGCTTGAAAATGTTAAAGGGATGGAATGAGCCCTTATCAGTACATTTTTGTTCAATTTCAATGGATAAAAAGCCTTTTGTAAAAGTACTCTACTAAGATTGATTTATATTATCATCTGTATGTGAGATAATTGTATGGTCCCTACATTTAAATCTTTGAATCTACAAGTCATCTATAACATAATTCATTAAAAATAATTGTAAGCAATAAATAAGGATTTGCTATACAATACATAAGGTTACTTTTTAAATATATAAAAATATTTATTATGATATTGCTATTTTATTTCATTAAATAAATTTAACAGGTAGACATAGACAAAAATAATTCAAAATGATTGTATTGCTGGCTTTACGGATGTTCGAGTATAAAAATATTTTTTGTGTCATTTTTCTATCAATCTATTAATAGTCTGCAAAAATCCTATTTCAATATCAAAGTTGAGTAAATATTAAATTATATGTGTTTAATATGTCATAGAGGTAAGTAAGGCATTAAGTTTTTGCTCAAAATATATACAATATTAATATTACACATGGATTTAGCTGAAATGGCAAATTTGGAACTATGAGCATTAGATTAAAACAAAGTGCATTACTGTCTTTCAGCTACCACATCATGTATATCACTGGTTGAGGAAATAGGCGCTCAAATTATAAAGTTTCGAAATTTAATGAAGTGTTTCCTCTTATATAGGCAGTATGAGATTTAATAGGTACATAGTTGCAAACAGTTTCAATTTTCAAAAACCAAGCCTTTTCAAAATGAATTTTTTAAAGGGCGTACCACCTATATCCCTGGTAGTAAGGCAGCCTACACGATGTGGTTCCTGGATAACGCCAATGTCTTTGAGGGCACGTCACTTACGACGTCCATATCTACAGAGGATGTTAAGCAATAGGGTAAATATTGTTGTTGCCATGTGTCCTTTATGCACACTGGGATGGTGAAAGTCGTGAAGCTTGTCTATTTAGTTTGTGGTGGACAGATGGCGGCGCAGTAGAAGCACTGCCAGTAAGATTGCTACTGGTTCCTGAAATATGAGTTCGTTTCATAAGGTAGTCATGTCAGGGATAAGTCTTTCTTTTTTGTCTATGGGGTAGGTGAGGGACCATCGTTTGTGGTGTTACAATAGATTTTGATTTCAGCAGGCATTAATTAAGTTACTACCGTTAATAGCCTTGTTTTGCCAAAACAGGAGAGGTACAAATCTCTCAAATAAAGTATGTACATAATACTTTGATTTTTGCCAAACATCCTCAATATTGGTCTAGATAACAAAACATGCCATCACCAGGTTAAACTAATTTTTCCTACAAAATCAGAGGCTTATTATTATCATATTAACTATTATTTATTTCTTCAGTATGACTACAATGACACTTTTTGATTTTTCCCCAATTGAAATGCTGTAGTTTTGATACTACTACAACAATGTTCAACAAAATTGGTCTGAATCACCTTGCATGTTCAAATCAGGGATCAGCTGGGATTTATTTTCTGATCCTCAGCCTATTTCAAATGACATTGCTCAACGAGTGAAGAGCTTCACAATTTTTCACTGATGTTTTTCTCAACAGCCTTAATAATGCTATTGTACCAAATCATATTTTTTACTAGCCTTGTAAATCCCAGATGAACTGTGTTAAACTTTTAAAATGATACATAAAGAAGGAGCATTTGAAGCGAACTCCTTTTTAACATATTCAATTGCACAGCAGATTCTCTACTGTCGAGATTTTCGGTCTATCTGAGTATTCTGGCAACCATAATTGAGAGAAATTTAGAAAAATTTGAAGTCCCTTGGCGAATGATAATCATGTGTTGAGTGCTGATTACTATGACGATTATACTCTGATTGTCATTTAATACAACCTACCACAATGCCTCCGTTATTATTATAGCTTCCTGCAATATAGAGATGTCTTAGACTGCTCTGTAAGAATACTGGATGTTTGGGAGCTTGCCCCATGAAAAAACTCCTGGCAATGCGTCTGCATTGAATAGCTGCTGGAACAAAGGTTTAAGTACATAATGCTTTATGTGATAAAGTTGATCTTATTAATGTTCTAGTCTTTGCATTTAAGAAATCTTTCATTTAAAAGATGATTAGGATCATCAATTATCTTTTTTGATGTGAAATTGCGATTGGAGGGCGTTATTCACAATTAAAAATAAATTATCTTTGTTTAATTTTCAAATCTTTGCGAATAATTTAATAGGTTTTCTTAAAACTTTGTTCTTTTTCGTTAATCCTGGTAAAAATATTTCAGATGTATATGGATAATTTGGCGTAATTATCATATAGTTTAATAGATATGAAACTGATGATATAATGAAAGTGGCATTCTTTCTAATAGATTCCACATGTTCATCCCAATTCAATTTATTACTGATATATATATGTACAAAAATTATTTCATGGGATTTGCTTGTGTTAATTTTTAAGTTTAATTCTTTTGAGTGTTCAAATACTTCTGTTATTGTATTTTTATAATTGAGAAACTCTTTTTCAGCTGTTAATATTATTAGCCTACCCAAACTCCTGTATCGTCAGAACATTTCATCATATCAATATTTGCATAACTAACAATATTTGAATTGATTTTATCATCAGTATATGCTGTAGGAACGGGCCACTAACTGGTCCCCCTTTTGGAACTCCGACAAATACGTTCTGTTGTTTAGTTCTATGTTTTCCAAATTTGACACATTGCTTGAAATTTAGAAATACCGTATTTAACCGTGTATAAGCCGCATCCGTAGATAAGCAGCACCCCGAAATTGGGAGAAGATTTTTTGGAAAAAAAGTTTTTTGAGCAAAATAAAAATCCACAAGCACTGAATCAATGAAACATATTTATTTACATTATTCAGATATTTCTTACAACTTTTAAGTCCGATTCGTGTATTTAATAATTTAATAACTGAAACAAGTAAAATACTGCCGTATCTTCAATAATTACTAAGAGTTCATTTTATTTCTAAAGTAACAATACATTCAAATACCTTAATATTGTTTTATTTTTAATAAATTAATTGTTTGTCTTTTAAACAAGGATATTACTTTACTTCAATGTATATTACAGCAAGATCCCGTACTTTAGTTTACAATATATGTGCAAATTACGTATCNCTGCAAGGAAGGTACAGTATGTACGAAGACCACCTGGAAGCTTTTTACGGTACGATCCGAGATATTTAGCGAGGTATACCCCAAGAGGTGCGTCTTCAAAAATAATGATTTGGGGGTGTATTTGGTCTTCAGGGCACCGTGTCATGGTTCGCGTTAATGGTAACATGGAAAGTACCCAATATGGAGATATTCTAAGAGATTATGTGGCACCCAACATGGAAGACGGATTTTTATTTCAACAGGATAATGCGCCATGCCACACTTCCAATCTATCCCTTGAAAACATGGAAAAACTGGGAATTGCCCTACTCCCCGATTGGCCCGCCCGCTCTCCTGACTTAAATATTATAGAAAACCTATGGAAACAGCTTAAAGACCGTATCCAGTACGCTACAGTTCAGAATTTGGACGAACTCTATGATCTGGTCGAATCACATTTTTACTCGATTCCAGACGAAAATATAAAAAAACTGTATTCCTCTATCCCCGCAAGACTACAAACTGTCATCAAGCGAGGGGGTACCCCACAAAGTACTGAACTTTATTTATTTCATCGTTTGACTGTTTGTTTTGCGTTATTCAATACAATATTTGGCATTTGTTTACTCGTTTTCTAGTAAAATCGTACTGTCCCATTTTCAATGTCGTGAACTGTACATTATTCAAATATTTCTTACAACTTTGAAGTAAAATTTTAAGTCCGATTCGTCTATTTAATAATTTAACAAGTAAAACACTGACGTATCTTCAATAATTACTAAGAGTTCATTTTATTTCTAAAGTAACAATACATTCAAATACCTTAATATTGTTTTATTTTTAATAAATTAATTGTTTGTCTTTTAAACAAGGATATTACTTTACTTCAATGTATATTACAGCAAGATCCCGTACTTTAGTTTACAATATATGTGCAAATTACGTATCTTCGCGAGATGTTTTTCAAGTGTTTCCGTAGATAAGCCGCACCCCCGCTTTGGTAGTAATTTTTCGTGGAAAAAGGCGCGGTTTATACAACGGTAAGTACGGTAACTGTTTTATCCATTGGAATAACTCTTTCAATATTGGATGTATTTGGTTTAACAATTTGTTTTGAAGTACGGTATTAAAGGTAGGCTTGAATAGTCCATGAATGTCACCCTTACTACGGCTGTTTCATTGCTGCTAAGTTTGTGTATTGAATCTATTGCATATAATATAGCATCAGTTGAATTTTATATGCGAATAGCAGTGAATCCATAATAATTTTCATTTGATCTTGAAACTTTTCTAATACAATTGAATTCTTCCACTCATTGGCTTTACTGCTATCAGTCGAAAAATTTAGTATCATTTACTTAAGTGATTCCAGGTCTTTTTGGTATTGGTGTTATTAAAGCATGCTTCCAATGATCGGAATAGTAATAACATTCAAATGAATACTTAAATATTTGTGAATACGGTGTTGAAAATTCCTTACTACATGTTTTAAACATCCAATTTGGAATTTGCGAATTCCCAAGCGCTGACGAAAGTTTGAACATTTAAATTCTTTCCAAACATCTATTACACTTACATTCATTAGAATTCCAAGTGGTTCTATCATTTATAATTAAGTCATTAACATCTAAATTATTATCTTCATTGTAACTTGTAAAATATGTATTTAAATCACTTGCTTCATTCAGATCAATTTTAATATTCTTTTGATGTTTATTTCTAATAAGTTTTGTAAGCTTCCCACCTTAAAATCTAGTATGTGACGTAGTTTTAAATTTTGAATGGTTTCTGCATTTTTCCATGGTGAATATAATATATTCTTCAGTAATTTGTGCTTGTTTGTAATTTTGTAATTATTTTAAATTTCCGTTTTCCAATTTTTTGTTTGCAAATCATTTCTTAGTCTTTCAATAACTTAAACACTATAATCTTTTTTAATTATACTTCTCCGTGAAATTTTGTTCTGAAAATTTTAAAATGGTTTAATTTCTATTGCATAATGATACATGATGTTAACTTTTCCAATGGGAGCAAGAATTTCACATTCATATTTATTAATGTTTGTTATACATACATTACATCAATTTGACTCTTTGATGGCATGAATGTTCAGAAGTTTACTAAATTTGTTAACCCTAATGCCTGTGTACATTTGTCAATTTTTTGGTTTGCATCTCCACAAATATGATGAAACTTCTAGGATATTTTCACCTGATTAGTGTTCTTTGTTCTTTTTCATGGTTTTTTATTCCTCTTTGGTTGGCAGTATATATTTATCATTTGATATATGTATAATTTGATGATAAGTTAATAAGTAAAGTTTTATATCAATAATTGGGGTTTTATTATAGCGTAAATACCATGGTTTTGGCTCAAATTAGATAGTTTAGGATCTTGTGCATATAATAAAAAAATGAAAATGAAAACTTGAAATTATACCCGTGTTTATATCATACTACCTCAATTTCATAAAAAACCTGTTTACTTATTAACTGGGGCAGAGTTTAATAAATGTAAGTTAACCACCACCTCCATTTTCTTTAAACTTATTAATATCTCTATCACTACGTATTAGATGATATCCTGTAATGCAACAGTGGCATCATGGATATTTTTATTTAGCTTAGTTTCTTGTTATTCAATAGCTCTAAATAAATTTTGATAAACATCCATTGATATTGTGACTGAAAACTTTTGGTAAAGTTTGCTTTGTAATATTTTTATTCTTAGTGCGTTGTTTTGATTTACTATTATTGTAATTATGTTTTGTTAGTCATATTTCTGAAACTCCAATTTTATTTCAACTATTTCCAACATGTTTATTTAAATTTTGATTAATAACCTTAAATTTTTATTTTGTAAACAGAATATTTTAAATAAATAATGAAACAAAAACAATGCTGATTTTACTTATTATTTGTGTAAATATAAGAAAAATACATAGAGCAAAAATGAAGAGGTGCTTACCAAATGGAATAAATAAACAAATAATGATGTCATGACTATTGAACTGACTCTAGAAATTGCCTCAGTCTCCAAAATGACTAATATGATGTATTTGAGTGAAATATAGGGATTAATGGTTCCCATTAGGTTCATGTAAACATTAGCAGGAACTATAGTTCTTGTTTAACTTGAAAGGGTTAATTAGTTGCTTCTGTTCCTTTAAGCTTTCATTTTCTTGAAATGCTCTTCTTTATCCTCGATATATATATA
>CABFPE010000078.1:1627272-1652743 GCA_900660155.1 Hofstenia miamia
CTACCAACTGGTAGGGTCTGTTTACCATTACAAAGGTGTTAGACCACCATAGATATTTATTGAATAATGGGAGAGTCACCCATTTCCAACAACTCAAATGAACTGTCAAAGATATTAGCAATGTTGTCATCAACCCTAATAGTGAATTTTCACTTGTCAATGATGGAGTAAATGAACTTGAGCATTATACTAACCTCACTGAGTGTGAAGAAGATGACCTCTCTGAGGTTGAGTACAATGATAACCTTGGTAATAGTAGCAACATTACTGCTACTCATATTTTGCCTAGACATAGAGTTGGGGACCAAGAGTATTTAGACCACTTAAATACCAAAGATTGGGAACTTAATTAACCTTTATGTTTAGCAACCAAGTCACATCAGATGAAATGAACCAAGAACCAGCCTCCCATGAGAAGCTGAGTGAGGTGAAGACATAACCCCTGTGATGAACAGAGCCAAGATGACACCCCTCATCAAGCAGAGGAGAGCATATCCCACAAGAGAGGAAGGACGCAAGAGGACTCAGGTAGCAGACTGTGTGACTACTTGGGGCACCAAATAGCTCCTCAGGAGCAGACCTCAGATGACTACTTAGGGTGCCAAATAGCCCCTCAGGAATCTGAGGAGTCTAGTAAGTACAGAGTGTATTTTGCTAACTTAAGTACTAACACTAAAACATTAAATAGTAACTTGATAACCCCATCTAGTCCAAGCCTTAGTCACATGCCTCTACTAGCATTAGGTCCCAGAGAAACAAAGAGTGGCAATGAAAGATCTCTAAGGTAGGAGATGAAACTTTACATTAGTATTTTATCACAACCCCCAAGGCAGTTAGTTTTGTACATGACAACTCATTAGAGGAAAACAAATTATACTGGACATACAACATCAAGAACCTCACATGTGCAGTGGATGTCATTCCCTTTGTCATCAGTGTGGAGTGTAGACCCAAAATTAACACCATCATATGCTATGACTCCAAAATGCATGGAGGACTAAAGTGACCATACTGGCAAAGTGCAGTCCACACCATGTTTGATGAGGATTTTAATTGAACACACCTGTGCCAGCTGCTTAACAACAAGCATGCCATTTAGAAATTTGAGTGCATCAACATTGATTTTGAAAACTTACTTATTGTTTACTTCTTCTGAGTTGGTGAGGTTAACCATCCCAAGGTAATGGAAAGGATTGAAATAGCATATAGGCTAGCTAAGGTCAAGAACATTCATCTGGTGATGTTTTTCAAGGAAGAATATCAGGATGAGATACCTGAGGAAGTCATTAACCTTAACTTCAGGATGGAGAACTTCACAATCCTCTACACTCACTACTATCATCCCACTAGCATATATCAGCTTGGTATCTTTTTGGTAACCAAGTTGATTTACACCAACCTTCTTTTGTGTAAGAAGATACCCACCCATTGCCTTGCAGTTGACACAAGGCTTATTATAGACGCTGTCATCCAGTCACAAACCCTTGAATCCATCTTTTCTAACTGGCCTGGTCTTGCCTTGGTTATGAACATGCATGTTAGTTTCTCATTTTCTCAAAGCACCACAACTCTAGCCAAGATTGATGAGGTCTGGACGAATCTTAAGGTGGATAGAAACCCTGAGTCTGTTTGGCCCACTATTAATATCCACAGCCCTACATCACAATACTCCAGATCTGTTGAGAGGCTCCTCATGGAGCTGCACATAGCCTACACCTCACAAGACTCCCAAAATTTTGCTGAATGTCTGTTTTCTGAGAAGTTTGTGCCACCACATGGAAGATCAAGAACTGCCTTCTACATTCATGCTCACCTCCATCATCACCTGGCAAAACCAAAAAGACCATGGAGAGATTTGAAAAGTTTTATGCCTGCGTTATTGTCACAAGTAGTCCATTGGGGCACCTTCAGCCTCAGATGATAGTTAACCACTTGGGTGTCACCTTTGCCAACCTCAACATTTTCTCAGAGACAATCTGCAAGTATATGTGGGTAGCCACATTGGAAATGAAGTTCCCATCTCTCAAGTTTGACCACATGCCACTCTGCATGAGCCACCTGATCTGCTGTGACCCCAGGTTGATGAAGTGATTTTTGGAATTAATGGCCCACTATGATGTGCATACCAAGACAGAGATTCTGTNATTAACACCATCATATGCTATGACTCCAAAATGCATGGAGGACTAAAGTGACCATACTGGCAAAGTGCAGTCCACACCATGTTTGATGAGGATTTTAATTGAACACACCTGTGCCAGCTGCTTAACAACAAGCATGCCATTTAGAATTTGAGTGGCTCAACATTGATTTTGAAAACCCTACTTGTTTATTCTTCTGAGTTGGTGAGAGCCATCCCAAGGTACTGGAAAGGGTTGAAATATCATAAGGCTAGCAAAGTTCAACTGAACATTCATCTTCTGATAAGTTTGTGCAACGAAGAAGAACATCATGAGATGCCTGCTGAAGTCATGCTAACCTTAATCTTCAGGATGGAGAACTTCACAATCCATCTACACTCTTGACAACTTTCATCCCACTAGTATTATCACTTGGTATCTTTTGGGTCACCATCAGTCTGATTTGACACTAACCTTCTTTTGTGTAAACATACCCACCCACTGCCTTTTAGCAGACACAATCTTATAGTAGATGTTGTCATCCAGTCACAAACTGAAGAATCCATCTCTTATAACTGGCCTCTTGCCTTGGTTCATGAACATCCTGGTCAGTTGTCACATTTTCTCAAAGCACCAAATTTTGGAATTAATGGCCCACTATGATGTGCATACCAAGACAGAGATTCTGTTCAATCTAGAGAAGATGAACTATCCCAAATGCAGGTATAACAAGCTCTCAGAGATGTGGAGACAAGCTGCCAAGGATGGCAAAATCATACCCATCAGTTATCAAGCAGATGATGTGCTTGCCCAAGCAATTCTACCATGAAGAGGAACTGTTAGTGTCATCAGCAGTTGAAGTATTACCTGGAACCAAGGCACCATTAGCATGCAGAAGTTTTCCAGAGTCATGAGCTCTCCCATACCTACACCAGCATGGTCCATCACTGAAGATGAGTGAATTCTAACCATAGAGCATCACCCAGATGAGTTTGCTGAAAAGCTCTCTATCATCAACCATGTCATCAAGCAAAACAGAGATAATGATGTGTTGGGCTTAATGAAATAGTGTTTGACTGAAATGTTTACCAAAGAGGAACTAGTACTTCTAAAATCACCTGGGCAACAAATAGCCTTGGAGGTAGAAATTACCACATCCTGCCTTTGATTCTCCAACTCTCAGGTTGCCAAACTCCATGAGCATGGACTCTGCAGCACATTCTGGGATTCCCTTAAAGATGCTAAGATAAACTACCCTGTTATTGGGACTGCCATGTTAAGAGAGAAAGTAGCACTAGACAATGTCAAAGATCATGTGGACAAACACAACTTGCTGTGTATCCCTCCACCTTGTGTAATGACCCCACTCATCTTACCATCATGGTGAGTCAAGAAGGGGTGAAGGAAAGTCTCTGCTCACCTCTCTGATTCCATTAATTATGTCTCCACTGTGAGCAGAGGTTACAGATCCAGAAGAGATGACTTTACAGCAGGCCAACATGTATTGCTCCCTATTTATGGATCACACCACATGCATGGGATCACTAAGAAAGGTCTTCCACCACTTCTACCTGAACACCAATATCAGTCCTGAAGATGCCCACACTTTGGACACAGATGCACTCATGACTTTCATAATAGCACTTAAAAGCCTTTGTCTTTATGAGAGGTTTTACAATACATTCACATGGAGGCTAAACAACTTAAGAAGAAATTGGCTGATTAGTGCCCATTTACCAGAGATTGAGTTCTTCCGCCTGAGGAGTGAAGAGGTTACACAGAGGGAGACTCTTATGCAGATTACCCAGCAACCTAGATATGCTGATGTTAAGTCTTGGGTTGACATCCTAGCCACAGAAATGATTGAGGAGATGCAAAAGCTCCTGTCTAGTCCCACACTAAAACTACTGCAAACTTAGCTGGCAATGGGGGGGCATGTAGAGTCACTCAGATCCTAATTTTTTTTGATTTTATTATTTTGGCACTCTGAAATAGTGTTGCATCTTTTTGATGTTTTGATTTCCTGATTCACTGCTATCTATTTGTATCAATTTCTTTTAATTGATTATTTGAATTTTGAGTGTAGTTATTTGATAGTGTTAGTATTTGTCCCCTTGATTTGAATTATGTGTGATTGCTCATTTTAACTTTGCAAGGGAAATTGTGCTTTGAAACTGTAAACAATCAAGGTAATAAGTTACAGATTTTTGTAATAAATATCTGAGTTACTGTAACAAAGTGCACAATTGTGACTGGGTAATTGATTTTAGCATCCTTAATCAAGTCCTAAAAGGTGCTCCTTAATCCATGTTCACAGAGCTTGGAAACTTGAGGGGTGGAAATATGTAGTTGAGCCATAGTCCAAGGCTATTTGTCATGCAGGCAATTGTAGAAGCACCACTTCATAAGGCCCAGGATATTGTTATCACAGTTACTTTTGGATTATGTGTTTGGCAATCACGAGCTTTTCAGTGAACTTCTCAGGACAGTGTTTGATGGTGAGTATGTGCTTGTCTTTGGTAATGGACCAGGCAGGTTGTGGCTCCAGAAAGCTTCTGCAAATTAATGGCCTCAATGAGGGTTATAGTGCCAGGTGAGACCTCAATGGCTGACAAAGACAACAGCTCTTCTTCATGGTAGAATTGCTCTGGGAGCTCATCATTTGCCTAATCACTGTGAGCAGAATAACTTTGCTGTCTTTGGCTGTGTGCCTTCTGGTCTTGGCTATCTTGTTATAGCCACTCTCAGGGTAGTTCATCTTCTCTAGATTGAACAGAATTTCAGTTTTCATATGAATGTTGTAATGATTAACAAGCTCCAAGAACTGCTGTGTAGACCCAGGCACTCAAAAGATAAAATGACTCATGCAGAGCAGAGTGTACTCTGAAATTGAATGATGGAAACTTAGTTTCAGCCATGGCTCCCCAGATGTACTTTTTGAGGGTGTCTGAGAAGATATTGAGATCTGAAAATGCAATGCTGAGAAGATTTACTATCATTTGTGGAAGCAAGTGCCATTGCTTTCTTTGTTTTGCCAGGGGAAGCTGGTAAAGAGCATGCATACAGCAGCCAATTTTTCACTTTCCAGGCCACAGGATAAATCACTAGTTCATGGGTGCACAACTTTGCTAAATTCTCTCAGGTGCATTGGTCAAGAGGTACCTGAAGCTGTTGATCACTAGTCAGAAAAATCAAAAGGATCAAAATGGCTCCATGAGATTGGATGGCCAGAGCAAACTTTTTGGAAAATAACTTCCCTGTGAAGTTTTGTCAATCCTGTGAGATGTAGGATATGCACAGTTCCATGAGGATCATTCTACTGATCTCAAGTACTGTGAGTTCAGGCTGTGAATCTTAATAGTCAGCCACTCAGTTTCAGGGCTCCTGTCTACTTTTAGTGATGTCCAAATTTCATTGATCTTGGCAAGGGTGGCTACACTCTGAGAGAAGGCAAAACTGACATGGATATCAGTGACTGTGGCTAATCTGGGCAGGTTAATGTTGATTGATTCAAGAATCTGAGCATGGACAGCAGCATCTATAATGATTCTCATATCAATGGCAAGGTGATGCATTGGGATTTGTTTGCAGAGCAAGAGATCAGTGTAGATCAGCTTAGTCATAAAGATGATGTTTGTGTGATACATACTCACTGGCCAATGATAGTTGCTATACAGAATTCTGAAGTTTTTCATTTGAAAGTGGAGGTTTTCAACCTGCTCTGGGATCTTGTCCTGGTATTCTTCCTTCAGGAACATAGTGAGGCAGATGTTCTTAACTTTTGCAAGCTGGTATGCAATTTCAATCTTCTCTATAATCTTGGGTTGGTTCACTTTGCCTATGTGGAAAAAGTAAATAATGAGAAGATTCTCAAAATCAATATTAATATACTTGAACCTTTGGATTGACTTTTTGCTGTTAAGGAGCTGGCACAAGTGGGTGAGGTTGAAGCCCTCGTCAAACATAGTGTGGGCAGTACTCCTCCAGCAGGGTCTCCTTAGTCCGTCATACATCTTCAAGTCATAACAAATTATTGTGTTAATTTTCAGCCTGTGCTCAGCATCAATGACAAACAGGATAACATCTATCAAACAGGTTAATGAATTAGTGTTGTATGTCCACCTCAGTTTGTTCTTAGTCTCCTCAGACAAGTTATCATGCACAAAACTAATGGCCTTAGGGTTGTGATAAAGTACAAGTGGAGTATCTCATCTCCAACTTTGGATGTTTTCTTCAGTCTTTCTTCTGTCTTCTTCAATTGTGTACTTGTGGAAGCATGTGACAAAGGACTGGGGCTAGAGGGGGTAATAGAGTCACTGTGGGACAGTTGGGTATTACTTACACTAGCACTAATATTAGCAAAAGGCACTCTTACTTTACTAGACTCCTGAAGTTCCAGCAGAGAGTGTTTTCTCCCTGCATAGTCATCTGAGGTCCTCTCCCAAGGAGAGTGTTGTCTCCCCAAGTAGTGGCAGGAATTGGACTCCCAAAGAGAGTGTTGTCTCCCCAAGTAGTGGTGCTGTCTGCTTTCTGAGTCCTCTGCATGTATTGTCCCTCACTTCCATGATGTGCCTTCATCTCCTTGCTTCATCTCATGGGTTGAGTTGTTGCTGCACACATCTTCTGGTAGGCAGTTGGTTTTCCATTCATTTCATCTATTCAACTTGGTTACTAAACATAGATATTAAATTGAGTTCCCAATCTTGTGTATTTGAATGATCTAAATACTCTTGGCCTCTGACTCTATGTCTAGGCAAAATATGAGTAGCAGTAATTTTGCTACTATTACCAAGGTTACTATCATACTACACCTCAGTGAGGTCATCTTCCTCACATTCAGTGAGGTTATCATAAGTCTCAAATTCATTTACTCCATCATCAATGAGTAAAAATTCACTATTAGAGTTGATGACAACATTATCAATATCCTTAACAGTTTGCTTGAGTTGTTGAAAGTGGGTGACTCTCCCATTATTTAATAAATGATTGTGGTGATCTAACACTTTAGTTATAGTAAATGTGCCTTGCCAGTTAGTGGCAAGCTTTCACACCTGATTAGCATCAGTAATTTGGTGAGGAAAATAGGCAAAAACTTTGTCACCTGGTTTATGAGGCTTGCCAAAAAATTTACAATTAAAGTTATGTCACTGGCAGATAACAGATTGATTCATACAAATAGTGAGGTGAACTTCCTGAAGGTTATTCAACATCAGGAAACATAATAGAAAGAGGTATACCTGCTTCACAACCAAACATTGCCTTAAAGGGGCTGACCTTTGTTGTGGAATGAACTGTGGTGTTATATAAATATTCCAAAGCTTCAATAACTTGCTTCCAGTCCCAATGCAATGCTTGGGCAAGGGTGACTCAGATTAACTTAATGACTGTGCAGTTGAGCCTTTCTACAATGCCATTCAACTGTGGGTGGTATAAAGTGGTAAATTCATAAAGAATTTGAAGCTCTTTAGTAAGGGTCTCAATGAGATGGTTGTTGAATTGGGGATGATGATCAGATACTAGACACTCCATGGGCCCAAGCTTCAGTATCCATTCCTTAACAACTTTTTCTCTGATTACCTTAGGGGTGGTACTGTCAAGGGGATGAGTTAGGCACATTTAGTACAATTATTGATAAGCACTAAAAGGTACTGATACCCCTTGTCATCATGTGAGAGTTTCTCTAGGTCCATATGGACAACTTCATTAGTATGCTCAGCAGCTCAGCTGTGCAGCTCATTGCTCCAGGAAATGTCCAGCCCCTTGGAGCAGGCAGGTTGTGCACTTATCTATAACATCCTGAACAGTGGCTTGGATGCAGATGGTAACATACCTTAAATGTGCATTTGGTTTGAATGATGCCTAAGTAGCCCTTTTTGTGGATCTTGCAGACCAAGTCCCTCTGGAAATACTCAGGGACAGCTAACTGGCTGTTCTGGCTCTTGGTGTCCATTTGTATTGGTGGAAGTAGTGATTGGCAACAGGACTCAGAATGAAGTTGGTATTCTTCAGTTTTGCAATAATCTCACAGAGCACCTTGTTGTGCTGTTGATGTTGTAAGATCTCTGCCTCAGTAATTTCTTCCTTGATGAGAATCAGAAGAATCGCATTTCCATGGCAGTCAGCACTTATCTTGGGAAGGCACTCATTCTCACTGAGAGGAATAAATCCAAAAGGCGTCTTCTCTCCTGGTGGTTTTCTGAGGTCATGCTCATAAATGGGGAGAGTGGTCCAGTAATCTGCATTGATGTGCAATCTCCCTGGACAGTGTTGGATGGCAAAGGTGAAGTTGTTCAAATTCTTGAGCCAATGGGCAACTATGCTGGATTTCTCCCCATAAAACTTCTTAAGCCAAGCTAGTGCAGAATTGTCAGTTCACATGGTGAAGTGATGGCTGAGGATGAAAAAGCAGAATTTCTTCAAACTTTCCACAAGCACTATCATTTCAGATTTTGTGGCACTGTAGTTATTTTTGGTGTTCCTGAGCTTTCTACTAAAATAGTGGATCAGGCTCTCAATGCCATTAATAACCTGACTAAGAACTCCACTAATTGTGACCAAGCTGGCATCACAGTTGATGATGAATTCTTTCAAGTAGTCCAGTGTATTAAGGCTAGGAATTTTCCTTAGTTCTAAATTAATGGAGTCAAGCTCTTTCTGCTCCACCCATGTCCATTTAAACTCCATGCTGGGCCACAGTAAATTAGAAATATGTTTGGTCTTATTTGCCAGCTCTGGTATAAAGGCACCATAATAGTTTAGGAAGCCCATAAGGCATTGAACATCCTTATGAGACCACAGAGTCTCAATCCTTTCCAACTGATCTTTCACATCATTTTTAGAGATGCAACCCAGCTCAATAACTCTTCTGAGGATGGTGACAGGTGGCTGAAGGAGAGCACACTTGTTTCTGTTGACACAGAGGCTGGATTCATACAAAATACTAAGAGTTCTACCAAGCCTTTCTAGATGTTTGGGAAAGGTGTTGCCAGCTACAAGGATGTTGGCCATATAGGCAGTGATTCCTGGCTCTAACACATTAGCACTGTTCTGAAGCACACAAGTAACATAGCATTTGAAGGTCATGGGGCATTGCAGAGCCCAAAAGCCATGTATTTCCACTCAAAGAGGCTGTACAGAATTATGAAGGCAGTCTTCAGGATGTCTGTGGGCTTCATGGGCACCTGCCAATACACCTTACAAAGATTGAGGTAAGTAAACAGTCGGTATCAACTGGCATCATATAAAAGATCTTCAATATGTAAAAGAGGATATGCATCTTTCACAGTTACATCATTTAATTTCCTAAAGTCCACACAAAGGCAGTACTTATCACCCTGCTTGATGAAAATGGTGGGCACTGCATACAGGCTGTTGCTGCCTTGTATTATGCCACTCTCTATCAGATTGCTTAAGATTCTCTTGTACTCTTCCCAGAGGTTTTCTGGCACTCTCCTAACAGGAAGGCAGATGGGGTGATCATGCTTAGTTACAATAGTGTGTTGTTCACCAACAGCCTGACCAACACTAATTGAGCCATAATTAAATACTTCATGATGTTGCCAAAGTAAAAGAGAGAGTGATTCACATTCTTGAGGACTAAGGTGGGGGGTGCAACCTCTCACTGACAGGAGGAATCTGGACAGCATCACTTGGTTCCACTAGATTGTGTATTGCTGTTAAGATGGGCAAACAAGTAGCAGTTTTCAACTCTAAGCAACTGCAGTTGCAATGATCATTAACTTGGTAGGATCTATTCTGACCAGTGAAGTAGAACTATTTAATACAGTGATGTATGTCTTGCCATTTGAGATGTGACAGAGATCCAGGGAGAAGTTAACTCCAGTGAAACACTTTCCTTTGTATCTGGAGACCATAACATCACCTATGTACTGGGAGTCAGTAGTGACTGCAACACATCCCTAGTGTTGAGGCTCAACAAATACTAGCTCAGAAAACTTGAGCAAGATTTCCAGTTTAGGAATGGTGGTGAGTTCCTGCCTGTGTTCACTTTCACAGATGGAGATCATGTTTCTTCCATAATCAATAATGCAGGAGTTATGTTCAAGGAAGTCATTGCCCAAGATTATATTGCATGGCAGTGGCTGGTCACAAGTATTTATGACAATCAAATCCACCAAGAAAAATTCTTGACAAATATGCAATTCCAAGTTTGGTACATGATCCTTTAGAGATATTGAATTCCTGGAAGCATCTAACAAGTGGGTAGTGGACAAGAGTAATTTGTCCCTTGACAAACAAAGTTTGGAGCAACACATGTTGCTGATAATGGAGGCCAGTGTTGATAGTAATGTTAACTAAAGTTCCATTTATATCTATAGGGATAACATTAGTATGCAGTATTGAGGTAATAAAAAGAATGTCATGTGCACGTTTTATAGGAGGCAGTGCTCCAGCTACTTTGATGGATCAATAGAACTGATGGGTATCTCAGGAGAACACTCTTCTGTCTCAGGCTGATCAATGACAAAGCCATCACCACTGGCAACTAGGCAAATTACAGTATGGCATTGAGGCTTGGTGTGGCCCTTTTGACCACATTGATAGCAATGAGTTTGCTCAAGTTCTGTCATCAGCTTGGGGGCAGCAGTGCTTAATGAAGTAAGAGGTTTCTGAGTTCAGGAACCTGTTTTAAGTTCTCTGGCATCTTTGTTGATGCAAGTAATGTTATGAAGCATGTTGACAATTCTAATGGCTTTTCAAATAATCAGGTTGAGGTCATCTTCAGGGTCACAATTCAATTTGAGGCAACTGCAAATATTGGGCAGGGAGCCCTAACAGATGTAAAGAGAAAAGTTCATGCTTTGAGTATTCAGGTGTTAGTTTATTTAAGTGAAACAATCTTTCCAATTGTGTAATGTNTTTTGCTGATAATGGAGGCCAGTGTTGATAGTAATGTTAACTAAAGTTCCATTTATATCTATAGAGATAACATTAGTATGCAGTATTGAGGTAATAAAAAGAATGTCATGTGCACATTTTATAGGAGGCAGTGCTCCAGCTACTTTGATGGATCAATAGAACTGATGGGTATCTCAAGAGAACACTCTTCTGTCTCAGGCTGATCAATGACAAAGCCATCACCATTGGCAACTAGGCAAATTACAGTATGGCATTGAGGCTTGGTGTGGCCCTTTTGACCACATTGATAGCAATGAGTTTGCTCAAGTTCTGTCATCAGCTTGGGGGCAGCAGTGCTTAATGAAGTAAGAGGTTTCTGAGTTCAGGAACCTGTTTTAAGTTCTCTGGCATCTTTGTTGATGCAAGTAATGTTATGAAGCATGTTGACAATTCTAATGGCTTTTCAAATAATCAGGTTGAGGTCATCTTCAGGGTCACAATTCAATTTGAGGCAACTGCAAATATTGGGCAGGGAGCCCTAACAGATGTAAAGAGAAAAGTTCATGCTTTGAGTATTCAGGTGTTAGTTTATTTAAGTGAAACAATCTTTCCAATTGTGTAATGTAAGTTTGGACAACATTGCCATTTTTAAATGAGAGATCACAGAGCAGCATCTTATACTGATGCTTGATATGAGGAGCTTTGTAGTGGTCCTCAAAAAACTGATTAGAAGTTGATAGTTCATTTTTGTTTCTCAATCTAGCATCATATATTGGTTGTATGGGAGACCTTGTAAGTAAGTAGGAAATTGAGCAATGGCAGCATCTTGAGTGGCTTGATACTGCCTCATTGTTAGTTTGAAAAGGAAGAACATTCTTTAAAGAACTGGGATATTTTGTTGATTTTTCTTGTAAATTTGGGAAGGATGGAATGTTGGTTAAACAGATTGGTGGGTAATAGCAGATTGTGTAAAGGTGGGACCTCCAGTTGTAAATGAAGTGGCTGGAGTAACAAATTGTGGCCTCAATATGAGGGGGCACTAGGAAGGTGTGCTGTAATCATTTCTGAAACATGATCAGTAAGGGTTTGGAAAAAGCATCCAAAGATTCTTTTAAGACATTGTGAGTTACACATTTGGAATGTCTAGATGAGGGCACAGAACAAGGAGTGTTTTATGGCAGTGGAAATGCAGACAGGAGTGCTGCCCAGCTACTGAGTTGAATTTCCAATGCAGTGATCAAATTGATCAGGTGCTTCTCTCTCTGATACCCTTTGGTAGCTTGCTGTCATAGCTAAACCTGTAATGAGTCAATGCATTGTTCACAAGCAAGATGTCAATTGGTCTGCTGTGTGAGTTATGCTCTAAGTCATTTGATCCCAGTTGCTTGAGGCTCTGGGGAAGGTGGTGACTGAGGGCAAAAATGAGTAGTTAGTAGTGAAATTGATTGATGGTAAGAAAACAAGTGACAGTTCTGTAGCATGTCACAATCACCAGGTGAATTCCAATGACCACCTTGATATTCACAGAAGCTTCCTTACCAGAGTACATCACCAGGCATTGATTCACCTGCAAACTTCAACAGCATGGAGTAGAGAGTTCAAATGAAACTGCAATATGCTCAGAATCACGTCAGGGTCACCATGTAGAATCATGGGTGAGCTCTAGCTACTCCAGCAGTACTGAGAACTCAAAGGTTAACAAAGGTTGCAGAGGATACCATTGTAGAGAACAACCCACATTCTAGCACAAAAGAGAACATTGGTGGTTCACTGATTCAATAAAGAAAGAACAGAACCTATCCACTAAGATTAGATTTCCAGCAGTACCCAATTCACAGGGATCATTCCAAAGGCCTATCCATGAAGCCATCCTTACTTACCAAAGTTCTAATTGTGTGTTACAAGTATTAATTTCTAGCTCAAATAAACAATATAGCTCAGAGTTCTATTATCTCAGCTCATGTAAATAAATAATAATGCTATATTTTTTCCTACTATAAAAAAGTTTAGCAAATCATATAGTGATATATAATTTTTTGAATTTGTTCAAGAAATTTTGTGAATACTCCCCATTTAGAAAAATTCCAAGCTTTCTAATCTAAAAAATAATTATACAATTTATAAAGAAACTGAATTTGAAAAATTTGATTTTTATTGTATTTTCAAGCACTTTTGATTGATTTGAGTTCAAGAGTTGATGAATTTTTTCATGAATGTTTTCAATTCAGTATGGCAAATGCATTTAAATTAACTTTATTATCATAAAATATATCTACAGGATCAGAGAATTCAGAAGTTTAATATTTTAGTTTCAGTATCAAAAACATAAGTCTCAGTCTTATCTTGAATCAAAACTGTTATTGATATCAGTTTAAATTTTATTTGAACAATGATATTTATTTAAAAACAAGCAGTATATTGTATATTTGCATATAAATAAAAATGGCAAGGGGAAGACTAAAAGTTAATTTTCAAAAAGTATTAATTTTTTACTTGCTTAAAGATATTTCCAGTTTATTTAAAGTTTTTCAAATTTTCTAGTTTAAAAATAGTCACAACTTGCAATGAAAAATTTCTCATATCTTGTTGCAAAAATAAAAATCTCATTCAGAAAATTTAATTATTTGGTGAAATGGGGGATTTTCACTAAAATTTAAATTTGAATGTTTTTAGCCAAAAATGTTTGACTTAGTTTAAATTCCTTCAAAATAAAAAAACCAATAAAATATTTGCTAAATTTTGTAGAAATTGACTGTCTCTTTCTTGTTCAGATGATGTCACTACCTTTTGAATCATAAATGCTTCTTACCCTAAAAAGTCGGAATTAGAAAAATACTTGATTGAACTCGGAATTTCATTTAAAAAATTACTCGAACTTGGTCTGAGTAACTTGAACTCGACTCGTAAAAAATGTAAAATGAATTCCTGGAAAATCAAAAATAGTAACATCACNGGTGGGACCTCCAGTTGTAAATGAAGTGGCTGGAGTAACAAATTGTGGCATCAATATGAGGGGGCACTAGGAAGGTGTGCTGTAATCATTTGTGAAACATGATCAGTAAGGGTTTGGAAAAAGCATCCAAAGATTCTTTTAAGACATTGTGAGTTACACATTTGGAATGTCTGGATGAGGGCACAGAACAAGGAGTGTTTTATGGCAGTGGAAATGCAGACAGGAGTGTTGCCCAGCTACTGAGTTGAATTTCCAATGCAGTGATCAAATTGATCAGGTGCTTCTCTCTCTGATACTCTTTGGTAGCTTGCTGTCATAGCTAAACCTGTAATGAGTCAATGCATTGTTCACAAGCAAGATGTCAATTGGTCTGCTGTGTGAGTTATGCTCTAAGTCATTTGATCCCAGTTGCTTGAGGCTCTGGGGAAGGTGGTGACTGAGAGCAAAAATGAGTAGTTAGTAGTGAAATTGATTGATGGTAAGAAAACAAGTGACAGTTCTGTAGCATGTCACAATCACCAGGTGAATTCCAATGACCACCTTGATATTCACAGAAGCTTCCTGACCAGAGTACATCACCAGGCATTGATTCACCTGCAAACTTCAACAGCATGGAGTAGAGAGTTCAAATGAAACTGCAATTTGCTCAGAATCACGTCAGGGTCACCATGTAGAATCATGGGTGAGCTCTAGCTACTCCAGCAGTACTGAGAACTCAAAGGTTAACAAAGGTTGCAGAGGATACCATTGTAGAGAACAACCCACATTCTAGCACAAAAGAGAACATTGGAGGTTCACTGATTCAATAAAGAAAGAACAGAAGCTATCCACTCAGAGTAGACTTTCAGCAGTGACCAATTCACATGGCATCATGCTGAAGTCTATCCATGAAGCCATCCTTACTTACCAAAGTTCTAATTGTGTGTTACAAGTATTAATTTCTAGCTCAAATAAACAATATAGCTCAGAGTTCTATTATCTCAGCTCATGTAAATAAATAATAATGCTATATTTTTTCCTACTATAAAAAAGTTTAGCAAATCATATAGTGATATATAATTTTTTGAATTTGTTCAAGAAATTTTGTGAATACTCCCCATTTAGAAAAATTCCAAGCTTTCTAATCTAAAAAATAATTATACAATTTATAAAGAAACTGAATTTGAAAAATTTGATTTTTATTGTATTTTCAAGCACTTTTGATTGATTTGAGTTCAAGAGTTGATGAATTTTTTCATGAATGTTTTCAATTCAGTATGGCAAATGCATTTAAATTAACTTTATTATCATAAAATATATCTACAGGATCAGAGAATTCAGAAGTTTAATATTTTAGTTTCAGTATCAAAAACATAAGTCTCAGTCTTATCTTGAATCAAAACTGTTATTGATATCAGTTTAAATTTTATTTGAACAATGATATTTATTTAAAAACAAGCAGTATATTGTATATTTGCATATAAATAAAAATGGCAAGGGGAAAAGTTAATTTTCAAAAAGTATTAATTTTTTACTTGCTTAAAGATATTTCCAGTTTATTTAAAGTTTTTCAAATTTTCTAGTTTAAAAATAGTCACAACTTGCAATGAAAAATTTCTCATATCTTGTTGCAAAAATAAAAATCTCATTCAGAAAATTTAATTATTTGGTGAAATGGGGGATTTTCACTAAAATTTAAATTTGAATGTTTTTAGCCAAAAATGTTTGACTTAGTTTAAATTCCTTCAAAATAAAAAAACCAATAAAATATTTGCTAAATTTTGTAGAAATTGACTGTCTCTTTCTTGTTCAGATGATGTCACTACCTTTTGAATCATAAATGCTTCTTACCCTAAAAAGTCGGAATTAGAAAAATACTTGATTGAACTCGGAATTTCATTTAAAAAATTACTCGAACTTGGTCTGAGTAACTTGAACTCGACTCGTAAAAAATCTAAAATGAATTCCTGGAAAATCAAAAATAGTAACATCACCTCCTAAGAAAGAGACAGCGAATTTCTGCAAATATTTATATTGAAAGAATTCAAACTAAATTAAACAAATTTGGCTAAAAATATTTAAATTTTAATGAAAATCCCCATTCCCATCAAAAATTTAAATTTGACAATAAATTTTAGGTGAATTCAATATGCTTATACTTTATTTAGAAATTTGAAATTTAAATTTACTACTGTATTTTTTTTAAGTTGTATGTAAGCATGTTATTTAAGGTATATGTATTTACCGGTTGCATAGTGTAATATGGCGAAGCTAGTTTGTGACACGCTGAAGCACGCGTAAAAAATTTAGCTCTAGTGAAGGGCAAAAAAACAATTAAATATATAAAAAGTGTAAAAAATTGTAGAAATAGGCCTATAGCTTAGCGTAGCTAACGACATTCGCCGCAGGCGTTAACACGCAAGAAATAACCTATTATAAAAATAAGTTTAAAAAATGTTACATTTTGCAAATAACAAAGCTATGAATGATTGCTAGATATTATTTATAGGCGAAAGTAGAGAGTAGGATGCACGCCTACAAAAACCCTAATACGGGGTGAATAACTTTGCATAATTAACCCAATTCGTAGCATAAGGTAGCGCAGGATATATATTTAAGGACAATAGCACGGAAATTCCTAAAAAATTATTATTAAATAAATTGAACGATATAAAAGTATATTTATGCAATTCTACGCATGTGTAATTTATTTAGTTTAAATTCCTTCAAAATAAAAAAACCAATAAAATATTTGCTAAATTTTGTAGAAATTGACTGTCTCTTTCTTGTTCAGATGATGTCACTACCTTTTGAATCATAAATGCTTCTTACCCTAAAAAGTCGGAATTAGAAAAATACTTGATTGAACTCGGAATTTCATTTAAAAAATTACTCGAACTTGGTCTGAGTAACTTGAACTCGACTCGTAAAAAATGTAAAATGAATTCCTGGAAAATCAAAAATAGTAACATCACCTCCTAAGAAAGAGACAGCGAATTTCTGCAAAATTTAGCAAATATTTATATTGAAAGAATTCAAACTAAATTAAACAAATTTGGCTAAAAATATTTAAATTTTAATGAAAATCCCCCATTCCCATCAAAAATTTAAATTTGACAATAAATTTTAGGTGAATTCAATATGCTTATACTTTATTTAGAAATTTGAAATTTAAATTTACTACTGTATTTTTTTTAAGTTGTATGTAAGCATGTTATTTAAGGTATATGTATTTACCGGTTGCATAGTGTAATATGGCGAAGCTAGTTTGTGACACGCTGAAGCACGCGTAAAAAATTTAGCTCTAGTGAAGGGCAAAAAAACAATTAAATATATAAAAAGTGTAAAAAATTGTAGAAATAGGCCTATAGCTTAGCAAATAACAAAGCTATGAATGATTGCTAGATATTATTTATAGGCGAAAGTAGAGAGTAGGGTGCACGCCTACAAAAACCCTAATACGGGGTGAATAACTTTGCATAATTAACCCAATTCGTAGCATAAGGTAGCGCAGGATATATATTTAAGGACAATAGCACGGAAATTCCTAAAAAATTATTATTAAATAAATTGAACGATATAAAAGTATATTTATGCAATTCTACGCATTTTTAATTTATTTCAAATCCTTATTAGGTGAAGTTTCCAAATACATTGTGGTAAAAATATAAATATATTAAATTTGATTTATTCCGTTTGTTTTACTCGTATTATAATTATAACAGCTCATGTATACGATTTCTTGGGTGCATAATTTAATGTAGAATTTTTTTTGTACAAATTAGTGAATATTTGATTAATTTTTATGAAAATTGAAATCGTTCTTTTTTTGTTAATGATTTCCACCTAAAAGCATGGGGAACTCAGAGCACTAAATTCACGAACTCTGCGAATTGCTCAACATTAATGTTTGTTTATTAAATAATGCTTCTTTTGAAAGAACTGTATTTCCACAAACTGATGGTGGTCCTCGCAATTTGCACCCCTTTAGACTTAAACTGATTCCATTGATTTAAACCCCCGATCTGCTAGTACTTGGGATTTTGGTGGCAAAACATCTAAAAAGTCACTGTGTCTAACAAGTTCAATATCTGAAATTCGCCCTCCAAATCGTTCTGATATGTAATTTATAAAACCGTCTAGCGTGCAAGAAATCAAATACTTGATGGTGTTGTGATTTTTATCAGTGGACCAAGTCAGGCTTTGCGTTGTAGGATTAGACGGTTTTTGGATAATGACCTCAAAACAGAATTGACTTCGGAGAACTTGAACTAAAGCCTAGAAGGAAGATTTGCTTGCACCAAATTTCGATCAGAAAAAAATATAGTTTCTTAGTAGCGACCGCAATTCAGTCAGATAAATGTTGAGTATTCTTGAAATTGTAGACTTAGAAAGAAGAGATATATCTGAAGTTCAGAAAGTGGGAGCAAGCGCCTACATTTCAAGAGTGGTGTAAATATTACACTATTATACTTTTTGGTGGTAGAATCATCAATTGAAATATACTTAATAACATTTATAATAACAATATTGTCTTTAGAAATCCCAAAATAATGACGTGGGCTATCCAATGAAAAATCTAACGATGCCATATCTGATGAAGAATTTGTTGTTATGCAATATTCAGATAAAGTGTCTGTTGAACAAGATATGCTTAGTTCAGTGCAATAATCCTCTGTTTGCACATTTTTATCTGAATAAATGGTTGATATCTAAAAAAAATAAGTTCAACAAATATATATATATATATATATATTCAGCTAAATAAAATGCTTACTGTTTGGATCTTCCTATGAATGAAATCTCCTTTGACTGTTTGACAGCTTTTATCAAAACTGGTAGAAGCAGTATTTTGAGATGAAGCACTTGCAGCTGAGGCACTTAAAATTTCTTTCACGATTATCAGACGAAATTCTCCTCTTTAATGATTTTGATTGTCAAACAGAAAACCACGGCATTACCCCATCATGTAAAACTTGTCGTTTTGATTTATTGAACCATATTTCATAATAATTTTTTACATCTCTGGGTAGATCAAAGTGCTCCTGACAAGCAAACAGAAGATACGAAGGGGGTGGCATCCCAACGCCGAACGGCTTGAAACCAAAGAGCTCTGTTCTTTTTATTAATTGGTACAATAAGAACCAATAATTAGGGTTTGCAATCGTTGTCGACTACAATAGTAAATGAAAAACAAATCTGAAAATCATTAATACAGTACTGGAAAAAAGTAGTGAGACACCCATCTGAAATTTATGTAAATCGCTCTCACGCATTCATTAATTAGTGAATCGGAATTATACTTCGAACATCAATAAAGATGATTGTTGTCAGTTGCTTTGATTGACAAGTCGGCTTCAATTGTGAGATATTCCGCGCTAGCCGCGCTCTTTGATCGGATGCCGTCAAAGACTTGTTGGAAAAAAGTAGTGAGACACCCCTACAGATCCCTTCCTTTGATGTTAACATGGCTTTTCATTGGCTTCTACTCTTTATATAAAGACAACCAATACTTGGGATAATCACAAAAGATTTATTGCAATGAAGTATACACCGGTTGCTATCAAGAAGATCATCTTTGACAAACATGCTGAGGGCATGTCAATCTCACAAATTCACAAGCTTATAAATGTCCCACGAAGCACTGTTGGCCGAATTGTCAAAGGATTCAATGAAGGAAAGGGCATTGAACACGCTCGGAAGGCTGGCAGACCTCGAAAAGTGACTGAAAGAGATTCTAGAAGGCTGGTGAGGATCTCAAAGTCAAACCCAATGATGACATCAAGAGAGCTTCACTTCAACTGGAAAGCTGAGAGTGAAGTAACAACACGCACAGTCCGGAATATTCTACGAAAATATGGGCTCTACGGTCGCATAGCTGCAAAGAAACCTCTTCTTTCCGCCAAGCAGAGAATTTCAAGGCTAATGTGGTGCAAGAGGGTGAATAAAAATTCACGATCTGACTGGGCGAAAGTGATATTCTCAGATGAGTGCAAAATTGAACTACATAGACAACGCAGGCAATTTGTGAGACGCCCTCCTGGCTCTGCAAACCGAAATGCAGCAAAGTACACATCGAAAACTGTAAAGTTCGGTGGTGGATCTATCATGGTCTGGGGTGCTATTTGGAGCTCCGGTGAGAGGCTGCTAGTGAAAGTTGATGGCAACCTCAACAGTCAACAATATGTTGGTATTCTGGGCACCCATCTCTTGCCTGTGATGAAGGAAGATGAAATATTGCAGCATGATGGGGCCCCTGCTCATAGATCGAAGGCTACAAAACGTTTCCTTGAAGGTACTGAGGTGATGACTCTGCATGATTGGCCAGCGCAATCGCCAGACCTCAATATCATTGAACATCTTTGGAATGAACTTAAGTGTCGGGTTGCTGCAAGGCGTCCTAGCAACTTAGATGATCTATGGACAATTTCTGAAGAGGAATTTAAAGCAATTCCATCAGCATTCATTGAGAAACTTTTCGAAAGTATGCCCTCAAGAGTTAAAGAGGTGATTCGCTCAAAAGGCAATGCTTCAAGTTATTGACATTTTTATTCATACTTGTATTGTATTTTTTATTCTTGTGAAATATATAGTTGATCCAGATTTTAAGAACATGGGCCATTGAGAAGCCATATTAACATAAAAGGAAGGGATCTGTAGGGGTGTCTCACTACTTTTTTCCAACAAGTCTTTGACGGCATCCGATCAAAGAGCGCGGCTAGCGCGGAATATCTCACAATTGAAGCCGACTTGTCAATCAAGCAACTGACAACAATCATCTTTATTGATGTTCAAAGTATAATTCCGATTCACTAATTAATGAATGCGTGAGAGCGATTTACATAAATTTCAGATGGGTGTCTCACTACTTTTTTCCAGTACAGTAGTACTTTTACTAATACTATAATGCAAAACATTTATTCCTTGTTTTACAACAACGAAAAGCAATGTAGAGCTTTTTACAAAAATCCAATTGTTTCAATAAAAAGCGACAATAAACGTTAAGCGTCAATTGTAGTTTTTATATCGCAGGTATTAGCAAGAGTATTTGAACATATAGTATGAACCTGTGAACAGCAGGAATGACGTCAAACCAATAGCAAATATGTAATGGGATTAGCCAACAAAACCTTAATTTTCTCTAAATATACAAAAAATGATGCCTGGCACACTTTTTTCGTGATTTTCAACCAAAATATATAAACTAAGTGTATTTTAAAAATATATAAACTGAAACTCCCCATTTCCTTACAATACAACTTTAAGTGAATTATAGATATCGCCGTGTACATAAAAATCTTATTCATGAGGTCTTGTATATATGTGGATTGACCACATTATTTAAGGCAATGGCTACCTATATAAAAATATTTGAATTGAATCAATCTCCTTAGGCTATTGCATCTGTTAATTACAACACAAAAACCAACCGCTTTATATGTCAAAACGAGATATTTCATTAAATCTACTAAGCAATGAGGATTTGTTGAGTAAAACATAATTGAAAAACCCGTTAATTGAGAAACTTGCCAAATCGATTGCTTTAGAATTATGTGAAGATAAAATACATGTTGTTAGGTGCTAAACAAGTGAAATGACCTTGCTTTTGATTATAACTTAATGAAGAATCATTTAACCAACACTACAGCAATTCGTCAATTCAATTGTACATGAACAAGTTTCGCACTTCGTTGAACTTTAAACATTAAATATTAAACTGATATTTGTCCATTTCCCGCCAAATGTTGAATGAAATTTATAATTTCAAAAATTCAAAACCTGTTATCTTGTCCAGGTTTTATAGACTCATCAAGGAATTCAAGAAGGTTTATTGAAAACCAAACAAGCAACCCAAAAACTATGAGTTCGTTCGTGGAAAGAAAACATTATTTCGGATGAGTCGATGGTGGTCATCAGAGGACGTACGCTAAAATTGCGTNAAAGGAAGGGATCTGTAGGGGTGTCTCACTACTTTTTTCCAACAAGTCTTTGACGGCATCCGATCAAAGAGCGCGGCTAGCGCGGAATATCTCACAATTGAAGCCGACTTGTCAATCAAAGCAACTGACAACAATCATCTTTATTGATGTTCAAAGTATAATTCCGATTCACTAATTAATGAATGCGTGAGAGCGATTTACATAAATTTCAGATGGGTGTCTCACTACTTTTTTCCAGTACATGCAAAAATCACAGTTAACTTTACTATTATGTGAGAATATTTATTCCTTGTTTTACAACAACGAAAAGCAATGTAGAGCTTTTTACAAAAATCCAATTGTTTCAATAAAAAGCGACAATAAACGTTAAGCGTCAATTGTAGTTTTTATATCGCAGGTATTAGCAAGAGTATTTGAACATATAGTATGAACCTGTGAACAGCAGGAATGACGTCAAACCAATAGCAAATATGTAATGGGATTAGCCAACAAAACCTTAATTTTCTCTAAATATACAAAAAATGATGCCTGGCACACTTTTTTCGTGATTTTCAACCAAAATATATAAACTAAGTGTATTTTAAAAATATATAAACTGAAACTCCCCATTTCCTTACAATACAACTTTAAGTGAATTATAGATATCGCCGTGTACATAAAAATCTTATTCATGTGGATTGCCCACATTATTTAAGGCAATGGCTACCTATATAAAAATATTTGAATTGAATCAATCTCCTTAGGCTATTGCATCTGTTAATTACAACACAAAAACCAACCGCTTTATATGTCAAAACGAGATATTTCATTAAATCTACTAAGCAATGAGGATTTGTTGAGTAAAACATAATTGAAAAACCCGTTAATTGAGAAACTTGCCAAATCGATTGCTTTAGAATTATGTGAAGATAAAATACATGTTGTTAGGTGCTAAACAAGTGAAATGACCTTGCTTTTGATTATAACTTAATGAAGAATCATTTAACCAACACTACAGCAATTCGTCAATTCAATTGTACATGAACAAGTTTCGCACTTCGTTGAACTTTAAACATTAAATATTAAACTGATATTTGTCCATTTCCCGCCAAATGTTGAATGAAATTTATAATTTCAAAAATTCAAAACCTGTTATCTTGTCCAGGTTTTATAGACTCATCAAGGAATTCAAGAAGGTTTATTGAAAACCAAACAAGCAACCCAAAAACTATGAGTTCGTTCGTGGAAAGAAAACATTATTTCGGATGAGTCGATGGTGGTCATCAGAGGACGTACGCTAAAATTGCGTATCCGGTAAGAAAAGAAATCGCCTGTGAATTTTTTTGTTAGAAAACAAAAAAAACGAAAAAAGAATTTTGAATGCGTGATTTTAAATTGATACAGAATTTTTGCAACGACTGGTTGACCTCAAGGCTTAAGTTATTAAAATGAAAGGCCTTGTGACTAAGGATTAACTTATTTCTAAATTGCTTTAATATCTTTAATTTCGATTCATAATCAACGTTTTTATTTGCTCTTTAAATTGAAGTGCAGAACTTGTTCATGCACAATTGAATTGACGAATGGCTGTACATAAACAAAGATACAAACGCAAACTTAAAAGACGATTTTCCGTTTTGAATCAATTTGCATTTATTGGGTTCTTGCACTACATGCTTCAATTGTAAAAGCCTTATTTTGAGTCGCATATACATTTTCAATATAATTATGAAAATATAGAATTATATGGCTTACGCTTAATACATATTAAACTTTGGGCAAAATATTTGAATATTCAGTAACAATTGCATATCAACTGGACCATGGTTAGCGGAATGTATACTATTTATGCATTAAAAATTTATACAACGGTCACGTTAGTTATAAATTCGGTTTTACTAATCGGTAATTGAAATGTGGAAATAAATACAGATCGGGAGACAAATTTTCTGAAAATGCAAAGCGGTTGTACAGTATAAAGGTTCAAATTTATTTAAAAATCTCAAGAAAGACTTGATTTACACAAGAAATGCATAGATTTGCATGAATATGTCTTGTAATTTGTTTAATAATAGTTAATTATTTTATGAATTTCAAGTTTTCAGTCCTTAAATATATACCGTGTGCTATCGCGTGTTAACACGTGCTACGAATTTAGTTAATTATGCAAAGTTATCGGTCTATATCTATTATTTTTTACGTATGGTATTGCATTTCTCATCGTTGTTTACCCCGGATTAGGGTTTATTTTGTCCGCGTGTACCCAATTCTATACCTTCGGCCCGCTTTGTACAATTTCCACGCACACTTGTGCTTTGTATACCTTATAAACTTTCAGATAAAATTTTTTGAAAACTATGCACTTTCGTAACTTCTAAATTATAGTAATGTAATCATAATTAGTATTTTGTTTTTTTGACCAGAAGTAACAAATTTAAAAAAATAATTAGCATAGTCCGCAGTCTTGCGCTTTGTACACATAATACACGCATACTTGCACGTTGTACAAACACATTCTTATCGAAAACATTTATTTCAACAATCCACAATTATGCTAGAAATTATAACTTAAAAACACGCGAGAAGGCTTGATTTTGTTTAGAATTAATTTTTAAACCATATTTTACGTTTACTGCTACAGCTCGGCTAGGGTTGGCAAATTACTTACTAATAAGTTACTAGTAACGTTAATGTTAACTTAATTTGAGCTTACAGCGGCAGGTTACCAGGGGTTAGTAGTAACAATTCTTTTCAAATGACTGGTGATTTCGAGTGTCAGGGTCACAACATAGAGGTTGCAAGTCAAACAACATTACATTACGTCTTTGCTTTTGCATGCATTATTGCAGTCATACAAACAATGAACAACTAGCTTGCACGTACTTGATAGACACATCTCTCAATAATTATGAGTAATGCAGGAAACCAGAATATTTAGCAGGTTACTAGTAAGTTACTGGTGAGTTACTAGCCTAGTAAGTTAACAGTAACTTTTTGGATGGTTTCTGCAATTTGCCAACACTAAGTTCAGTAATTAATTGAACTCAACGCGCCTAGGTGCAGTAACAAAGAAGTTTCTTGCTGTGTATTTTAAATGAGCAGTCTGTATCAAATGAAATTTTATATGTTATAAGTATTATGTAATATAAATACTTAACTACCTAAGTCAATGCGATTTACTATATTTACGCGCCTATAAATAGTGGTTAATTTGCTTGATGTGCAAAGAGTAACTATAGCATAACCAAATTTCGCTTTTAATACTACCCTCGTAAAATGTTGAAGGTAAAATTTTTCGAAATGGAGCTTTCGAATGTGCTAATCATTTCCAAACTGTATATTTAGGTGCGCTTGTATTTTGGATGATTACAAAAGAATTTTTAAAAACGTGTACAAAACGCAAGTAATAATAATAATAATAATCAATGACTTTATTAGCCGCTGAAGGCATACACAACAAAAAATAAAACCAAGTCAAGATTTGCGGCAGCGAGGACAGTCGCAGGAGATGAAATAGGAGCAAATTGAAGAGTAGGCGAAGTTGGAGAAGGGCTCAGCAAAGAGGAAAGCCATCAAAGATTTCTTGAAGGTCGGTGGCGGGGAAAAGAAATCAATCGCTGTTGAAGGGCTGCGAGTCAAGA
>CABFPE010000078.1:1689348-1700271 GCA_900660155.1 Hofstenia miamia
CAATACACTTTTGACGAGTTTTAATCCATTTCATGGTAATTTTTGGGGTTGAATGAGACTTATGAAATTTGATAGATGTAAAACAGTGATCAGAGAATGGACATTCAGAAGTGGTGTACTGGCAGTGTGTATTATTGTTCTCAGCTAATACAATGTAGTCAATTACACTCTTAAAATTTTCTAGGTAAAACACCTAAAATAACACCTAGATTTTTAGATAAAAAAGGCCCACCTAGATTTTAGGTAAAATACCTAAAATTGGGACACTAATATTTTGGGAGAATACCGAAAATATTCCAGGTATTTTTCCTCTGTTCTAGGTAATTTACCTAAAATCTAGGTATGCATTTTTCACCTAAAAATCCAGGTGATTTTTTAGGTATTTACATTTAGGGAAGATATCGAAAATATTTTACCTATTTTTTTCTAAATGTTTGTGTAGATACCAAAAATTAATTGATTTCTTTGAAATTTAATCCTATATACATATACACATAATCTTAAATTGATATATATATAAAAAATGTTTTGTACATTAAATATCAAAACAAAATATATATTATAATGCATTTTGCATTACTTTTGAGTTTATGTACAAAATTCTGACATTCAATGGGAATGCTATTTGTATAATGCTAAAGCAGTCCATACAGCAGTTTATCAATTAAAATCCACAAATGTTTGACTTCGATATTGTAGCAACAATTGAGACAGTGAGAAAGCTTAACTATTCTGTCAATGGCTTCTAAAATTGATTCAGCGCAATAATTTCTTTATTAAATGTAAAAAAAGTTTGATTCAGAGTTGCCAAAATCACTACAGAAATGTTCCATCACCTAAATAGAGAAACCAACGTCAGAACAATTCATTTAATGTATAGTTATACCATACAATCAACATAAGAATATATATAATTATATATATATACTGTATATATATAGTAGTTATATTAATAGTACATTGACATATTAACGCAGCACATAACTGTATGTAATTATGTCCTAGTTTGATATATTGCCTAGTTGTCTATTGATGTCCTAGTTTTTCATATTCCGAAAAACAAGTTCAGTAGGTATATATGTAATGTAAGTATGCACTAATTAGTCAGATATTGTTTTCTGATAAAGAATTTTAATCTATTACAGAGAGCAATGCCGAATTTATGTGCGTAACTGCAATTATTTTTCAGTGATGCATTTGAAATGTACATGCGTGTATATTCACTGGTGAAGTAAAATCCTAATATATAATATGTTTAAAATATAATATATAATTATATTTTAGGAACAATAATTATAATCTATAATTGCCCAACAGGTTTAACCCCAAGAATTTCGTTTCCATTTTCTTAAATTGATCTCAACTGAAATTGAGTTAAAAATTCATGTTTTATGTAAATTTGATTTGTAAAATGTCATGTACAAAGAAAAAAAACACAAGTATCATATTGAGGACAAAATTACCCAAAACGGCTACAAAACATCTAGTGTTGACCTTAAACTCTACAGATGATGTGCAGATGTTGAAAGGTGATCCACTAATAAAGACACAAAGAAATGAAAGGACTACAGTTCACAATCTGGTCATCACTCTGGTCTCACCCTACCTTGGCACTGGTCACAANAATAGTACATTAACATATTAACGCAGCGCATAACTGTATGTAATTATGTCCTAGTTTTATATATTGGATTGTAAGTATGCACTAAATGGTAAGATAATGTTTTCTGATAATGAATTTTAATATATTACAGATAGCAATGCCGAATTAATGTGCGTAACTGCAATTATTTTTCAGTGATGCATTTGAAATGTACATGAAAGGTGATCCACTAATAAAGAAACAAAGAAATGAAAGGACTACAGTTCACAATCTGGTCATCACTCTGGTCTCACCCTACCTCGGCACTGGTAACAGCATTACAGGTGACCATTATTTCTCCAGCATGACGATTACAACTGCCTTGCTAAATGAACAAAGAATGACTTATGAGAAATAAGCGTGAAATCCCGAAGTTTCTGCCCAGCAAAATGGAGTTGCATCAAACGGAATTTGTCTTCGGAAGACCAAGAAACAAGATTACTATTTGTGCGTATGCAGCAAAGAAGAAAATCGACCACATGATATCGTCCCTGCACCATTCCAAAGAAGTCAATGAGAGTGAGAAAAAGATGCCTATGATTATCTTGGATTATAGTTCTGTCAAAGCTGGGGTGAATTCCGTCAACCAAAAGTCAAAAACCTATTCTACTAGGTTCGAGACAAAAAGATCGACTGTGGTTCATTTCCAAAACTGGCTGGATGTTGGTGCACTCAACAGTTTCACTCTCTTTAGATTGTGTCTTCCTAATTGGACAAGGTCAACATGGACAAAGACGGGTCTTCTTCAAAGCTTTGACACTTGAATTGGCTTCAGATCATATGGTAAATCGTCTTCAAATAACCCAGCATTGCATCGTTCTGTGGCTAAGAAGATTGGAAAATTCGTCAGAGCGGTCAATGACGCTCAAAGCAGCCATCTTTCTCTTGGATCTTAAGAACAAGTGAAACAACGCTGTACTCTGTGCAAAGCCACTGGAAAATTGTAAAGATTGTGCAATTTGACCAAAATGAACTGTCAAATTTGTGATCAGAGTGTCTGTGGGAAACATTCCAAAGTTGTTGGTGTGATTTGTGATAGTTGTAATTATGACCATTGAGTTTATGATTCATGTAATAAACTTTATCTTTGGAATCACGAAGTTTTGACAATATATACAGGGTGTAACAAAAGTAACCAGAAGCTTCATTTACGAGGAATCTAACTTTATTAATGAGAGTAGGAATAAAAAAACGAATCATTCATAGTAGAATATACAGTGTAGCAAATCTAAAACAACTTCTGAGATTATAATGTCTAAAACGATAAATCGTAAAAGAAGAAAGTGTTCATAGCAAATGTTCAACATCATGGCCATCATGTTCAATACATTTGTTAATCCGGTCAAGAACAGATCGGCACGCCTTGTTCACCAAATCCAATAATATGCCACGAATTTCTTCGGTAATAGCATTCTTCAGATCGTCTATAGTGCGTGGGTTTCTGCCATAAACTTTGTTCTTTAGTAAGCCCCACAGAAAAAAGTCGGGTACGGTCAGGTCCGGGGTAACGATCAATAGGAATGACGATTTCAAAAATTTGAATGAAAAATCTGAACCCCAAATAGATTAAAGATATAACATCGCTATTGCAGCAAGACGAACCATCAGTTAAATTTCCATCCATTGATGTTCAGCTACGTAACTACAGTTTTTTCCTTTTATTTTGCAAGCGTCTGGTTACTTTTGTTAAACCCTGTATATATAGTACAAAAAGCAAAACTAGACTTGCAAATTCTTCTAAATCTTTCATAAATTTTATAAAATGACACCAGGTTATCGAAACATAATACTGATATGATTTCAAAAATCACAAGTCGGCCAGATAAAGGTCGGGACAATGTTGGCCGTTCTAATGTTAATTGCGCTTTAATATTGAATATCGTAATCAATAAATTTTAAACAACACGCTCTCATTTTCTGTGTAATGTGAGTAATGCAATTTTTTGTAAAAAAAATCATTAGTGGTTGAATTACAATAACAAGTATCAGAAAAATTGACATTAACCATTTGTAAAATTTGCATTAGACTGTTTTAAATAAAAACTAACANGAGTTTATGATTCATGTAATAAACTTTATCTTTGGAATCACGAAGTTTTGACAATATATACAGGGTGTAACAAAAGTAACCAGAAGCTTCATTTACGAGGAATCTAACTTTATTAATGAGAGTAGGAATAAAAAAACGAATCATTCATAGTAGAATATACAGTGTAGCAAATCTAAAACAACTTCTGAGATTATAATGTCTAAAACGATAAATCGTAAAAGAAGAAAGTNAACAAGTATCAGAAAAATTGACATTAACCATTTGTAAAATTTGCATTAGACTGTTTTAAATAAAAACTAACAAAATAATCGGATTTACATAGTGTTGAAACCAAGATTTTTGAAACTTTTAAGTATATACACAAAGAAATTTGGGGAAGTGCTGAAAAATTTGATTTTTAAAATATATTTACAGTAGGTAACAGTTACATTTATGGAAATTTGAACTAGGGGCGCCTTCAAAAGTTTATAAGATGGTAACAAAATATCCGATATAAATATTAACAGAAAATTCGAATTTTCAACAAAAATGTAACTGTGGAGCCAAAAATCACATTTAGATTTTGAATCCTTGCAAATGTTTATGGCCAGCACTGTAAAAGTTAATGTCAATGCACAAGATAAGATTGCATAAATGTATTAAACCAGGGTTGGAAAAATGTGCACTTTATATAAAAAACATAATGCGCACAAAAATTTTTAACATAAATGTATCTTAGAAGTAATTTATAATCAATAAGTAACTAAAAAATAATTATAATCCATTAGGATTTAAGAATTTCAAATATTGGATTGTTTGACTGTTAGTTGTCTTCCACCCTAACGATCATAAAGTGACCCGCAACACGAATGAAGCAACGGGTCATACTGACCTGCTTCCCAACTTGATATAACTCAGAAGCCTCAACTTAAACCCTAAGCAAAGAGGCAAAGACAAGAAGTTTCCTTTCTTTTTATTTTCAAAATTTCCTTGAAAAAAAAATGTTTTTAGCTATCAATATCCGTCAAGACTATTGATATTTGACGTAGTAGTAGTAGATTAATAAATGATTGAGAAGTGATTGGTTAGTCATTTGATTATCGAACTGCCCTAATTCTACACGAATTTGGAAAAACGTTTAGAAAAATATTGCAAAAAACATGTTTAAATCATTGTATCAAAAATTGAAAACACCGTCTTCAAAATACAAAAATCCTGTTTCAACTTATAGAAATCACTAACCTGATGCACACTAAGATATCTTTGATACAGTGAATTGGATAATTGGTGAGCTTAGGTAATACTTCTTCATAAATTTGTATAGCAAATTTGCTTAAACATATTTTCTTGGGCTTGCTCCTTCATCAAATAAAATTTTCCAAAATATTTTTCTCAAACAATTTCAATAGAAATGTTTTTATAGATAACTTTTCCGGTAATCCAATGCGCTAAAATTCCATTGCTGACTGTCTACTAAGTCACCTAAATTTTTAGGTGAAACACCTTAAATTTTAGGATTATATCAATCACCTAAATGTTTAGGTGAAAAAAAATAAGAAAACATGTATATAGATCATCTAAATGTTCACAACTTCTTTATAATAACAAAATATTCTCATAATTTAAGTGATTGGAGTTGAAATCTATTTAAGGAGTAAACCTAACGGAATTTACCTAAAAGTTAAGTTAAAACACCTTAATTTCTAGGTGAAGATTTGTTACCTAAATTTTAACACTTAGAAATTTTTTAGTATATATATATATATATATATATATATATATATATTCTAAGTATTATTGCAGAAATTAAACTTATTCATATCCTGATTTTAAGTCATCTAAACTACATATCATATACCGGAAATGACAAACAGAAATCATTGAATTTACATCTCTATCTACGTTTTACAAAATTCTAAAAATATTTCTCTACATTTTTTAGGACTCCCCAATCATACAAGGGTTGCACCGGTTATAAAACAAGCGCTGTTCATGTCTCAAACACTTTTATTTTGTGCCGGTGGTCAGACTTGTCAACGAGCCGAGCTTGAGCACAGCTCAAAACGAGCCTATTTTAGCCAAAGCAAGTTTATAGTTCTGCTTGTTAATTTGATTATGGAGATGTTTCTTATTTGTTGCAGTCAGTAGGCCTTTGCTATAATCTTATTTAAGAACTGTTTATTAAATAATAGGAAGAGCTATGTAAAAAATTCTTTGAGCATAAGATTTTTAAAAAATTTCTGAGCTAAAACGACCCCCTTCAAAGATTTTATGTGGCGAGCCGAGCCGAACTTACACAAAATTTAAACGAGCCGAACCGAGCTTGGAAATGTCGGCTTGTTGACAAGTCTGCCGGTGGTCTTAGCATGATTCTGTCTATTTAGTGCGGCATTCAAATCCAGCATCAATTTTGGGAAATAGGGAATACGTGTACCGATGGCCCGTAATACAGCATCAGAGTAGAAAATAATTTGCCAAATTGCGCATTACTTTGCATCCTGTTACGATTTGTTTAAATGTCTCTCTCAAAAATTTCGATTATCGATGAGATTGATCTATCCTTTTAGGGCACAATTGACCTTTCATTTTAAAAATTATTAATTTTCCAATCCCATGAATGAATTACACCTTTGTTTGTTAATTCCGGTTCCGTCCTACGGCACTTAGCCAAATACAAGAATTTTGCCATTGTTCTGCCACTCCAAATTTAAATGCTAACTTTCAGTGATATCAATGTAAAAGTACGTCATTTATAAAACTTCAAGAGTAATTATAGATACTAAAACCTATTTCATATAGTTTTAAAAAAAATTATAAAAATCTTACATAGCAAATTTAAGTGTGAATTATGTGTAGAAATTTGATTATGAATGCCGACAATTATGCGTAATTCATGAAATTAGCTTTCATGATTCGACACTTTATTCACATATTTCAAAATGGGGAGAAAGTATAGCTAGCAACTTATCAAGAAGTTCAATCTAATTTTTTATTAAAATATATTGGTATCTACGAATCTAGAACATCTGCTGAATTATTGGATATTCTTACATTCCTTTGAAGCACAAGTTATTGTAATATTTATAATTAAGGAGTACATACAATATTTACAGCGCATTTGTTATCTCCAATCAATTATGCAACTCATTTTAGGATGTTTCCAAAATCAAATATTGTACCAGTTTATAGAAAAAGAGATACATTTTCTACTTCAAATTGTAGTTCAATTTCTATTAAAAGCTTATTATAAAAAGCTTTCTATACAATTACTATTACAACACAAAGATTGATTCAAACTTAGATAAAAATATTATCCTATCCATTCCCACTCTGAAATTGAAAACAAGTTTGAAAAACTACACATTTGATACAAATTGCAGAAGAAGCAAGGTTAAATTGAAATAGTATTAAGCATATAGTGCTACAAAATTCAAAGGCGTAGACAGAACGTAGAAGGGCCCATCTCTCGTGATCAAGATAAGTGACAGTGGAGCGAAGCTTCTGAAAACTTCAAAATATTGAAAAAAATAATCCTTAAAAATGCAGTTTGCGATCTTAGCTGAAAATTGTTTATTTAACTAATCAAAGTCAATATAAAATCCTGACGGAGACATTCCACCAATTCCGCTTCATGCACGCCACTGACACACTACAGACTTTCCTGATTTTGCTAGTTGAGATTAAAATATAGTAGATTTTATAAATCCTGCTGTTCAGCATTGGTGAAAATTCAGTAAATTTTTCAATAACTTTCTTGCAAGAATCATGTTGAGTTTTCGTCGTCACGTCATATGTTATAAATGAGACATATGGATTATGAAATAATGCAAGGTTCAAATGGTAGGCTTGGCGCAAATTTTTTATGCCACACATAAAATCATTTTGAGATAATAGGAATCAAACTGAAATGCCACTTATTAGGCCTGTGCCCCTAACTCAATTTTTTGCAAAAAAAATAGCTGTTACAATTTTGCACCAAACCCAGGAAATGATATTTAAATAATACCAATAATGCGTTTTAATTAATTTATTAACAAAATATTTTTGTGAGCTTTTACAATTGGTCATTGTAAATTGCACCGAATCCAAACCTTTTCCCTGTCACTAGCGGAGTTCTCCGTGGCTCTGTATTGGGGCTGCCATTGTTTGGTATTTTCATCAATGACTTGCTTGATGTCTGTGCAGCCGCCTCCTTGCTGACGACTTTGAATTGTAATCTATCGATATTCACGCCATCTCTTATTATTTTGAAGAGCTTTTGACTTGGGCTCGTCATAGTGAAATTTTACTTAATATTAATAAATTTATCCTAACTGCTATACCTCGATCATCCTTGTCTAGTAACTGGCTGATTTATCATCGTTGACTGTTAGCTTTTTGGAAAATTCTGTTAAAGACCTCGGCGTCATCTTTTCACATGAGTTGAATTGGAATAATCACCTCAGCAAAAACTTAAAGCCTGCAGTTTTACATTCCTAAAAATTAAGCTATTGCATTTGACACTTCTGTTGGAGATAAAGTTAAATCTCTCGTCCTCTCCCATTTGAATTTTTGGTCTAGCACATGATGTGCAAATTCTGGTGATCTTACACCTATGGAGACATTTCAATCTCCCTGTAGTCGATGGATGATAAATGATACCGGTTACAAAAATTGCCTGTTACATCGGAAGTTTTTGCTTATTACTATGTATTTACAGCTTCTTGATTTACCCTATATAAATAAGTTGCTTAATGGTTATTATGAGTTCGATGTTTTCAGTTTCATTTCTGTTTACACTCCCAAAAAATCAGGCCTACTTACACAATATGCTTGCATGTTTAAATCTGTTGCACTTTGACTTTTTTCAAATTGGCAAGAAATTAAGAATGGGGTTCCCCAAAGAACGATCCTAGGACCACTGCTGTTTAGTTTATAGTTAATGACATGTGTAAAGTTACCAAACTGCAAATTGATTCAATATGCTGATGATACCTCTATTTTTAGTAGCCGTAAATCGATTGATACAGCTTTAAAAACTATTGAATTAAAATTGTATTAAGTTGAGTAGGTATTTTATTATGCATAAATTGACTATTAACGTAAAGAAAACCCAATTTTGCACAATGCAACATTCTAGTAAAGCTCTAAACACAATAAATTACACTCTTTATATCAATAATGATTGTGTTAAGGCTGTTGACACTTTTAGATATTTAGGAGTTACTTTTGGCTCAAAGTTACATTCAATGCACAAATAAATCTCATGGTGAAAAGGTTGGCTGTGGGCATCAAAAGCATTTCTTACATTGCAGACCAATTTCCTTTTACTACTGCAGTAATCAAAATGTTTCATGCATATTTTCTCTGTCATCTCAGCTATGCTAATGTGCTATTCACAAATCTAAATGATTCCCTTCTAAAAAGCTTGAAACCCAGTTTAAATGGGCTCTGAAAGTGTGTCAAAAGAACTCGAGTAAAGCGAAAGATTACATTACTGCAACTACTTTTTCCCCAAGACAGCTAATAATTTTATTAACGTAGTAAACTTCTTTAAGATGATTAATGAATCACCACCTTACAATTTAATCAAGTTTCCGAAATTTAACGTCAATATCGAAAAGTGATCGAAAAAATTTGCTTGCATTAAATTTAATTTCAAAAAAATATTTTGAAGCGTTCATTTATTAATAATGCTATCAACTACTGGAACATCCTTTCAAAAGTTATTAAATAAATAACAATAATTTTAAGTATTTTAAAAAGCAGTTAAAAACTTTTTTACTAAAACAAAAATATATATCAGGAAAATCTTGGCTTGGATTTAAATATTATAATAGTGATTAGACTATTTCACGTAATGAATTACATTGTAATAATGGCGCAACCTACGCATGCTTAATTCTACTGTAAATATCATTTTACATTTTTATGACGCTATTTAATAAGTCATCAGTTCTGCAATTGTTAACACTTATTAAATAAAGTTTTTCTTATTCTTATTATGCAAAAAAGGCATCTGTACTTACAAATTCACATTCAACAATTGCGTCAAAAATTTTGACCGATTTAGACACCATTGTATTTGTTGATAAAATGAATAGTTCTGTGTCGAGAAATTGTAAAATAATGCTCAATTCTCGTTTAATTTTTATACTAAGATGTTAATATATGCATATCCACTATCTTGTGGAGGAATTCACTTACAATTTATTAATGGAAATGAGGATGAAGTAATAAATAATTGAAATAGTAGTTGTTTTCGACCTCGTTCAACAGTCCGAAAACCAAAAGCTGAAAAGTTTAATTCTGCTGTGTTAATTAAAGATGTACCTAAGGAATATGCTCAGATAAGCAAACTGCACTATTAACAGGCCATAAAGTTAAACGCTTTGTAAAGTCAAATTGTGAACCACTTAATATTAGATTGCAAGGATGTCATAACTGCTAATGAGCTAATTAACATAGGAGTTTTTATTGATAATTAATATTGCCGCGTTGAAACATTTAACTCTCGTCAAATTAATGTAATCCGTTAAGATAAGATAAGATAAGATAAGATATTCTTTATTCGGATAGTATTTTCAATTACAAAACTGGTTATTATCTGAATAGCGTCAAGAATGATAACAAATAACTATATTTACAAAAAAAAAATAGAACTACAAAATCTGTTCTGTTCAGGCTATGGAAATTAATTGCGTGTTATTGTATAATCTTTATTGTAAAATTTGAATCCTAACCATGATTTACCCAAAATGAATTTTTCCTTCAACATAAATGCTTTTAATTTTCTTTTAAACGTAATTGCACTCTTAATCATTTTAATTTCACTTGGTAATCGATTCCAATTGCGAATTGCAACATTAATAAAAGACTGTTGCTTGATTTTTTTACGAAATTTAATGCTAGTATAATGATTAGTTCTTATATTGCGCTTATGAAAAAAGTTTGGAAATGATATTGAATTATAAGGAGGTAATTGATTTGTTATTTTAAAAAACTTTATCAAAATATTAAAAATAAAGAGTTGATTTGGAAACAGCAAAGATGACAAAATGTAATTTCTTGTTTTGGAGCAGTTTTTCTGACAAACATTCAATGCCCATTTTAATTGTATTGTAAGTTTTTTTACTAATGATTCATTTAAGCTTGAAAAAAGTGTATTTGCATAATTAAGATGACTCATTACTAGAGCATGAAATAATTGAATCATAATGGCAGAGGGTAAATGTTCAGCTACGTGTGATAATGTTTTAATACTCATTGCCAT
>CABFPE010000078.1:1712595-1739721 GCA_900660155.1 Hofstenia miamia
CATATATATATATATATATATATATATATATATATATATATATATATATATATATATTATATATATATATATATATAAATGAGCCAGCTCAAGCAGAGTCGGCCCACAAATTTGCAAAAAAATCCAATTATAATATTATTTTTATTCCAAAAGAAACAGAAAATCTTGGTAAAACGCTTTTAAATGAAAAACAAGTGATTCACAGAAACATCATACAAGATAACACAAGTCAAAGTTATCATTTACGCAAATATTGGACATGAAAGCTTGAGAAACATTTTGGGATAGGTTTGCCTCAATACAAACAAACTTGAAATAAGTCCATGTACAAAATTAGCGTACTTGTGCACAAAGAAAACTCTTAACAGATATTTGCTTCTCTGCAACATTACCCTCAATGAATTTTTTCGCTTTTCTTCCAAAGGGATTCCAAAGGAATCTCTCACAAAAAATTTTTTTTGAAATTGCAGGAGCAACTTCAACAAAATGCATTCATCACATTTGTTAAGATTGATTGACAGCTGCTAATTGATGAGTCATAGCCCGTTTTTAATTCATGAATAATAAAGGGCGTGGTTACAGAATGCAGTTAATTGTGCATCACATAATCAATCTATGAATAATTTTAGAATTTACATGTGTGCATGTTGGAAAATTTGTTATATATGGTACCAATCTTAATGAATAATTGTACTGACATTATATATCTCTATTAATATGGGATTGTATTGAATCCAGTCAATTCTATGATGTATCATGATATTTGGATTGATATTTTACCTATATATACATATAGTTTACATTAACGTTTTATGGAGCGTTTAATTGTAGAGGTTGTCTTCTTATTTATTGTGGTAAGTCGTTTTTATGCTTTGAAATGTGAAATTCTCTTTGTATGTTGGAGATTTCAATGCTTTATAACACATAGCAGGGCTTTATATTGTATTTGTCATCCATCATTAATAATGAAAGTGAGATATATGCTATTATTAAACACAGAACTTCTTGAATTGTTAAATCAATTACAATGGTGGATAAGATATATTCAAACCATTACATAAAGAGATTGTTAATTCGAGCAAAATGACGATAAACAAAAGAATTTGTCTGGTTGGTTTATTATAACATAGGCTTAAAACAACTGAATTTAAGAAGCAATATAAAAAATATTCTTATGAACAATATACGTGGAGATTTGTTAACTTTTTACAATGAATGATAATTTATAAGGGAAGATGCAAAAATTCGCAAGTAAACAAAAATACTATTCAGTTTTTACAGGGATTGTGTGGTAATTTATTTGTCAGCATAAATCTTGTTATATTTCAATAATGAATATCTATACTAATGTTGTTTAAATATTTCTAATGTCTGTCAAATAAAGTGTGTCACTAACTGACATAACTCATTTTTTTATACAATTAAAAGAATTCTGCACACAAACGACATGTTTTAGTTTCCATGTAGATTATAATCAGGAAACAACACTCCTTAAAAGAAAATAAAGCATTAAGTTAATTTACAACAGTGAAATTCAAGAAAAAATATTTATGGGGGTTTGTTAACTTTTTACAATGCATGTAATGTAATCTGTCAGTAAACAGTGTGTTATCATTACACCACTATTCACTTAATTCAATGCCTTTAAACCTTATTTGTTATAACATTTGGTTGTTACTAAAATATTCCATCTTGTGTACACGCATAACACATAGTGCGAATATTAGCATAGCATGGTTAATCAAAAAGTTAATGCATTAGCCATGGTATATTATTTGATTGGCTTAGATGTTGACGCTCTCAAATAAACGAGTGATAATTTTAAATCTAATGACTCTTTCACCTAACAACAATGGTGAGAAAAGCTGCAAATATCAAGCAGGATAAAAAATCTATGAGGTTATCTAAAGCCGGAGCATATGGGCAATTACCAAAGGCAATAGGAAAACCAGCAAAAGATCCGTATCTGAGGTGAAAAGTATGTTAAAGACCAAAGAGAAGTTAGCATGCCCTGTACGAGTTGGTGAACTCAATGCGGTCTCTGAAGAACCTCGGCTACAATACATATTTCTTTATGACCTGAAAATTGGCGAGCAGTTCCCAATTCGCAATGTGCATCAAACTCAGATAAAGTATGGACCAGCAGTAAAAATTATTTTACAAAACGGAAATTGTTTTTTCTTTCCTAAATGCTATGCACAAAGAGCTGGAGCAAAATTCAAAAAGTTAATTGGACTTAAAGTTCTTTGATGCCCAGATAAACCTTCAAAATATTTTGGTTGTAAGCCAAGTACTGTCTTAAAATTTAGTGTGTAATTTTATGTAGGTGTAAATGCATGTTTCTTGTCAGATTTATTGTTCTCCTTGATTTTACATAAATTATCAGTTCTTAGCTACAAGCACGAAAAATAAGAGATTGTTTTACGAAATAAAATATATCAGGTAGGTTCGACTTTAACCAGTGAATCAAGCTAAAACATTAGCAATCATAATATCATTTTTACCACTACCTGTTTTTAATGTACTTCAATCTTATAGATATATGCATAATTTCAACAAAGTTCATTAGCAGATAGAAATATTGAAAATTCAATCTTTTTTAGCAACATGTTTTTTAATGCACTAGTTAGTCTTTGTGTAGAGTTTAATTGAAAAATTTGGTTACTTCTGTACTAGGTAAGTCGATTTTATATTTTGAAATGTGATATTCTCTTTTTCCGTAAAACTTATACAACTAATGCAATTTCGAAATTATTTAATGTCTTATCCAATGCACATGTTTTTAATGCACTAGTCACAATGCTTTATAACATATATCAGGTTTTCTATTGTATTGATCATTTATTATTAAAACGGAATATATGCCATTATTAAACAAATAAAGCATTGGAGGGTTAAATCAATTACAATGCTAGATCGGATATATTCAAGCCACCATGTAAAAAGATATAAATTTAATAATTACTAGGAAATGTGGGTGTGCATCTGAGCATTATATCTAGTAACACATCAATAATTCGCTAAAACAACGAAAACCTATTAGTATGCCAACCATTCATTGCAAAAAGGAGAGTTCACGGAAAATTTTTAGCGATGGAATTATATATTTAATGAAAAACAGCGAAATTCTCGAGTGAAACAAAACATTGTTCAATTTTAACAGGGATAGTGCGGTAATTTATTTGGCAACATAAATCTTGATATTTTTTCAATAACAAATATCATAATAATGTTATTTAATTATGGAGATATGCTAGGATTTCTGGAAAGATGTATCCAAACACAACAACCAATGCTAGCTATGAACGCGACATATACACTGGAAATCATGTTTTAATGGTACAAATCAATATTGTAGAATCTCAATTTGTTGGACGCACACGATTACCCTTATTGCATAAATGTCCTTGATGCTGAGATATGCTGTACAACAAAGCACCCCCAATTATTCATCATGAGAAACAAAATCCAATGTATAAACCTGCGTCACGATCATATATTGATAGAATAAACAAAGTTTTGAAGCAAGCAAGGTCAAATAATAGAATTCACCAGTACTTGTAGACTATATCATGCTGGATATTCACACGGAATGAAGAAATGATGGAAAATCAAAATTATTTCATTTGATGTTTGCAGTGTTTGTGTAAACTCTATACATTTGTGTTTTTAATTAAATAAATCTATCAATATTATTTTTCTGAATTGCAAAATGTAATGCATTATTCAGTTTTTACGGAGATTGAGTCAAGCATGGTTGAATTTCTCCACTCCTGGTAAGTTATTTTTACATTTCTATAGTGAATATTATATGATTAAGCAAATTTTTAGTTGGAAATTGATTGCTTTACATGTTAAAGATTACTAACATCAATAAAAATTTCCTAGAGACACTTGATTTGCAAATGAAAACACTACATATATTATCAATGCAACATGTAAAGAAACTAAATTACAAATGAACAAATATTAGAAAAAACTGTAAAAGAGAATTTCTTCTTTCATATCATTAAAAATGCCAATTCCTTCACAACGGATAACAACTAATTTGATGTTGGGAGCGAACACATATTGACATTATCGGTGATAAATTCATTATCTTTCAATGATTAAAAGCACCTGATACTTTTTAACAGTAATTCGATTGTGGTCAACCTTATAATTCAAATCTCTTAGCAGAAATGAATTGCAAAAATAAATTAACAAAATAATTAACTTGAAAAATAAATTTACCAAATTTCTAATTAATAATTAGTAAAATATAATTAATTTTTAAAATGGTGGTGATGCTTACAAAATTTCTGTATTCTTTGCCCTAGTTTACACATCATAGTCAACATGGCATAGCTGCAACCGTGCCTGGTTTTTGAATGCACGGCCCAGCACGGCATGGCACGGAGTTGCAAAAAATTTTTTTGGGCACGGCACGGGTTTTTAAAAATGGGTTAAGTTTTGGAAAAGATGGGTCAGGTTAATATTGCACTAGGTGAGAGCTACGGAGGTTTGAGAGTCTGAACTAGAGATATGCGCGGTTCCTTAACTTCATACCGCACCGCACTTGTGCATTGTATTTTACCACACCGAACCGCAAAGTTTTTTCCTACTGCGATTCACCTTAAAAGCAATACCCCTCACGAAAAAATTATGACACATGAACAAATGCAGTACAAATGTCTACATTAATGCAAACTAAAAATAGACAATAAGACAACTGCAAAGAACAAAAAAGGTTCTTATTTACAAACGTTCTTAATATTTTCAAAATGTTTTTAAAAAAGAATGGAGTCAACAGTCTCTGGCTTCAAGCGTTGTCGCAATTTTTCAAGCAAACGACCTGTGCTTGAAAATAACCTTTCTGAAGTGGCTTCACTTGCTGGTACACCCAATAAAAATGTATCTAATTGACTTAAGTTTGGAAAATTTACAGTATTTTGACTTCATCATTTAATAACATCATCACAGTGCATTATTGGCATATCTGCATAATGATCAACTTCACTGAACGAGGACTTCGTAGGACAAGAAAACTCATCCAGTATGGACCTATTAGTTGTATTAATTAATTAACTAGCCAATTAAAGTTGATGTTACACTAGGCTATCTTACTCAAGTTATGATATAATTTATATAACGAATTAATACATTGCTTTAAAGGACAATGTCACTTTTAGGCGTTGAAATATTTTTAGTAACCACTCCGCACCGCGCCACATCACATTGCACCGCACAGCCAGCCATAAAACTCAATTGCTACCGCACAGCGAACATCTCTAGTCTGAACTGTACATTTCATTGACAAATTTTAGAGATCTCCACTTATGTTGGATCCGTTTTTTAAAATGTAAAATAAAATAAATTATTTGTTAATTTTAAATGTTTTGTATTAATAACCAATTTACGATAGTAATAATCCAAATTGTGAAAAATTCTAGTTTTATATGTTTTAATTAATTTTTAAATTGATTTGGATTTCATGTTTGGTAGATATCAATCTCTACGAATGGATACATTTTTGACATTTGAACAATAGATAACAAATTACGCATTGTCTGTAGAGAGATTGTACACACAGTGCTATAATGGAATTTTACTGTGTTTATTGTTGTTTACATTCTGGCAGTCGAACAATGGCCAAAGATAAACTAAGTTGACACTACAAAAGCATACAACTTATATAGAGCGGAATAATGGAATTTCACATTTATGAAACAAAGACAACTACTCTGAAAGATTTAAAATTTTTTGGTAAGCTATTTTTATAATTAATTGTCAGATATTGTTTTTGATTCTTAAAGCTTTTTTGCAATATTATCTCTAGTTAATTTTACAGATATTTCTTTTAAAAACAATTTTATTTTAATGAATTGGTGCGAATTTACTGTCCGATGTTAAATTTATTATAGACTTTATAGAAACGTCGTTTGTTTGTTAATACACATTTTAATTGAATTTATTTAAACTTTTATTTATCATGTGTTTTACATTGTGAATGTCATCTCGTTTGACTTGTATATTAACCATTAATTTAGATACTACCGTGTGAAATTCATAATATGTAAATACACATTGCGTTTGTTTCCTACAGAATTCCTTCAACAACAATGATGATAAACTAACACAATGGACAAATTCAATAGTGCGATATATATGGTCATTATAAGCAAAGTGTAGAATAAATTACATTTTTGTCTTGTCTTAAACACATATGTGGGTTTTACCACATACGTTTAATAAATATTAGAAATTACGAGTTTTTGCATAAACTAGTTCCGAAAATTTTTTTGCTTTATTACTAAAATAAGCCCTTACGCTTTTAACAAGTATTATTATCTCTCTGATTCAAACATTTGTTATTAAATTTTACCGAATAAAACAAGTATGTAAAATAAATATATAAACTAAATTAATGTGGTATTTCCAATGTCGTGTATGTTAAAAAAAACAAGTATGTAAACTAAATTAATGTGATATTTCCAATGTCATGTATATTAATAAAAAACTAATATGTTAAATAAGTATGTAAACTAAATTAATGTGGTATTTTCCAATGTCATGTATGTTAATAAAAAACAAGTATGTAATGTGTGAAATTAAAACTAAAAAATGTAAGGTAGTATGTGAAAGTAAAACTAAAAAATTGTATTTTAATATGTGAAAGTAAAAAAATGTAAACTAAATTCATGTGTGATGTTAATAAAAAACTGTAAAATAAAAAATGCAAACTAAATTAAGCCACATAAATAACATAAAAAACTGTAATGTAAACTAAAAAAATGCAAACTAAATTAGACCATATAAATAACATAAAAAACTAGTAAAAGTACATAAGTTCAATAACGTCAGTACAACACCTCCAGCAATATTCATGGCGTCTCAGGTCAAACGCCACCGCTCTCGACCAATCAGAAAAAAGTGGAATGGCCTACACTCGAATCTATACTACTTATTTCATATGCTTTGGCGGATATTTCTATCTCGTTTTTGAAAATGTATGTCTATTTCACGCGACTATAGTGTTTAAGTTTAGCAAAATATTTCTCCACTTTGTATTTGGACATAACTAGAAAACGAGTTTTGCTTCTATCAATTATATTCCTTGTTGCATGATTAAACATTGTTACAACAAACATGGCTTAAGAACTTCATCACTCAGAGTCGTTGTGTAATGTACGCTTTTACATTAGTACAATTTATACACAATTGCTAAAGAAATTGCTGTTTTCTACCTCTTACATACTATATCCTTGATTAATTTTAATACATGTTGAAATATATGTCTATACAAATGTTATACCCAAGCATTGGCTTTTACTCCTATGAATGATTTTCCTTAATACAGAGTGTTACATGTTTAAACACTAAGACAACAAATACGTCATACTATATTAACAGAGACAAATGCATCAGTTTGCCTAAAAAATAAAAACTGTCAAAATTAATTTGCTTAATTTAGTTTTGTCAAAAACATTTATTGTCTTCAATTATATCACTTTCCCCCAATCCAAGAAAACAAAAATAAAATTTCGTCAAAAAACTAATTTGTTCTATTTACCTTTTTCAAAAATATTTTGTCGCTAGATGGCGTCCAATAGAATCACTTCATTTGCACGTGGCAAATAGTCATGGGTCTCCCATAGGGACAAATTGGAACCCATCGCTTACTATTCTTGAAAAAGTGATTACAAAGGCCCCTTTCTGAAAAAATCCACGATTCTAAATTGTTAGCAAATCTGCAAACAATTATTCTCATGGCTTGAAGTTTTCACAGATGAAGGACCTTGAAAGCATTAATTAATCAATAAAATGTCAGACGTTTACAGTCTCGGCTTCTTAAAATTTGTGCTTATCTCTCACGAACTAATAATGATAGCTACATCTGACATCAACAGAATAGAGGAATGTCTCCTCCTTCAACTAGGCATTTAAATCACCCCATTATCNTATGTTAAATAAGTATGTAAACTAAATTAATGTGGTATTTTCCAATGTCATGTATGTTAATAAAAAACAAGTATGTAATGTGTGAAATTAAAACTAAAAAATGTAAGGTAGTATGTGAAAGTAAAACTAAAAAATGTAAGCTAATATGTGAAAGTAAAAAAAATGTAAACTAAATTCATGTGTGATGTTAATAAAAAACTGTAAAATAAAAAATGCAAACTAAATTAAGCCACATAAATAACATAAAAAACTGTAATGTAAACTAAAAAAATGCAAACTAAATTAGACCATATAAATAACATAAAAAACTAGTAAAAGTACATAAGTTCAATAACGTCAGTACAACACCTCCAGCAATATTCATGGCGTCTCAGGTCAAACGCCACCGCTCTCGACCAATCAGAAAAAAGTGGAATGGCCTACACTCGAATCTATACTACTTATTTCATATGCTTTGGCGGATATTTCTATCTCGTTTTTGAAAATGTATGTCTATTTCACGCGACTATAGTGTTTAAGTTTAGCAAAATATTTCTCCACTTTGTATTTGGACATAACTAGAAAACGAGTTTTGCTTCTATCAATTATATTCCTTGTTGCATGATTAAACATTGTTACAACAAACATGGCTTAAGAACTTCATCACTCAGAGTCGTTGTGTAATGTACGCTTTTACATTAGTACAATTTATACACAATTGCTAAAGAAATTGCTGTTTTCTACCTCTTACATACTATATCCTTGATTAATTTTAATACATATTGAAATATATGTCTATACAAATGTTATACCCAAGTATTGGCTTTTACATCTATGAATTATTTTCCTTAATGCAGAGTGTTGCATAATTAAGGACATTGTTANGTTAGCAAATCTGCAAACAATTATTCTCATGGCTTGAAGTTTTCACAGATGAAGGACCTTGAAAGCATTAATTAATCAATAAAATGTCAGACGTTTACAGTCTCGGCTTCTTAAAATTTGTGCTTATCTCTCACGAACTAATAATGATAGCTACATCTGACATCAACAGAATAGAGGAATGTCTCCTCCTTCAACTAGGCATTTAAATCACCCCATTATCGGATCCATTTTTGACGCATGGTGCTAGTGAACAACAATTGGCACACTACTTACAGAAAACAAAATATTTCTCATTATTTTTTGCTCTCTTATACATTATAACACGTTATTATCTGGACTTTAGATGCGGAAAGAAATGATAATTTTTCCTTGAAACTTCCAATGGGTTGTTGATGCTGACTTATTATTGTGAATGTATCGCCTATATTCTTTTTATTCTGTAAATTAAGATAGAAAATAAGACATGGGATTTAATTTAAAGCAGTATACAAATTGTATTTCACAACTTTACATTAAACTTTCAAGGTTTCTAAATCAATTCAATTGATTTGAAAATCCATATAAAATCAAATCAATTGATTTGATATCAATATGTAGACATCAATTTAAATGTTTATCACTGGTTTGTGCTAGAGAGATTGCGGGTCATTGTTATACAGGGCCAGGTCGCGTTATTGCTAGACAAGTAGTTTGGCGTCTCAAAAAAGTGATTCGGTACCCACCCTGGCTTAAACAACGTTGGTGATGAGCAAAAATTCCAAAAGTATATTGAAATATGTAAAAATGTATAATTCTTTTATCATTAATCATCGAAAAATTATACTTTTAAAAATATTAAACAATACTTTTGAAATAAAAAAATAGTAATTAAATTAATGGTCAATCACAATCATCAAATAGATGAATGTTTTCTAAGAGAAATTCATCTAAAATGTCTGTTTCTTCATTAACGATTTGTTCAAGCTGGATTTCTTTAGATTCTTTAACCAATTGCTCAAAAGATTTTTGAAGTTTCTGTGACAATGCTTCTACTCTTAACAATGACTCATTCAAGCTTTTGCCTAAAAGACTAAAATTAAAATGCCTAGCAAAAACACGTAATGTGACTAGATAAATTTACATCAATGGAAGGCAACCATTCTATTCTATAGTATCCTGGGCCGGAGCATCCCGCGAAAGATTATGATGTCACAACGTTTAATAAGTTTGCGTCGCTTCGAACCTTACATTAACTCAACTAATAATCAGCCGGATCTCAAAGACTAGAGACATTTTTCTGAGTGTTAAAAGTAAAAGTGATACTAAGGGCACCTTGAGTGATATTTTAAATTACTTTGCAGCAATTCATTGATAATAACAAGAAAACCCGTATACTTGTGGGAGAGCCAAATTTCGGATTGTAACAACATTCAATTAATTTTGGTTTGGACTTCCAAGAGGTAAGTGCACTTCCTTTTAAATACTTTTTCATAGATTTCTTAGATATGCTTGATAAATAAGAGTATTACTTCTAACTGTTAAAGGATACCACATATTCTGCTAAAAAATCAGCTTATAGAAAAATCTTTGGTATATAACTAAAATCTAATAATGATATTACAAAAATTAATTTCAATGGAGCTTAGTTTAGTTAGTGTAGGTAATGCATTTAATTTCAATGGAGCTTAGTTTAGTTAGTGTAGGTAATGCATTTAAAAGGAACAATGGATCAGGTCGTGGTGCTAATAGCCAGGTAAACAATTGTTCTAAACTGAGTCCAAGCAAAATTGAATTTCGAAAATCTTGGAAACATGATGAATTGAATTATGACATTACCAGCACCCAAGAAAAGATTAATCCTAAACTGAATTTTGAAATCACAAAAATTTAAAAGCCCTAAAAATATGTTTTTACAGTGAAATTATTTATAAAAATTTATTACGGTTTAGGGATTAAGAGCATAACTTCATGTAAAATACTTAAATTGTTACGTATACATCTAGCTAATGGATATATTATTATAATAAATCCAATGCAATTTAAAATGACCATGTAAGATATAATAATAATGGGCACGGAATGCAGATGGCTATTTATGTTATTAATTACATAAGTGTAAACAAAGTAAATACAAACGTTGTTTGAATGAAATCTTGAGGGGATGATGTGAATGGGAGTCTGGAATATGGCTTTTGTGAGAGGGAAAACTTAAGAAGCGCTTTTCATAGGAAACTGTTGGCGAGAACTTAAAACTTGATAGAGAAGTCGTTAGATAACAATTGGCTTGATCTAAAAATATAACACTGTGTTTTGTGTATTCTTAATAAGGAATTACAAATATACTTAATTAAGATTTCGATGAAGTATCAAAAATTGATACATTTCAAATTCACTAAATCTCTAATTACAAAAGGTCTCCTTTTGATACCTTTACCCTCTCATTAAGTTCCCGAGTTGCAATTTTAACGGAGCATTAAAAGAACAGTCTTAACATACCACCCCCCCCCCAGAAAAGTACTTTCACTATTTTTTAAATACTTTATTTTTTTACAAGTGAACTTTACTCTTTAAACAAAAGTTTGAAAGCAGAGTTGCTTGTTTAATATATAATTAAAAACCTCGATTATTGATATTAATGTACAACATTTAAACTACCTTTAAAACAATCAAACACACGAGGAAACGGGACGTAACGCTGACGGATGAAATGTGAAATTTGATTGATTAATGATATGTAACATTCCTCTAAGTCCTCTTCGACATGATTGTCAACAGTAATGCGTGTCCGGAGTTCATTGAAGGGAACATCGAAATAGAATTCAAGCAGATGCTCATAAACTGAATGTGTCGTATAATGAAAACTAGGAGTTTGACAGGTAGTCGAAAAAAGTTTCTTTAAACTATCAATTACCTAAATATTACATATCTTGTAAAAGTATATGCCTGCTCGCATATAACATAAAAGATATACATACAATACAACTCACTTCATTTTAGAGAGCGGAAAAAATTGCGTTTAAAAATATCAAAACGTACACATAAAATTGGGTAAAATCAAGGATTAAATTGCAAAAAAAATGCGTAACATTGGAATAGATTTGCCTTCCATTCTAATGTAACTTGTTCAACATCCAGGAAACGATAGGCCATTTCCAATAATTAAAAGCTGAAAAACATATTTTACAAAAACTTAGAATTCTCATTGTTAAATTTTACCAATTGAACTTAGTTTAGGCATTTTGCATCTCAAATTTAGCAACAATGACAGTATTTGACTTGTAACAAAGTACTTCAATGTACACAGCGATTCAAGATTTTTTTCGAACTTTAAATTTTAACTGTGTCTAAAAAGAAAATCAATAAATCGATTTGTTTTTCTACTGTCTTCAAGAAAGTAAGGAATTCTATTTACTGACGAAGGATATTTCCATTTGTATGTACCATAAATATGCAAAATTCTCGCATTGGGATCTAGAAAAGCAATAATGTTATCACAAAAATGTCTTCTACACCCCAAAACATATTGCATGATGTGGTTTTTCAGTCAAATTCTTCCTACCCCTTTACTTTTTCCCAAGAGATTGAACTGTGAATGGTGAAAATTACAGTGAGATTTTATAACAGAATGTTATTCCGCATCTGAAGAACAAAATACGGTTATCAAACACAATTTTATGCAGGATGGAGAGATATCTCCACAACAAATGAGGTTAAGTATTCTCCACAAAAACTTTTCTTGCGATAGGTCTTGGTTTATATCGCCTAGCTATTCTTCTGATCTTAATCCGTGAGATTACTCCCCCTCCCTTAGTGCTGCATGAAGGAAAAGGTGATTGTTAAGCAATTCAAGTAATTGGACGACAGTATTGCAAAGCTTTTCAATAAAATTCCCCAATAGTTCCTTGCCAATGTTATCAAAGTTTGTGCCAAAAAGTGTTTAGATGCAAATGGAAGCCCCTTGCCAACATATATAATATGCAAATTCAGAGCACAGAAGCAAGCTTCATCAAATTTGTCGATGACATTATATGCTGTGTTATTGACAAAATGGGCAAGGATGATGTGCCTGTTGCTACTGCGGAATTTCAAATTTAGCTTCAAATGAACAATTTCATTCTTAATGAACAAAAATCTTTTGTTCAATCGCAAGCATGAAATGCCAACCACAGCTTACAGTTTCTCTTTTTGATATTAATGTCTCTTCCTCAGTTGACTTATAGCATTAATGGTTGGGGAGGTGCAAATAGACTATGTATCCTTGATAAAATCCAAGAGATTCATAATTTCTAATAACATTGCTAAATTTAATTTACTCCCTGTTCAGAAATGGTCGTTTCAATAGTCTACTGATCATTCCCTAAACGAAATCATCCCCAAGCGAGAAAGTTACGCGACAGAGCATCTGCGTGAACAAAACCCAGGAACAGATCTCCAAGCCCCAGACAGACCTTTTTTAAATATCTTAGTTGTCTATCTGTAAGTCCCATGTAATTTTCGGAAATATTTTAATAAATTCTAGTTCTAATTGCTTTAGTTTTGTTACTGTTCCTAATAAAACCATTGATATAATTTGTTACATTTGTCAAAAATTATTTGACAAAAAATTTCGAAGAAATTAATGAATCACCCTGTATTATTTGCTGCTTAATATTAAGAGGCATGTAAATCGACTACATCTGAGAAACTATTTCGTTCATAACAACAAGCGCTATACACATAGGTGGGGAAAATCCGATTAATCTGTGAAAATTTCTAAAATCGATTAAAAGGTGATACAAATCAAACATGAATTACCGGTAATAGCAAAATTGATCGAGTAATCGATTTTGGAATTTTGATTTCATTCCAATTTTTGAATTATTACAAAGAAAATACATGGAAATTTTCCGCATTAATGCCCGAAATTTTGTTATTATATAAATTTTAAACTTGTAACAATTTTGATTGCAAATACAATGTTAACGATGAGAAAGAATTTTATTTCCTCGGCAGACAATACTTGTATTATGAAAAAGCATGCCCAGTACAAGAGATGTCCAGGATTGTACTCCTCTAAAATTGACAAGGGGCTCTAAATTTGAGTACTGTACTTTATATTATATTTTGACCAAAACATACTTTCTCAACAATGCCCCAAACTGTAATATAACTTTAGTTATTCTATAAATTTCAAGCCTGAATTATTATTAGCTTATAATCTTGTTAATGAGTTTCTTGATAGATGCAGATATTACAGATATAGACACAACCCCCCAAACCCCCACCTGTCTACGGGTATGTACTGCGCATAACTTCCTGAAACTTTAGATTTTTAAATAGGACTGTACTCCTACTCCTAAATAATTAACGAAGGAGGGGGGCTTCAATTTTAAACTTGAGTACTGTATTTTAATATTATATTTTGACCAAGCATATGACCTTTGGAGCAATTCTAAATGCTCCATTGTAACCATTGAAATAAATCCTGCATTCTGTTTAAATGAATCAACAACTGTTATACACACCCCAAATGAAACAAAATTCACTTACTTTAACATGCATTTTCCAAAGCACAACAATACTCAAATTCACCTCTAGTATATATTGATGCTACTACGAGTGATATATTATTGGCACAATTTATCACAAGTAAAACTTCCTCCTTTCAGAACAACTATTAAAAAATAAGAATTTCTAATTTTTTCTAAGAATTCTAAATAGCACAGTCTTTTTACATTCTTTTAACTGATAATACCATAATATTAATTTGAAAAATCTGAAAGGACCGCAGGTTAGAGGTGACATGACCTCCGACTTTGCCCAAGGCACACCTCAGCCCCATCGGATTGGGTGATCTATTTACATAAAGACAAAATTTCCAAAATTCATAATAGGCTTGGAGAAATTTGTTTGAAAATGTAAATATACGATTGGTCGTTTTAAAAGAACATAGGCAGTTTAATGTTACGTGCGAATTATTCTAAAATTCTCAATTAACCTATTAATTAGTCAATTAATTGCGCCTCATCTAGGCGATTAATGAAAACTAAGGTCTCAGCCCAAAAATAAATACAGTTTGGCGTGTTGAGAGTTAATTGCTTTTAAATTCAGTAATTTCTTATAACCAGGCTTAGTAAACGTATGCATCTAAAAGTTTAAAATATGCGCCTATAATATGCAACATAAAATACCTAAATATGTATCTAAATATGTAACTAAGAATAGGTAGAAGAACAAGTTTTTATTGCAATGAAGTATTACAAACACAAAATAGTAAATTATAAAGATTTTCTTCAGTAAGATCGGTCAATTATCAATTATCGATAATGAACAAAAAAACAAGAAAATGTTTTAAATAATAAAGTCAATTTTACTTAAAACAACTTCGGAGAAAAATGAGTTCACGAAATGTTTCTGGATTCAGACTTTCCCGACACGTAGTAATTACATTTCCTGCGTTGGATCAATGTCCTTCACTGGGTGCCGCAATAGCCGGGATTTCGAGGAGTCCTTGCGCTTTTTCGCTAATTTTTACGTAATGTAAGGAAATTTTATTAAGAAACACTTTGCTTGTTTTCGGCAGTTTTAATGACTATCCACTAATTGATAATTGATTCGGTTAGTAAAAAATGTTCGCTTGGCGTCAATTATCAATTATCAATCAATTAATCGCACTGAATTAAAATTCAAACCTAATTCAGTTTAAATTTAACGTGTAGCGGAATTCTTGTTAATTGCATATTAAATTTGATATGAAAGTTATTTAAATCGGGCCATTGACCATTTATCTTTTAACTAAACAATATTAATAGTAATGGGTTCATTCTGCTCCAAAAGAGGGGAGCTAGCTTCGCTTTTGGGGGAATTGCCCCACCCCCGCGTAGCTACGCCAGTGGTTTGTTTAACAAATTAGTAAGAAATTCTGAGTAATTAATCACTTTTATTTGCGCATTTCTAAGGTATGTGCAGCAATAAGTTGCTTTGTGTTAAAAATATGCATCTAAAATATGTACCCAAAATATGGCACAAAAATTCGAAATATATCATTTAAATATGCATCTATGCATTTATGCATATATACTAAGCCTGCTTATAACACACTAAATTTGATTCATGAATGTGAAATTTATAGACATCTTCATGGGTAAATAAAATAAAATAACGATAAAACAAGTAGCTTACATATTTCTCTGGCAAAATGCTTGTGTAGTAGTTCTCCAAAACCACAAAATTTATATTAAGCGAAAATAAAGCATTCTTTGAATAACTGCAGTACATTGTAGGCAATTCTGAAGAACGAATCAATGACACCAAGGATTCTTCAACCGCACACAGAGGATCAATTACCCAAATGCAGTTGTAATCCTCAAACGAATCCAATGAGATGTCCTCCATTGTATTCATGTACTAAATACAGTTCACTAAATATTCGTGCTAGAAATTTTAATGAATTGAAATATACTGTAGAAAACCAATAAAACTTAAATTTAAGTTAAATTTTAGAAATTAAGAGTAGAACTTAAGTGAAAGCAGTTAAAATGAATCGAAAACTACATGATATAATAGTCATGGACGCCTTAACCAATTATTGGTCGAGATGACCTTGATAATAGTATAAAAAAGTTGGCTTACGGTGATTGATAAAAATACATTTTCCTTTTCTTGATGGTGTTCCAAACGTATGACATTGGGATAACACTGCAATATATTATCTAAAAATGAATATTATATTATCATCTAAATATACACCCAAATTTCAAACACCAGGGTTGTAAAAAGTGTATTTTTACAAAAAACGTTTTACATCAATTAAATCTATTGTAAAAATTGAAAGGGTTGCGTAACTTTTATGATTCTTGTAAAATATAATTCTTAATAATTTACATTTTTCAAATTACATATTACATTTGATGCTTTTGATATTGCAAATAAGTGTTCAATATCACAAATTCAGCAATATATATTACAATTGACGCTTTCTATATTAAACTGGGAAAAGGTGTAGAATTGTACTTCATTTTCTCACCTTAAATACCAGCCGGTACACAATTTAAGTCAGAATAATTAGATGCCTGCCACAGATTTTTCACTTGTCTCTTAATCAAAAACTCTTTTCTTCATCTAGTGGGGTGCGAACCTAATTCACACTAAGAGAATGTGTTAGGCCAGATTACAAAAATCGCTACATTTTTCGTGTTTGCTTCAGATAGGACTAAAATAATTCGAAACGACACTATCATTTCATCCACTCAGTTGTATTGAAAAATATCCAGAGGTTTCACATTGCACAGCACATAAACTGTACGCGCATTTCAACTACATGCAATTGAAATGATTGGAATATCAAATTTAAGATAAAAGGAGCGAGCGCAAAGTTCTGGTGAATAAGAATCAATTGGTTAAAAACAACCGTATATATAACAAATAGGAAATTCATTTATTTTTCAATGAAAAGAAAAAAGAGGTATAATTATCATGATTCACGCAACACGTTTTAAATTCAACCAGATAACTATTTTGACTGATGCATTTTTCTTGAAGTGCTTCCTTTCGAAATTTGACGAAAAATCGTTATCTGAGCATTTCAACAGTGTCAAGAAAAGAAAGAGTCCATCTTACGTTTCTAACATCATTTGACTTATTTATCTAATTCACCAGAACTTTTGAATCACAATGTATAACGAAAAATAACCATACCCTTGTTGAAAATATCAGAACTAAGCTTTGCCTTCATCCAAAAATTGAAATCTTCACACTGTGTGAAATCCAAACAAAGAAGAGAATAAAACAAAGTATCACATGGGAGGTCCTCCGGAATTAATGAATGCATTGAGATTGGTTTATGCAATCTTTGAATAAATCCATCGGCCTAAATGACGTAAAATTAATCACTTTAAAACAATTTTAACTCGGTTATTCGACCGAGCCATGTTGAGTGATAAAGGGAGTTGTGTCAATCAATTCTTCAACTTGCTGGGAGCAAAATCATGACAAAAGCAATCTAATTAATAATCATGTGCTCATTTTTCATTTATCAATTTACATGTCTAGTGTCATAAGTTGATGAATTCATGCGTCTATTTAAAAGTTAAAATTAGAATTGCAAACCTCCCACTGATTAAACAGCAAAATAAATTAGATTAGGACAATATTTTTTGAAAAAATAGTACAAATTAGGACAGAATTTTTTGGATTATAAGACCGTTTTTAGGAAAATTAATGTGTTTTTATTAGGACGAATTTAAACAATTGCACAGTGAAAGTGTAAAAGCCAAAGAGAACTTATCTGTAATCTAAAAGAAATGAGCAGCCATAGAAATTATGTCAATAACCCAGCATTGCATATAGATAACTATTAAAAAAACTAAAATTCTATGACTAGAGTGTGAAAACCAACTGCAATATTTATTTGAATATTACTTTTTTAAACTGAACAACTCAGAACAACAAACTAATTATCTACTCTAGATTTGTCGTCATAAAGGGTCATTAATCAAGTATTACAGAACAAACTTCATAATAAATTTAAAACGAAAATGCTACAATAGAATATCAATAAAAATACTTGCAAAATAGGTAGATAGATAGATAGAAATGTTTTTTAACACACTTCAGAGCAATGATTTTTATCAGAAAATTATAAATATTTTAGGTATCAAAAGATATGTAAAACTAGGACTAGTCGGTATTTTTCGAAAAAACTAAAATTTGCAAAATTTAGGACAAATTAGGATTCTAGGACAAGTAGGAGGTCTGTAATTGCAATTATATTTATTAGTTTCATATGGACAATTGCTGTCCCATTTTTATAATGGCTGTATAAAAGATTAGAAAAATCTGCAATATGTTAAAAAAATAAATGAATAAACATGCCTAGTTCAAGAGTATGTCAACGCTCGAAGAGGGCTGACTTTGCTAGCATTACTCGGAAGATTTTCTACCATTACCAATACCACTCACTAGGTGTTTTGAAAAATAGTAACCGACTTTCAAGGGCATACATAAAACCAACATCACTCTTGTTAGATGCACTAGTGCTTGCGCGGTTATTTTTTCATTGTTGAAATTTAGCTATGTAAGCAATATAGGGTTAAATTGAAACTAGAAGGGCATAAAATATTAGGAACTAATGTAATTTGAAATTGGAGGTTACGCGCGAAAATAAACTATGGTTAGATTTAAGACACGAACGTTATGTTGCGTTAAACTGGCATTTTGTACAAGAACCGCAACAAACAATCGAGTGATTTGATCGGGCAAACGACTGTTAGTCTTAATTAAAATTCTGAAACACGCATCTCTGAATAACAAGTAAAATCGTTGGAAATGTTTTTCATTATCACTACATGTAGAATATTTGAAACCAACTGATTTCCAACCCTATCATTAATATCCTAAAAAATCATCTTACTGTCTTATGAGATAATATATTGATTCAGATATAGTTTGTTAATTATAGAATTTAGAAAATAAAAGTTGTAGTTTGAAAAAACATACAGCAGCTTCCACAACAACTTGTCGCTTTACAATATCGTACATTACGTTGGTGCCAATGCGAGATTTACTGAGAGGCGGTTGGAAGTTGGAAAACAAAGAAGGGTAGTTTTCCTTCATAAACTTTAACTGCTGGTTTGCATGCCATTTTCTCGTCATTGTTTTGAAGCATTTAGACTGGAGGTGGCGATCACAGAGTGCTTGCATTGAATTGATTTTATGTAAGATATCTCTAAAAGCGAAAGCGTATTGATTGTTAATAAAAAATAATTACGAATATTTTAGAATTAATTAATAATAAAAAAATGGAATTACTCAGAATTTAGTATCTAAAAATAAAAAAACATCGATTGCAATTATTAAAAATTAATGAAATTTAAATAAAGGAAGCCAATGGTAATGTGCAAATACTTAGAGGGATTCTTGCATATACAGTAAAAATTAAAAACATACACAACTTCATCATGAAAGACGTCTGAAGCAACTTCTTGTGAGATGGACAAACATATCTCGGATATGATTACTTCGCATGCTTGGCGTGTAACTTGTTCCTTTGCAATTGCAATCTGCTTTTCTTCCAATACCCTTTGGTAGCATTCCTTAGCTAAAAAGGCGGATAATTTTTGTTGTAACTGATAAAATATTACCCAAACTTTTAACTTCTACAACGACAAAGTCCAAAATTAGCTCATCAATGATTTGATTACTCAAACGAATGAACGTTTCCTTCTGTCTAAATTAATTTACATTGTTGACAAACGTCAATATTATTTATTTCGCTTGAAGTAAAAAATATGATATGGGCAAATATACTATTTCATAAAAACAATGATGTTTTGAAAACAATGCAAAGGCATTCTTAAAGTTCGTTATTGCAGGTTGGGAGATACACAAATTTGATAATTTAGAAGTAAAATATATTCTTAAAAAGCACATTAACTTCAGGCAAAGAAATGATGTCAACATCGTACAATGAACAACTGAGAAAATGCACCTGCAATAATTGGTGTAAAACATAGACTATAGCTCAAAAATACAAATACATGGTTTGTGGAACAAATTAGTGAAATAAGTTATTGAATAATGTAACAATAAAAATACGAAAAATAACAATCAAATCACAAATGAATTGTACCTTTTTTCAGATTGCAGACACTCAAGTACAATAGTCCTTACTTCTTCAGATACTTTCATTGTTATTACGTCTTCAACAAATAATGCAGCTGAATCTTTCATATTACTCAATTTTCGATAAAACTCTTGAGCCATTTTTACCACCAAATAGTCTAAGTCAAAATTTAACTGGTCTTCTTGATAAAGACTTTACCTATCTCCTTGTTAATGAATTCTTCGAGTATTTCATTTGGTAGGAAATCCATGGATGAATCTAAACAAAAAACACATTTTATACACATCAATTGCATACAATAAAATGAAAAGCTACAATAAATTTATAAATGAATAACTTTGCTTATTCACATGTCAGCACGAAAATATTTTACCATGTGCTGCTGAGTTTCAACTATTCTGGGAAATTGGATTTGAAAAAAGAAACTCGTCGAACTAAACCAACTACTAGTTTCTATACGGCTGTTCCAACTTGTAAATTCTCACAAGAAAAATTTTACATTTTGCGGTCAGCGATCGAAATAGGATCTTTGTAAAAAATCTTTATAAAATAAAATTCGTCCTATTGCAAAAAAGTTGTTATAATATATTTTTTTATTAAGGCAAGGGTGGTTTTAGTATGTTATTGATACATATAATAAGTAATCTACATGACGGGTGCCCGCAATTGGTTTGAACCGCTTTTTTGGACTTTGTATTTAATTGAAAAAAACCTGAGTAATTGATGTACAATTATAACTGCAAGGATAATGTATAATTCTTCCAGCTAGTAGTGTGAGGGTACTGGTACAACTCGCATTGAACAGAAACCACCCCATTATTGTAAAGAAATCAACCCCTAACTCTAAAACTCTGGATAGTATTGCTACATTGAATTGGCATTAAGTTGCAGCTTAAGCGATGGCCTGTAAGGTGTTTTCTGCACTTGAATACAAATGCTAGTTTTAAAAAACTAGAATAATGGTTAATCATACACCGCTCCCCTATTTCCATCACTAGAAATTATGAAAGTAAGTCAATTAATGAAAAATCATTCTACAATTGACATTGACTTTATAAAAAAAATTGTATAAACACTGTTTTCACGAAATACATGCTGGATTATTTGTGAACAAACAAAGTGTGCCACAATTTAGATGATAACGGCTCGGAGACCCACTTAGAATGGTCAAAATGCAATGTATTTTTCTCACAATTATAAGAAATTTTACTCTGTGTTTCTTATATCTTTGGGCGTTCAGGAATTGATCAGCATGATGGTTCGTGGCGCAGAATGAAACTTTCGTTTTACAGCATTGCATTACTTTTAGCTACAATTTTCAGATTTCAAATCCATGAAATTATAATGAATGATCTTTAAACGCGAACAGAGACTGGCTCAAATATGTTTCTTATACCACGACTGTTCAGGGGCGTACGCAGGATTTTCTGACGGGGGGGGCATCATCGTCATTTCCCAATGCGAAAATTTTTGAAAATATTGAGAAATTAGACCCTAAAAAATGCATTTCACGATCCTAGATTTTAAATTTTTCAATTTTTTACGAAAAATATTTTGATTTATCCAGCCAAAATCAATTTTGGAAACCCCCAGTATATCCTATGCAAAAATCATGCTAATACAATTTTTATTTCACGTACCCAAATAAAATTACAAAATAAAGTTCGTATGCTACTTTTCGCGCACCCTGTATATGATATAGATAACGTAAATTTAGAAGATGCCTTAACATGGCCATACCCTTACCTCGTGATAATAATGGCGAATATGAAAAGCGTAAGCCTTTAATGGGTATGTGTCTCTTCAAAAACACAAGCTAAGGGAGACTTCTCGCAAATTTATATCAGGTACAAATAAATGTAGACTAGGAATGCCTCGGAGGCAAATTAAAAAATTTGTTATTATGCAATTAGACAGAGAAAGCTGTATTAACAATACAATACATACTATTGAAAGGCCACCATCATTTAAAATCGAAGCGGAATATGGAATATTTTCTGAATTGGACAATATAATTCTAATATATTTGCAAAAACGTTCCCTACAGTGAGACACAATCAAGGCCGCGACTCGGTTGCGTTTACAAAAACGCAACTTTTCACGCAACTTTGGGGTGTTTTTCTTTTTAACGCAACTTATGGTATTTTANAAAAATGCATTTCACGATCCTAGATTTTAAATTTTTCAATTTTTTACGAAAAATATTTTGATTTATCCAGTCAAAATCAATTTTGGAAACCCCCAGTATATCCTATGAAAAATCATGCTAATACAATTTTTATTTCACGTACCCAAATAAAATTACAAAATAAAGTTCGTATGCTACTTTTCGCGCACCCTGTATATGATATAGATAACGTAAATTTAGAAGATGCCTTAACATGGCCATACCCTTACCTCGTGATAATAATGGCGAATATGAAAAGCGTAAGCCTTTAATGGGTATGTGTCTCTTCAAAAACACAAGCTAAGGGAGACTTCTCGCAAATTTATATCAGGTACAAATAAATGTAGACTAGGAATGCCTCGGAGGCAAATTAAAAAATTTGTTATTATGCAATTAGACAGAGAAAGCTGTATTAACAATACAATACATANCCAAGATGTTACACGTTACCTGCCTTGCACACGGCTTATCTCGAGTAGCTGATATGGTCCGTTTGAAGCACTCTTTGGTCGACAATTTTCTCACTAAATCGAGGAAAATATTCACTCATTCTCCAAGACGCCAACGTTTATTCAGAGAAGTCACTGGCTTACCGTTACCACCGAAACCTGTCACTACACGTTGGAATACATGGTTATTCGGGGTTTTTTATTTCACAGAAAATTTGGTTAGTTTCGAACAATTCGTTGTTTACATGATCTCGGAGGAGCCAGATTCTACAATTTTCACCGATCTTCTTGGCATGATTCAAAACGACCAACTGAGAACGCAGCTTGTATTTATATCATCAAATTTCAAAATTCTTAGTGAATCAATCGAAAAAATACAAGGGAGATAGGCGATTCAAGACAGTCTAAAGATACTCGAAAATGCACAGAACTCACTTACAGCGGACCCATACAGAACGAAGATGCAGGCTGTTTTGGACAGAAACCCAGATTTGGAAAAAATGCTGAGCTACAAAGCTATTTTGGATGGCAACCCCGCGACAACCACCGTTGAACCTCTTGATGCCCTGACATTCAAAAACTCGCCCCTTGTGTCCGCTGAAGTGGAACGGGTATTCTCGAGCATGGGCGAGTTTCAAGCACCTCAGCGACTCTCCATGTTGCCAGACAATTTAAAAAAATATGCCATCATTTACTGGTATTATACTGTTGTGAAAAAACGGGATAATTAATTTTTCGTTATAAAATTTTTGTATTTTTACGCAATTTTTAACGCAATTTTTGCCAATTTTTGACGCAATTTTAACGCAACTTTGACTGTTTTTTACGCAACAAAATCGCGGCCTTGGACACAATGCTTGTTGAATTTTGTCCATCAATTTTTATTGCTCTAAGATCGCATTCAAATGCAGCATTTCTAGCTAATGTTGAACAAGCAAAAGGAATTTCATCTTATTCAATTAACTATCTCACAAAAGAAAATGTCAAAACAGTTGCCGTTTTGCCTCTAATAAAAAAGGCGACTCAAATAATTAGGAAATATCAATCCATTGCTGATAATTCAGGTACAAATATTAGAACAGCAAAGCATTTTCTTACTGCTGCAACCACCCAAGTAACTGGAATTGCTGAAATTTTCTCTCAACAAGCTATTGCAGCGCTCATGGGGAAGCCCTTATGTATTAGTGTGTTCATGCAAACCCCGAAATTATATACATTCGAAATAGGCTAAAAATTAATGACAATTTTAAAGCATCTGATGACAAATTTGAAAATCGTGAAGATACATACAATTGCATTTGCCAATAGGCGGCGAAGCTACAATAGAAATTGTTAAAACTAAGGAAGGCTTTAAAATAATACCCCAATATATGTTTTATGCCCACAGAGGAGAAGGACTTAAAAATATGAGTTTGTATGAATATGCTGCTAACACTATTATAACACGAAAAACTCGTGAACATATCAATGAAAGCATCATTGGTCCTTGCAGCAATGCTCGCTTTAGTTTTATTGACTTTTGTGAATTTCGTGAACAATGCTTAAGATCTAAACAACTTCTGCCTGCCATCTGTAGAATCTTTATACCCACCTATCCTGGTACAAAATTACAAAATCCATCCACGTTATGAACCAAAAGAGCCAATCGCTTTGTTGAATTTGTACCTGTAATTTTTTATCTATGGGATATAAATAATTTACCAGATATTACATTTAAAGCTGTAGAATATAGCATGATATCTGATGCAATATCGAGTGATTTCATCTCAAAATCAAGGTATCTACTAATTCAAAATATTACATGCAATAACAAAGTAAATCATTCAGCAACGCGGTTGATGAATACTTTTAGATTTCAAACCGCGGTACAGATGGAGCAATATTGCCAATCCTCCAAATGCAAATCGTAGTAACAATAGTGAAACCGCTGAAAATTTGATATATACAATTCATGCAGATGATTTGCAAGGCAAAATTTTATCATATTCAAGTAATAATTCTAGAATGACAAATTTGCATGAGAAAGTCAGGCATCTGCGAGAAATCTTTCAATCACAAACTTATTCATATCTGCACAATTCTCTATTAATTATAGCAAAGCAATGCAGTAAAGAATTCATGAAAAACACTTATAAAGAATTAGTAAATTTCAACACTACAAACTATTCGAACATTTCCCCTCTCAACGATTTGGAAAGCCCACATAATGCCATTCTTTCCACTGTTAATTTTCAATTACTTCCTGATTTTAATCTAAATGAAAATCAAGAAATTGTTGCAAAAACAATTTTGACATGGATAAACGCAAATAGGAAACATACATTAGAACCATCCAAATATTTAAAACCGGAAGAATTTTATATATTTCTACATGGTGGCCCTGAACCAGGTAAATCCCATTTTGCCGATATATAACCACAATTGTAGGAGAATCAACCAAATCAGTAGTTACTAAATGGAATGAATATGATGTGATAGCACAGAATGCATAATAATTCCATTGGAAATGGAAGTGTATCCCAACGTAATACCAATACCCAGAGATATCTTAGGAAGACAAACAGGTAAAGTGCCAATGATAAAATTTCGACATTTCCCCTGTACTATAGCATATTGCATTACTTTTCATAAATGTCAGGGGATGACTTCAAACAAAGCTATCCTTGACATATCATCTGCGCCTGGAAAATGTCAGTCATTAAACTTCCATCCTGTCTATGTAGGACTAACACGTGTAAAGCTATCCAAAGATACTAGATTGCTACAGCTTTCATTTGCCGATTGGAAACGCCTTGATAGACTTAAAGCAAAAATGGAATTACGTAATTATATTGAACTGAATTAATCTCTTGATTAGTTCTCTTTACTAATTAATAAAATGCAACTGAATGCCTAATTACAACTCACTCCAGTATTTCAATTCATTATGAAGCAGTGGGAGGGAGGGACATTTATCTAATTTGACTAGGTTTTTATTTCACTGTTGTTAAAAATTTATAAAAGACCTTTAATTTCTATAGTCCTTTAATATTTTTCTTTGAGATAATCATATTTTGCCCTAGTGTTACAATTATATAACTGCTCTCATGAAAAATTACGTATTTTTACTAAATTAACTGCAGTTCTTAAACAATTTTGGTGCATTATTTATAATATTTTGTAAGCTACTTCCCGAATTGTCATTGAACTAACAACGACTACACTATTAAGATTCAAAGTGAAAATTTGGGATATAGCACACAATCAGCTATATAGAGGATGGCTGTCTTACAACACTACTGTTGTTATGATTTATACATTTTTAGCCATCTTTTAAAGTCAATTGTGGTATTGCATTCGATGCTTATGCAATTTTAAATGTAAATAAATAAATAAATAAATTCTATGTGTTTTAATTATGCAAATAATTGCATGTTTTAAACAATATTGGCGAAACAGTTAATCACTTAGTTTTAAGTTACAGGCTCTGATCTATTTAAAATAAGACATGTATCATAACTATAGATTTCTAATTCAATTGTCCAAAATTCCAAAGGCAATTGCTACAATTAGATATATAAATAGTATTAAATTTTCAAAGTAAAAAATTAAAAAATGATTTTAATATATAACTCTAATAAAAAATTAGAAGAATTTTTCACTAAATTTACTACTCTATACTGATATTTTTGGTAATATGCATATATACATTTTCTACATAGAATAAATGTAGAATATACTTAGATGAATATTCTTTCTAACCTTCACACGTATCTATGTAAATATTAAAAATATGTTTTTAGGATAGAAAAACTGTAGAATATACAAAAAGTAATGCTATTTCTAACATCCATATATAGGGTTATCAAAAAAACCGTCGAACTTTAAAAAAATGACAATTTCATGACAACTTCTAATTTCAACACGGAATAGCTTAGGACAATGTAATTGTATTTCATTGATTTTCATGAACAATAGAGATTTATTTCATTGAAATTTCTATGAACCTGAGAGATACTTAAGCATAAATTTATTTCATTGATTTGTATAGCATTATTTAGTGAAAATGGCTAATAGAAAAAGTCTACAACAACGAATTTTCTGCATCAAGAAATTTTATGAACTGGGTAATGTGAATTCCGTTT
>CABFPE010000078.1:1753212-1766984 GCA_900660155.1 Hofstenia miamia
ATTATACAATTGCATATACCTTCAACAAATCAAACAAAAGCCTTTCTAATTAAAATTAATTTCCTCCTAAGAGCAAAAAGCGAAAATTGAATATCGCAATTTGAAATATTCTTTTTAGTGATAAAGGACTGCCATGTAAATCACTAACTTATCTAACATTATGACATAGATCTGTGATTTAACACAATCAAGGATTGTAAACTCAAAGGGTCATTTTTAGCATATTTTAAAATTTCAACCTTATGTAAATATCCAATGCCGTAGAACAAAAACAATTTAATGAAAGTAACCTTATTGAGGAACGGCCTTCTCAAATTATAGTATATTCAATGTAATTTCAATTGCTATTTTGTAGAATAATTTCGTTTTTTTACTCATTCTAATAAAAAATACCTTCTAATTCAGGAGTAAAACTTTCATCGAAGCTTGAATAAGGCGAACGGATTTCAATGTTTCCGATCGGCCCATTGTTGATGATCTCCCCTAACAATTAAAATAATAAGAGCTTATCCTGCAATAAGTGATGACTTACCAAGTGATCTCCCATTTTTCTTCTTGTCTACTAACACGGTTTCTTTTTGCCTGCTTGTTCCATTAGAAAAGGACTCGTTCTTGCGACTGAAAGTAACAGTAATATGGTCGTTATCAACTTCTAACTCATTAGCTATAAGAAAAGTTACAGCTGCTGTGTGACTAGAGAATCCAAACAATTGGGTGACAAAATCAATGGATCGTGAATCTCGCTCTTTATTGTAAGCAGTTTGACAAAGAACTTTGAAAGCAGATATTCGCATTCGATTAAAATATCGGGAGAGCAAGCATGACAGAACATAAGGTGATCTTTTAACAAGACGAAAGAATCTAAAACGAACATGAATCACACAGGCAAATATATTCACAATACATCGCAATTTCGTTTACAAATCCGCAAACTAACCTGACAAAATTGTTGGCAATAAAGGCCTTGCTGATCTGCATACACAGTTGAACAATAGGATCTGCTCGATGGGATTTTGAGAGATGTTGCAGATCGCTCACAACATCTCCGTTATCAATATTTAGCATCATCTCATACGCACTAAACAAATGTCAGATGTAAACGTGTAAACAACAGAAATATATAATTGGTTTGTACTATTCCCATAGAGTCCGCAAATAAGTGAATTAGCTTATAGTAACACTTTATGTCGAATGCATTTGCATAATTCAATAGTTTTAAAAGAACTTACATCATTTCGGATTTATTGGGAGATGAATACCCGTCCCGAGCAGCGTCTTCGTACATTTGCCGCAATGATTTAAGGGATTTACTCAAATGTTCATTGTTAACATGCTCATCAAAGTTGTGACGACTTTCTTCACATAACTCATATCCAATTACAATATGAAACCTAAATAATCATGTTTTGGAACATTAATTCAAAATTTAATATCATTTAGATTTTACTAAATCAAAAATAGGCGGTTAGCAGGTATGTGTCATCATGAATCGTACTACCTATACCGGATTACAGGAATATATGATTTAATCCAGTCACAGTCCGCGACAATGAATGACACCGACATAAGCAGTAAAAGATTTTTTAAAATGTTGCATGAGATGTTGCAGGTAGCAGTTCAGTTGGAAGGTTTTTAAGAAAAATTGAAATGAAGTCATATTCTGTCCTATAAACATTTTCAGATTTGCAATAAGGACGTAGATTGCTTAATGTATAAGAATTATAATTTCCAATTAATTAACATTTATATCATGCTAACATACATGTACATAACATTGAAGTTGAGAGAGAAAGAGAATTGTTACCCTAAGTGTCACTTTGCATATGTACAAACAAGGTGTACAAATAACATTTAGTATGCTAATTTCTAAAACATGGCACAACGCATAAAGCTACTTCGCATTCTTTGCACCAAGACGACGTACCTTTTCTTTTATCCTACTTTCAGCATTGCACATAAATTTTGACGTGTCTCTCTCCATTCAGTGCCCGAGGGGCAGTAATTGGGTAAATGCTTTTCTATAAGTCTTGACAGTGGGCACTTAGCATAGCTACACTGCCACCATATGTACTAGGCATTAAAATTCAAACTTAGTTCTCCTATTTCTGATAAGTTTCAGGCACAAAAGTCAAATTTGGTTCTGAATTTGAAATGTCGACACCTATTCGAACTTTGCTTCTACTTGCCCTATAATTGCAGAAAATCGAAATGAACTTTCTATATAATATCTTCAAAAAAATATTTTGAATATTTTGCTTAAAGTGGTAATTCAAAGATAGCATAAAGTTTTATAAAGTAAATAAAAAGTATTTGTGCAATACACAAAAAAAATTACCTGATACACTTCTCCACAATGTCGATAGATACAGGGCAATAAATATCTTGAATAGTGATATCATTTCGTATACTTCTTGTTCTAAACAAAAAATAAATAGCATTCTTACTTCATTAGTAGGCTACCCATGTACATAAATTTTTATTATTCAATTATAAATTGAAATTTTAACAGAGTATATTGGCAAAACATTAATAGTAAAATTATTTGGTTTACGATAAAAACATTAGCCATATTAAAACTGAAATTATATTACGTAATATAATTTAGGCAAATTGTAATAGTAGATTGCAAATTAAAGATCCGATTATATACACCAGGTAATGCAAGCGGTGACGTGAATGGTAGCAGAACATGATCTCAAGAAATTATCAAATACGAAGATCGAAGATTATTCTAATATAGTTGTAAATTTAAAATTACCAATGGAAATAAAGCGCGGTTCTCGATCTTTCCAATTCTTGTGATATTAAAAAGCTTTAAATTTAATCTTTCATACTTTAACTAGTACTTGTTCTTGTGTGTAATGGAATATCTACTAATCACCATATTTTGCGTCTTTCCATTGGTACTGACAACCACTGTGTATTACTGGTGAACAATTTATTCAATGTACCAAGTGCTATTTTGAAACCTCCAATCTAATTTCAACAAATCAAGCATTCTCATTGCTAGAGTTTACGATTCTGAGGCCCTGTTCCCATTAGAGTTGAGTTAACCTGCTGCGAGTCGGCCCGCTTTGAGTTTCGACAAATAATAGGAAAACATTCGCCCCGCTGCTACTCAACTCTGTCAAAGCGGGCCAAAGATACACCGCTGCAAAAATTTAAATGGGAACACACAAACCGAGTTGAATTATAGTGGGGCGAACACTTCCCCCATGTTAAATTTAAACATGGGGTGAAATTCTGTTTAATAATTTGTGAATTGCCGTAAAATTTTTAGTTTTGTTATATTAAGGCAGTAAATTTATTATTAATTGAAAATGATAATTAAATATTTAACACGTGTGTTAATCTCCCCAATTACAGAAAAGTACAAACAAGTAAATTTGAGGCTTTTCACAAAGATAATGATGAGATTAATTCGTTAAGAATATTAATCCATCCAATTAGGAGAAATGCTTTGAAATTAATTTGAATATAATTGGCCATTGCGCACACTTGCATTAACATAGTATGATTGTAATTGCAATGGAAGAGTGTTCTCCAGCGACATCTAAAAGGTTCTTTTGAAAGGAGGATTATATAGAACACATAATGTTCCTTCCCAAGGAATATAATTGTCATCATATAATTTTGCAATGATATCATTGCGGCTATGTGTTCAACAGGACCGTAGCCACGGGGGTTAGGGGGGACGAACCCCCTGAAAAGTCAGACAATCCCTCCTTTGACAGCTACCCTAAAAGCACGTGATCATTACTAGATGACCTCCCCATCAGAAACTTTAAAGCCACATGCATCGTGCTTCAATATTTGCAACAAATGAGATTTAAACGTAATCCTTATGCATTAAAATTTATAGATAGCATTCCTAAATTGGCTACCAAATGAAGTAGATTTACCTTCCAAATTACGCAGTTACCTCAAAATCTCTTCTGTAAACAGAGCTAATTGCTAAATTAATGAACGGATTTTGATAAATACTTGACTGTTCAGCAAGCACATGGAGACATATTGACAAAATAATAGTTATTGCAAATTCTAAAAGATATGGGACTAATTTTTCATTGTACATCGAGAGTTGCAATGGGACGAATGTGTTCCCATTTAATTTTTCCAGCGGAAACTTTAGCACAGTTTTAAAGAACAGAGTTGAGTGGCAGCGGGGCGAAAATGTGTCCATTAGAGGTGAGTCACCCCGCTGCCACTCAAATCGGGGCGACGCGGAGCGGGTTGACTCAACTGTAATGGGAACAGGGCCTTATTTAGATAGTTTAAGAATTTAATTGAGTGGTTCTCAGTAGGGTTCTCCGCGAACAGGGTTTTCTGGGTCCGTCCTATGAAAATTACTGACCCCTTGGCCCCATTGGTCTCATAGCAATACTTCCATTATGACAAAAATTAGCAATTGTGAGTAATATTCAAAAGCTTTGAAAGGTTAGCATTTCAAATATGGCCAGCATTTTATTTTCTAATAATGAAACTGAAGAAAAAATTTATTACACGTTTAGAGCTCAGTATTACTTATTGCTTACTTTTCCACTTCATTTTATATCATAAATCATTGTTTATTTACTGTAAATTGTTTGATACCAGTGTAGGTAGCTAAAATGGTATTTAACCTATCAAATCAGATGCCTAAATCAATATAATGAAGTAGCATTTACTGCAATTTATTTGATGAAGCAAAACTTCAAAAAACTTGAAAAATGGCATCTTTATAACGATGAGAGCTTTGACTTATAATGTTTTCGGAAAAAGTAATTCGCATTATTTTCAATAATTTATTATATAATTAAGTGTTCATATGCGCTTAATCCAATTGCAAAAAAATGTAGTCATGGTGATATTGTAGTATAATTTCATTTAGTGTATTAGGTAATATCCTTCTACAATTGATATTGTTAGAGATTATAAATTACTTGTAATGTAATTGATAGAGACAAAAATTTTATGTAAATAAATATTTTTGTATGTGCATAAATATTTTGCTGCCTTTTGTATTTAAATATTTAAAAAAATATTTCGCTAGTTTTCAAGTTTTTAGTAAATATTTAGGGTTACTACTCAAAATTTCAGAGTAAATTCGAGGAAGGACTAGAGAAATACCAAGGATTTTTTTAATGCTCCAAAAGTATTACAATAAAAATTGAACTGTAACCCAACTGATCTTTTTTTAATCAATGGTGTCCCAATTATGTTCTGCATGGTTGAAAGAACATTTAGTTCTTACACCGATATATTATCTAATCGGCGCCAAAACTTGACCCCAGAAAACCCTAAAAGGTTTCTATTTTAATGTGCAACAAATCATTTTTTCCCTCATTGATTCAGTTTTTCAGTACATATTTGGGGGTTTTAGCCACTTATTTAAGCCATTTTACCTAAATATTTATGTAGATAATTGTCCTGTTTTAAATACATAAAAGCTTTGTCTCTAGCAATTGATCGCCGGTCGAGGGATCCATATTTATGCGTAATTTACATTTGAATTGCAGATATTAATTTGTGTTGTTAAATTTATTTTGCCATCAATCATCGCTTTATATCACGTAAGTTGTGACATTTATTAATATTTGTAAATAGTCAGAAAGTGTAATTTTCTGCTAATTCACATTTTGTCACCTTAGCTCACAGTTGGTTATTCCTCTCTTATTAGATTTACCTAACCTTTTTTAACTAAAATATATTTTAGCATTTTTCGGATAATTAAATTTTTACTAAATTGCCCTTCTTTTATATTTTATTTATTTATTTTTATTATATTCTAATTTAGTATGTTGTTGATTCTTATGATCAGCACTTACGGTATCAATTCGGTCATCAACGTAAGATGAAAAAAGGCCTTAACTGTCATCAGGCTTTACATAATTCGAGATTTGAAAATATTTAAATTTGCTGGCATTGTAAAGAATGGCATCTATTCTAGGTAAAGGATATGCGCATCTTTAACAGTGATGCCATTGAATTTACGGCAATCAATACATAAAAGAGTTTTATTTCCCTGTGTAACAAAAAACTGTAAGGGATGTGTATGGACTATCGCTTTTAGGTACTATGCCATTATTCAACAATTCACCAATTGTCTTTAGATAATCAGCCCTGTGGTGTTCTGGAACGTGACGTACTTGCAGTCGTATCGGTTTTTTGATGTTGTTTTGATGTGATGATATTCACCAATGGCTTTTCCAATACTAATTGTACTGAAATCGAATGTGTCGTTGTATTTAAATAATAAATTATTGAAATCATTGAATTGTTTGGGTGTCAAATGAGGATGTGTTTCTGAATTAACTGTTGGAATTGTAATTTCTTCATTTTGGTTTGAATTTGTATCATTAATTAACAAATAATGTCGATTTTTTGGATTTGCGTGTAAACTGATTAAGTTGTATAATAATAAGTTTATCAGTAAGTAAGTAAATATCAGGATGTTTAACAAAAAATCTTTACAAATAGCAATATTATTAATAGTAATGGTATTGCCTTTGAAATCTATAAAGCAACCATTATCTTCTAAAAAATCACGACCCAATATCAATTGATATAATAGCTGAAGGTTAGTTGTATCAATTACAATCAAATCTTGTTCGAAGATTTTACATTTTATAGTTAATTTAACGTTTTTATATAACCTTTATTATTTATGTAGTCGACCACTAGCAGAAATTATTTTCTTTTGTTAAATCTTTACGAGTAATACCAATAGAATTAGCTCAAATATCAGCTATGACAGAATGAGCAGCGCCTTTATCTATAATTGCTTCAACAATTAACAGTTACAGCTGCAATTCACTTGGCAAAGAGCAACATCGGTGGTTACCAGACGAAAGTGTGGTTGTTATCGTAGGCAGATGACTGATGCACTCAGTATCTCATGCAGATGGTTCTGTTTTGTGCTGTTCACGTTGCAAGCACATGGTATATTCTCGAAACCAAATTTTTCTAAAATGCTAAGTAATCTGTTAGGACGTTGCTTCTAATCGCGTAGCATTTTTGAGCAAAGTACCATTCACAATTGTTGCAATTATGCCCGAGATAGACAAGAACGTTGCAGTCAACTGGTATAGCTACTACCGAGATTTTGGTTCAAGGACCTTTTGAGACCAGATAGCTGTCCTCAGATTTATGATGGTGTTGACAAGGTGGCGAAAGTTGATGAAAAGAATGTTACTTAGAGGAAGCACAACAGGGGTAGCTAGGTTGCAGATTAAGAAGCCCAGAAGCAGATTACCCGCTGTAAAAATTATTGGAGAAGTGTTTTAGAACGCCTCGTTGCTATTACTCAGTACCTTCAAAAATATTGCTTTTCGGGGCACACATGAAAAACTATTCCAACCTAATAATGGAAATTTTTTAGGACTTGTGGAGCTATTCATTCAACTTATTGCAGAACATGTTAAGCAAGAAATTCTTATGCATATCAAGCAAGCACGTTACTATGGAGTCATTCTAGACTGCACACAGGATGTTAGCCGGGTTGAGCAATTGGTTGAACGATTTGTATGGAATTCAGGTAATGCTGAAGAACCTTTTATTGATTTTATTCCAGTTCATGAATCAACAGGAAAAGCATTAACAGATACATTGCTGCATAAGTTGGAAGAATTGGGACTTTCAATTAATAACTGTAGAGGACAAGGTTATGATAATGGTTCCAAACATGAGAAAAAAAATGCGGTGTTGAAGCTGGAATTCTAAAACAGAATGCACTGGCTTTTTTGTACCATGTGGCTGTCATTCATTGAATCTTATTTTAGGCGATGCTGCTTGTTCTTCTAATCAGGCCATCTTGTTTTTCGGCACATTGCAGAGAATATACACCCTTCTATCATTTTCACCAAAACTATGGAAAATTTTAACAGATGCTGTTGGATCTATGGGTTTCACTGCCAAAGGAATTTCAGAAACACGGTGGGAATGTCGAATAGAAAGTATCAAGGCAATATGCTTTCAACTACCCATCATTGTTGATGTTTTTCAACAGGTGTCATGTACTGCAGGTGATCCAATGGCACAAAGTGATGCATTATCACTCTGTGCAATCATGCAAACATTAGAATTTATTCTCTCATTAGTAGTATGGTATGACATTTTGCTGCAAATAAACATTATTATTAAGAGCTGGCAGACACCTGGAATTGAGATGAAAACTGCTGCTAATCATAATATATCTGGATTTATAAATTGGCTTCAAGATTGTCGAGAAAACATTACCTAATGATATGGGTGTTGTTTGTGAATTTGTTACTGTGAGAAATAGAAAAAAACGTTGAGTATTTGATTATGAGAGTGAGGATTCATCAATGGGAACACCCAAATAAATGTTCAAAACAGAGTATATTCTTTGCATTATTGATAGTATAAGTCAATCAGTGAAAAACGTTTTCAGTTTTCTAACTCATATATCATCATTACGTAATGCGAACAAATGTGCTACCATGACCGATTGCAAGACATTAAAAAAGCCATTGAGCCATGATGAAGGGGCTGACATAGATGGCGAGGGCTTGTGTGATGAACTAACATCCCTTTCACATGTAATTCCTCTGAACTCATCTCCAAATGATGTTTTGCAGTATACATAAATATTTGTAATTGCAAACTTCATCTAATGAACCTTTTTAAAAAACCTTTGTCACGTGATTTCTATTTAGTCATATTTTTATATAGATTATTTTTTGAAGATGCATTCATTGTCTGAACAGCAGCGAAGAGCTTTGATTATAGAGTTCAAGATGAACCACCCGGACAAGTCTGTTAAGGAAATAGTTGCTCATTTTACTATTAAGAAGTTTCAAGAGCAACTGTTTATAATGTAATAAAAAATATGAAGAAACAGGACAAATTGACAGACAAGATGGATCTGGCCGACCAGCAGAAAAATGACAGAAAGAAATAAAAAAAATTGGTGGAAATGATGAGTGATCCAACAAAAATTGTTAGCCAACGAGATGCAGCTAGAAAGTTTGGAATTGCGCAATCCTATGTTTGTAACATCGTGCATGATGCATGTCTGCAAGCATTCAAGAAACAAAAGGTTGCTTATTGCACTCCAAAACAACTGAAAACACATAACTTAAAAATTAGCGTTTTATGGTAAGCTCAATGATTCTGGTTCACCTGATATCATCATGGATGATGAAAGCTATTTTGCTCTGTCGCATCACAAACTGCCTTGAAATCAATATTATTATGCGACTGCAGGTGGTGATACAAATCAAGAAGCAAAATATGCACCAATGAAGAAGTTTCAAAAGAAAATTTTAGTCTTTGATTGCCCTCAGAAAAATGGAATTTCAAAGCCTTGCTTGATGCTAAAGACCATTGACTATAAAGGAAATTGGCAAGCCAGCAGTTTAGACAAGTTGAAATGTCGAATAAAAATATCAATTCAAAAGGTTGATTCAGACGTTGTCCATGAGATGATGGTGAATGTGAAGTCTTCTCTTCGTCGTGCAAGAGAACAAGGAACATCATCCAGTTTCCATTGAATTTTTATCTAGAAGCATATCCACCTATTTGTTCATTTAAATCATGTTATCAAAACATTTTGTTTAGAATTTGAATAAAAATTTTAAACTTTGTCTAATTTTTTTCCGATCACCCGTTATCTTATGGAGACGTACTCACGCAATTAGGTTCAAGCTCGTCCTCAACTGTCCATGAAGATGGAATACCATCCTTGCTGTTGAGCAAGCTTTCTCATACTATTGCTCCGTTTGTCCTTCAGTAATTTTCTTCAATTTTATCAACTAGGATAATACCTGATATTTGGAAAATTGCTTAAAGTACGCCCTTCTTCAAAAGTGGAGATAAGACCAATTATTTTGAAAAGATAATTTTCAAGCATCTTTATCCGCATACCCCTCCTAAAATTGTGATTTTTCAGCACGGTTTCTTACAAATTAGATCTACTACTTCACAGCTACTATTATATCTTGATAATATTTACAAAAACCTTGATAATAATGTTGTAGTTATTAGTCTTTACATGGACTTTGAAAAGGCTTTTGACAAAGTGGATCAAAAAATATTGCTACGTAAGCTTAGACGCTTCAATATTGGTGACATCATGCGCCTCATATCTAGCTATCTCTCCCATCGCAGCGAGTGTGCAGAAAATAAAGATGAGATTTCTCAACCTCTTGCAATTAAATCAAGTGTGCCTCAATGTAGTGTTCTGGGTCCTCTATTCTTCATGGTGTTCATCAATGACCTTTCTGATACTTTTCTCTGCCCATCACCTTTCCTATATGCTGATGATTCTAAATGTTTGTACCTAACAACAACATGAAGTTTAATCACAGCAAAACTGAAGTAATTAAGTTCTCTCGATCTAAATCTTATACTCCTAATTTTGAAATTAGTCTAACATTCGGCTCTTTATAATCCAGCAATTATGTGCAAGATTTAGGGTTATTTATCAACTCAAATCTCTCATGAAATCTACATGGAATTCGGCCTTTTTACTATGAAGAGTAATGCCGTTTTCACTTTCATTATCTTGCAAATATCAACTTTACTACTCTTATGTACTTCCAATTTTACTATACGCTTCACAAGTTTAGTTTCCGACTAATATAATTCTTAAAAAACAACTTCGTGGGATTACAGGTCTTTTCCACAAACCTTACATTGATTTGCTTGTATTATGTAACTCTATGCCCATTTCATATCTATTTAAATAATATGATTTACTCTTGTTTAATCGTATTTCTAATGGCAGTATTGACATAGACTTTGCAACATGTTTCAAAATCTCCTCTAACAATACTACCCGGTCGTCATAGATTTTTTATTCCAACGAGATTCAATATTATCAAAGGTGATCACAATTATTTCTCCCGTGTGATTTACACAGTTAATTATCTAATGAGAAATACAGATATCCGACCTTTTATACTTCACTGGCAAAATTGAACACACAGCTTCGCTCCTTTTTCGATGATAAATTGCATTCTTTCGATTTTAACAATTCATGTATTTTTTTCATATGTTGCGGATGCTCTAATTGTCGCACATTCAGATTCATCAATTGACTACAATTTGTATACTTATATTTATCACTGTTTATGTATGTAATTCCAATATTTTTGATAATATAGCCCAATAATAATAATAATAATAATAATAATAATAATAATAATAATAATAATAATAATTAAAATTTGGTCCGCTCTGTACTATGGAAAATTCAAAATTAGTGTACAGAGCGGACACTTGAAATAATTTTCCATAGTACAGAGCGGACACCTCTTAATTTCTCTAAAAGTTTTAAACGTAGAAAACCGATTTTTTTATATGTTGCATAGAAAATGTATTTCTATATTCACAGGAAATATGGTTTAAGTCTGCCTCATTAGGGCTGAGAATGTCACAATTATGATTCAGTCCGCCCTGTACATATTCATAATTATTTGGTACGCTGTGTACACATTTTTTCAGAATAAAGGCATAAATCAAATTTAGTTGAATATTTCGATATGATTGGAGGAAATTCTTCTTTCTACTAATAGACAACATTAATTGTTGAATAATCCTACATAATTGCTTAATTATTACCCCAGTAATCGTCTCAATTGGAGGCATTCCATTCACTACATGTCATCATAAATAATCAATATATTTACCAAGTTTGTTGCGTTTCATTCTAGTCTAAAGCCTTGTGATGACAGACAAAGGTGTTCTTAGCTCTGATAGCGAGTTGGAAACTGCATTAACACAAATTTCATTAGAAGACACTGCTCCTTCTACAACTGGACACAATATTATTATGGAGAAAGCTAAGGTAGGTAGACCATGTAAAAGAAGGCGTATACAACCTGTAAGACAAATTTGTGTTATTTGTCAAAAAAATGTTTGTATTATGCGTCATCACTTAAGACGATTTCATAAAAACATCATTCAAAAAGACAGGGTACTACTTAATGACTTTTATAGAACGCGTTCACTCTATCCCGTATATTTTTGCAGTCTATGCCAAAGACTTTTTTGTAATAATCGGCGACATGCTTGTCCAAAAACTTATATACGCAAACTGGAAAGAAATTTTCAAGTTGGAGCATTACAAAAAAACTTCCAAAAAGATAAAATTAAGGATAGTTTAGTAACAAAACTCGTGGACGACTTTATTGAACACTCAAAAAAGAAAGTATGTTCTAGAGGTGCATCAAGAAATTCTTTCAAATATATCATCAGTTCAAAAGTTAAGGAACTCCTTAAAAAAATCCTCATTGAAACTTTAATGTTTCGAAAAACAGATCGAATTATATCAATTGTACAAGATTTTCAAACAGATAACCGCCTAAAATCAAGTTCTGTTTTACACACCACTTCACACATCACAAATTTTGTTAATTTCTTAATTATTCACAAAAAGCAAGTTAAATTTGACCAAAATTCTGTCCAAGCAGCAATTAAAGAAATGCGATCTTCTATATCAAAAAAAAGTTGGCAGAGAATGCCATCTAAGAAAAGCTGTGCTTTATGAAAAGGTGCCCACAACCGAAGTTTTAGCAAATGTCTTAAGTAAAGTCGAATCAAATCTTAATAACAACCTTGAAATGCCACTAGAATTATTTAAAGCAATGACGTTTTTGCATATTAACGCCCATTTAAGTTGCCGTCCTGGGCCAATATTATCATTGAGCTATAAAGATATAATCGAGATTGAGGAACGAGGAAGCATCATTAAGTCAAACCACAAGACAGGATATAAATATCCGGTTAATATAAAGCTCAACAAGGATCAAATAAAGTGGTTAAAAAAAATACATAATATAGAAAATAGAGAAATAATATTTGCCAATGCAAATGGCAACATTTGTACAACAATGCCTGGTAAGGTTGGTACTGTGATTAAAGAATATTTCCCTGAATATTCCAGTATAGTTTTTGTGGGACTTCTCTTCGGAAGCATTGGGAAATGGCAGTTATGCAATCGAGTGATATTCCTGAGTCGGTAAAAAACAGTTTTCTTTGCCAAACTGGGCACAGTAAAGAAACTGGTGAAAAATCTTATATTGACCATAATAAAACAGTCAATATTGACACACTGTTTGATAAAATGAATGCTATTTTAACTGAAAAGGCAAATAGTATACCTGGGCCCTCAAAATCTGTGCCTAAAAAACAAGTTAGTAAAGAAAAGCCTTCGCAAAAACGAAATGCTAAAAGGAAAACGAAACATCACAATTATTGTGAAAACTCTGACAGTGATTTTTAGAAAACTGTTATCATTGCTTTCAAAAAAACTTTTGCATTTATATATGTTAAATTTGTATTTGTTGCGTTGCATATTTACACAATTATATTTGGAAATATAGTCAATTAAGCATATATGTTATGGTAAAAATTATTAATATAAGTGAAATCAAAGTAAATATATTATGTATACAACAGATTTAATCACGAAAAATTGATTTGAAAAACTTCAAAATAGCATTGAGCAATCAATCACAGTAAAGGGAACAGATATTGAAAATTAAATTTCATCTTAAAAAAATATTTAAAAAAACATGTACAAAGTGGACATAATTATTACAACATGTGTACATAGCGGACAAAATTATAACAAGGTACAGAGCGGACAAAATAATTACACAAAATTGTACATAGCGGACAGTATAATTACAAAAGTGTACAGGGCGGACAAAATACAGGAAGAGAATGTTGGAAGAATGGAGGAAGGCAAGAACGGGATTAGAAGTTACAGAGCAGAGGCTTGCAGGGCAAGTGAGAAAGTTACAGTTGGATGAGAGTAGGGGGAA
>CABFPE010000078.1:1781626-1795798 GCA_900660155.1 Hofstenia miamia
ATATATATATATCCATATAGTTTATAGGGAGTAAAATATTCATTTCTTTCGTTATTTTGATAAAATACGTTGAGGAGAATTTCTGTGTAAAAATTAAAGTGCGGTGCGGCGCGGTGAAGATTTTATGCTTGGAGGTGGTGCTAATTTTTTCACGGCGCAAAGCTCTAGTCATAGATTAGTTGGAAAAGGATTTCTCATGCAATCTTAATTAATATGTTTATGTAGCCAGTTATAAGATGAAGCAACATAATGAAACCATAAAGTATGACAGTTGTTTCTACAAATGTTCAAATTGAAACAATATTTTAGCACAAAACAAACTCAAAATTATCTTCAAATGTAAAAAATTAAATACATTGAGTTAAAATTTACAAGGAAATCGTTGCATTCATCAATATGTGAATTGAAAGTTACCTTGATTTTAAAAATTCAATCTTTGAATTCAAATTCGATAGTATTAATGATAGTTGGGATTTTTCAAATGTTGGCTTCCACTTTCGCACACTAACATCTTCTTCAACTAAAGTTAACAATAACTTATTCTGTTGTTCAATTAACACATTCTTCACATAAAAGAGATTCATAACTTAAAAGAAACATTAAAAAATATATATATATATATATATATATATATATATATATATATATTCGGGTATCCGATTTCGGGTCGGGTATAAAATTGCCGGGTCAGTTCGGGTACAAAGCTTGTATTGATTGGTAAAAAAAATACTGATATTATCCATCACTCCTTCGAAAAAGATCTAGGAAATACAAATAATGGCTATGTTTAACCTATCACAAAATGATCGAAGACACGAGTATTGCGAATCAAAAGCAGTGTTTGCTAAACTTACCATCAACAGATTTTCTCTTTACGCCACAAGATGAACTTTCTCGGGACCAAAATATTTTAAATGGAGGGTGCTCGTCAATCGTGGAACCATTGTTTTTAGCGGTGAGTGCATTCGCATGTGTTTCATATCCAACTAAATTTTTTACAAATTAAGCATAGTAAAACTTAGTTACCTTTAGCATGCTTTGTTTTTGGATAGTAAGCAAATTTGTTGATGCTACCAAATTGTGAAAAATGTGACTCTAGTGCAGATCGGTCGATAGAAGGAGAAATATCTCGAATAACCAACGTTTTACGAATTTCTGGTAACTAAAAAGCAAATTAATAGATTTTAATTTTAACAGAAAGAAATTTAAATGTATTTAAAAAACCTAAAACAACTTACTCCCATGCATTAAATATATATATACATATATACATATATATATATATATATATATATATATATGACTACCTTGTATCCTATGGGCCAGTATATATTGTAAATATTAGTAAGCGCTATAGACATATTACTTGTACATTTTGAAGATGTATAAAAAATTTTACAGAAATCGACGTAATAAAGCCATAAAGTTATCCAAATAACTTCATTAAGATAATTTTTTAATCAATGTGTAAACACATGATTGTTATTTCATTGTCACTATTGACGATTGATTGCATTTAATGAAAACATCGTGATTTATGATGCTAAATTATAATTGGGATAGAACATCTTAAAATTGATCCGGGAGAATATAGACTATTTTCACTCAAACACAAATATAAAACAAAAACCACTTCTTAAATGTATTAGAACTAGAAGTTGATTAAAAATATTGTTAGTAGTATATATTAGATATAGCGCACCTTTGCTTTCGTTTCTCTTCCATCAAATGATCGACGTGTTTTCAATCGTAGATGATTGGCAACCTGAGTTGGAGATCGATTATCTAGAGGAGAAACTACGGTTGGCTTTTGAATATCAGACCTAACGTATTTATATTTAGATTGAAAATGGGAATCAGTCGAAAACAATGACTCTTCATCATATCTCCGTGAAATAAGTGCACTATTCCGTTTATTTCTATTAGGTGACACACTAGGACTTTCTTGTTCACTCGGCTTAATATCAAAAACTGATTTCCCAAACAAGAGTTTTTCATTTTTTGAATTTGAATGATTTTCTTTAGGTTTATGTCCAAAAGCTGAAGTAGAAATAGGTTTTCCAAAGAAGAGCTTAGAGCCTTTAATAATTTCCGATTTATCTACACTTGCATCATCCTGAATACTACCAAATGGTGCATTTTTAAACGAATTTCCTTCTATTGATGTATCGGCACTTTTCCCAAATAACATTTCTGGTTTTGTTTTTAGAAATGATGGAGTAGCTGATGTAGACTGCAGTGGTCGATTAGATATTGAGGATACCATAGCTAATTGTTTTCCAAAAAGATTTTGAGGAGACTTGAGATATTTTGGAATTTTTTGTGAGTCAATATTATTAAACATATTTGAGGAGTGGGAAGCACTATCATCATGCTTGCGTTTTACAGCTACAGACTCATTGGATCGTGAAACGTTTCCAAAAGGATTGCTAGCTGAAACAATGGGCTGATTAGAATTTGATAGTACATTGAATGATGAGATTGTAGTTGTTGGAGCCTCTAAGTTACCAAAAATATTCATAAGATTGTTCCTTTACAAATACAATCTAAATCAAATATTCACAAATATATTAATGACAAAAATTTTAACACAGATTTAGAATTGAGTGATACTAAATGTAAATAGGTTAAAAAATATCCTATTAAACATTACATGTAACACAAATAATGGAAAAATTCTAGTTAAACTACCAGTTTGCTATTTGCACAAATTTTCATTCAAATTGAGAAAAATATATTTAAATAATTACTTCTTTCAATGTAAAAAATTATTATTATTGATCTAAATTTAATTTTTTCAAAAAACACTAAATCTTTGTTACAAGTATTACAATACTTCATATATTACAAGTTTTTGAAATGACACTAGTTGACCAGATGGTCAAAGTACAAAATTACAGCATAAAAACTAATAATATGTTAACAATATATGTGATTTCACTCAAATGACACCCTCAAATATCGAGGAGCTTCAAAGGTCGAATATCCAGGGCTTCACTAAAATAATCTAATTATATTGTTGTCTTCCTTCTACCCGACGCCCAAACCTACGTGGTCTCTATAAGCAAAAATTATATTTTTATTGAAAGAAGGAGATTAAAAGCAAGCCAGCCATTAATAGGTTCAAATTGATGATCTCGATATTTTTGCCATTCTTCTAGAGGAGATAATACATATCTATTGGATATACATTCTTCAAAAAAAAACGAATCGTAGAACTGTGGATCAGGCACTGATTGCATCTTTACATGGTTACATTGGCAGTTCCCAGACAATTTGGCCATAGTGATTTTGTTAGTGACGGATGCTGCATACTACATGCTGAACACGACTATAGGGCAGCCTTAATTACAAATACGTTACACGTTACTAGCCTCATTCAAGGATTTCAAAGAATGGTAAAAAAAACTTTAGTGAAATTACTCGAAAAAGTACTGCAAATCTCTTTTCTTAAAATCTGCACTAGGAAGTCGAGTTTTTAGAGAATTCTTTCGAAATCTACCTTTGTCGACAATATTCGCTTGGCGACAGGGATCAAGGCAAGTGTGTATCACAGTGAGCTTTTGAACAAGGTAGCAACTGTATTGGCTGAGAACGACAACAATAATGTTGTAAGTCAGGGTGTACGATGCATTTTAACTTATGAATTTCGAGGTAATTCGCGACCGCAGACCATAAATTCTAAACTTTCAGTAAGTTCTTGTTGAAATTAATACAAATAACCTTATTAGTTAAAATTTCGTCCGAGTCAAAAGTAGTTTTCAGACAGATAAAACCATATAATACATAAACAGTTTTTGAATTGAAATCAACATTCTAAAATATACAAAACATGTTTTTTGCAAATTATTTGGACGTGCAAAGGACTCATTTGATGCCAGAAATATAATGAGGAATGTACAATTCTTACAATTGAAAAAAAACACTATATGCACTTAAACAAAATTTTCGATAGAAAAAGCCAATGTTTTTGAAGTAGCCCAAAGTTTGATGAAACGGAGTACAAAGGCACTAAACACTAGGCCATTTTTGTTAGTAAAGGTAATGAAATAATAATAATAATAATAATAATAATGAATGACTTCATCGACCTCTTTCAATCTTACCTGCCCAATCGTTGTCAGCGTTTCATAATCAACTCGTTTATTTCTTCTGCCCTTGTCTCTAGTGTTGCTCGTCAAGGTTCTGTGTTTTCTGTTTTCTTTCTCGTTGCTATCAACGACCTCCCTCAATCTGTACTCAACTCATCCTATCTACTGTACGTCGATTTTCAACTTTAGTTGTTCTTTAGCCTCCAATATTACCTCTGATTTTCAGCTTTTGGCTACTTGGTCTTCCATTAACAATCTTGATTTTAACCCAACCAAGACATGTGGTGTTTCCTTTTCGGTATCTCCCCCTTCTGATCTGCCTCTCCCTGTGAACTTTTTCTCTTCATCATAGTCATCTTGGAGTTCAACATGATGCAAACTTAAATTGGTCTGGTCCAGGGTTTTCGAGTACTCGGAATGTTAAGATCTCGATCTCGAATAAGCTCACAAAACTCGATCTGAAAAACTCGGAAGAGAAATCATAAAAACTCGAACCCGTTCGAAAATACCGTAAAAAATAATTTTTTTTAAATATCAATTTTCTTACCAATCGCAAAAACTATTTTTGTAAAATAACTATTGAACTCGGAATTTCATTTAAAAAAATACTCGAACACGAACTCCAAACGTAAAAACTGGGTCCGAGTAACTCGAACTCATGCTTAATTTTTGTTCATCTTGTAATAATGGTATGCTTAATCTCTAGTTTCTGTATCATGAACTAGATTATTATCTATTACATTAATACATTAATACACTAAATTTTATTAAAATTCGAAATAAGAAAATCATGAGATAATATAAATTCATTAATCACTTAAATTTTGAATGAAGGGTTATTCTTTGATGTATTTAATGTAATAAACATTGGACAATTGACGTTTATTTATGAAGATGTGTATGCATACATTAGTTTAGATATTCAAAGTAAATGCAATTTTACAATGTTTTTCAAAGATGAAGGCTAGAGAAAGGATCTAAGCTCTTCTTAATAGAAGAGTATCAATTTACAACAAATAGAAATTTTCATAATGCAGAGTAGATAATATAGTTAATAGATAAAAGTTACGTCACCATTCTGTTTGTCAATTTAAAGTTTCACTTATTGGTCAACATAGGTAACCTTGAGATTGACATAGCAAATCTTTATGATAATATGAACAAAAATTTAGAATGAATGAGGTATATGTATCAATTATATCAAAAAGGACATCAAAATTTAGTCTTTAGCAGTTGTTTATTAGTTTTAATGTAACTAAATTATAAAATATTATTCTTGATTTCATAGAAAAAACAGACAAATATTTTAATGTACATAAGAGAAAATTTTGACTGACCCATCTAATGTTATTGATCTTCATACTGCATTCTACTATAACTACTACTACTACTACTGAAAGAATTTATTTAGAGTCCATGTGCATTTTAATGTCTGATGAAAAATTGTGTTTATCAATGAAAGCTATTCTCCTGACAGCCAAAGAATTTGCCAGTTTCACAGTTCTTTGAAAGAAAGCTTAATCACATACAGGTTTCTTGGACATCCGTTTTTCTTGAGTTGTATGATTTTGTTTGTCTGAGACAGCAACTTTGCGTCTTTATATTTATAAAATCAAAGATGGGAAAGTTCAGCTTGCCCAAAAGACATTTATGTAAAAACATGATATCATGATTTTGAAGTAAGTAGGATATTTGCCAAAATGATGACAATTTGAGTTGAGATGTGTAGTCCTGAGCACCAGTTACCCAATGCAAGCACCTCTGCTGAAATCACTCTTGTTTGTCACAATGTGAGGATGAAGGATACAATGCCTGAGAAGCATATATCAGAATCAGTAAGACACATGTTACATAATAATGTCTTTTTACATTGGAGTATACATTAATAGGTACATTGCATTTAAGGAAGAAAAATTCTTTATTAGCAGAGCTCAAACATGAGTCAATATGTTTGTTAAATTTTAAATCAGAAGTTAGAACAACTCCTATAGATCTTTGATGTGTGTAATTGTGGGAATATGGAAGTCTCTGAGAAAGTAGTTACAGGAGTTATTGGTTGGAAAGTTGATTACCAAGCACTTCCCAGAATTAAAGGACAAATGATTCGAACCTGACCATGCCAAGAAATTATTAATGTCAGGCTGAAGATCACACTGAGTAATTGCATTGGTTAGTTTACTGTCATCAGCATAAGCAAATCATTGGAAATTTGATTAAATCATTAATAAAAATAAGGAACAGAAGAGGGCCCAGAATACTGCCCTGTGGGACACTGCTGGTTATAAACTTAGCTTCAGAGTGGGTATTGTTGTAAATTGCACATTGACTATGGAAGGAGAGATATGAAGAAATTAATTTTATGAATGTATTGTTGAGACCAAACTGTTTGAGTTTCTTTAAGAGCAAATGGTGAGGTATTGCAGTAAAGAGCATCAAGATATTGAACCAGTTGGGTTACCACAGACTTTCCTTTCATAAAACCATGTTGTTGCTTTGAGAGTTTGGAACTGAGTCTGGGGTAAAAAAAAGTCAAAAATAAAGCATTCATGTATTAATGAAAAGGAAGGTAAGAGACTTATGGGTAGATAATTTCTGATGTTCTCTTCATTGCCAGAATTTAGTATAGGAGTGACATAAGCACATTTCCAAATTGATGGCCAAGGTTGCATTTTTGTAACAAAATAAAAGAGAGCCATTGCATCATGACAACACTTAAGGAAAAATGTTAGCAAGGGATCATTAGTATTGGCGCATGTTTTGAGTTGGGAAAGTGAAATCTATATATCTGAGATAGGCCATGATAAATCAACAAGCTCGATAGGACCATCATGAGTTTCATCAAAAGGGGAAAAGCATGGGGTATGTTGGTTATAAATAGAAATAAAGTAATCTTTGAAAGCATTAGCAATGGCAGTATGTCTACTGTAGTGAGTATTGTCAAGGTATAATAATGAAGGTAGGCATTCACTGCATTTAAGAGATCAAATGAACTGGAAGCAGTAGGAAGAGGATTTTGGGCTGAGGTAGTAAAATAGGACTTGTTCATCCAGATATACTGAATTCATAAAGTCATTGTTAAGGAGGTTTATGTGGCACTGATTGTAAGAATTCTTTTCAGCTGTGGAGAATTGTTGACAATGTGAATGGTGCTCAAGGTATAGTAGTAAGGGAACAAACTTCTGTTCTTCATTTTCAGGGGACATGTACATTTAAAAGTCTCAAAAACAAGTATATACCATTTGGATATGAAATTCACAGATAGGTTGTCATAATAGAAAAGTTGCTCATAACAGAAATGAGAAGCATTGTTGAAGTGGTCAGGATTGAATTGTGATTGAGAGAAAACTTTGTGTGCAGAAACACTTTCACATCCACATGAGTACTATTGTAGAATCACAGGGGAACTCTGGCTACTCTAGTGGTACTGGGTAACTCAAGAGTTTAGATCAAATGTTGCAAAGTCTACCATAGCAGAGAGTGACCCACATTCCAACAGAAAACATACATTGGTGGTTCACTGATTTCGCCAAACAAATACAGAAATTCCATCCCAAGAAGAACTTCAATGTCTGAAGTATTTATTTCTAGCTCAATAAATAATTTATCTCAGAGTTCTCTTATCTCAGCTCATGTAAATAAACAATGAATAAGAGTGCACATAATTACTGTGCATTCACATTCACCAATGGCATAGTATATTTGCAAGGTGTTAATTTATGTTCATGTATGAAGAGATCAAATAAAATTTGTTATTCCCTACATGTAATTGTAGCCTAAAGCAATCAAAATTCAGGCTGCCACTGTTAAGGAGCTATTTGTTGCCCCAGACCCAGTGCAGCTTCCTCCAAAATTGTTGCTGGATCTTAAGCAATAGTTATCATTACCCAATCTTTAATGACAAATCTAAAAAGGGTTTAGCAGATAATAAATTGAAAAGATTGAAAGCAGTTGAAGGAAGCCAAATGTATTGTGTGCTTCACTACAGTAAACTCAGTTATTTATTACAAAATCTGTAACTTATTACATGGATATTGTTTACAGTTTCAAAACACAATTTCCCTCACAAAGTTAAACAAGCAATCACACATAATTTTAAATTGAGGGACAAATACTAACACTATCAAATAACTACACTCGAAAATGCAAATAATTGATTAAAAGAAATTGATATAGATAGTAGCAACCGATCATAAAATCAGGACGTCCAAATAACGCAACACTATTTTCAGAGTGCTGAAATAATAATAAAATCGAAAAAAAGTAATTCCTGAGTGACTCTACACTATCAAGGTTGTCCATGAGAACTATGTCTAACACATTACCAGAGATATGTGTGATAGAGTAACAAGTATTTGGCATGTTTAAATCCCCAAGAATGAAGAATTTTCTGGATAGGCATAGATCAACTTTCAGTTTATTACACATGCTGAAAAGAACATTGAACTTTTTGACGAGTTCTGTAGGCTCACATCAATACTGAGAAGAAACTGGTGGGTTATAGACAAGAACAAAGAACATTATAGAGTTATATAGTACTGTGTATATGCAAACAATGTAATTGCAAAAACACTCAATTTTGAAGGTGATCAAGGGAAGGTTGTTGTGACCATCATCAGCAGTACATCATGTTCACCAGTAACATGGTCACAACATGCTAAGTTGGTATAATTCACAAATGCTGTCAGTTCAAAGTTTGAAATATCCACTGAGAGCCAAGCTTCTGTGAGGAAACATAATAGAGGAGATTTGATAGTTAAGTAGTCAGAAAATTTGAGTTGTTGAATGATAGTTTGTAAGCTTTGGGCATTAATGAGATCTATTGGGAGCTCACTAGAAAGTCAGCTGTCAATCTTCACCTCAGACCCATTGACAAAATGTGTCATATCACAAATTCTTATGCATTTCTGATCAATGTTGTCATTGTTGCTTCCTTTGGATCTGATCTGTGGGCAACAAAAAAGGCGGGATAAAGATTGCCTTGTCAAAATTACACAATTTATAACCCCTCCTGAGCAACTTACTAGCCATCCAGTGAGAGTCAAATTTATCTAGTAATGGTCATGAGTGCTTGCTTTCTCTATTCATTTTTCCAAGGCAATGGACACTAGCAATAGTGGATGGGCTTACATTTGGGGCTAGGTGATTAAGGATCTCTATTACTTTCTCTTAGTATGCTTCTGTAAAGGACTTAAAATCACCTTTACATTCCTGCTGTCCAGTAATTATGATTTCTTTGTTGTATGAATTGGTAACTAGCTTTCCTAGTGCTTTTGGCATGTCAGCAAACTTATCAGTAATTATTTGCTTACGTTTTGAAAGCAGTGTTTCCTTGAGGTTTTGCATGAACAATGCAAAAATTTGGTTAGATGGGATGATAGGCATATTCTTACAGTTTTCACAGAAGAATTGTGGACAGTCCATACTGGATATCAAGCTTAAGATATTGGGTGAATAGGAGTGCACTTTGCATGGAACCAGTTGGGGCACTTGTTACAGCAGATGAGGTTTGGCTTCTTATCACCAAATTTCTTGCAACTTCCTCAGTTAGTGTTAATGGAATTCAATCGAGCTTCACTGCCCATTTCCAATCTATAATCTAATTAAACTGTATAATAAACAAGCATTCATGCTAAATTTTTGTTCATATTCTCAAAAAGTAATAGTACTTATAGTAGAATGCGTTATGAAGATCAATAACATTAGATGGGTCAGTCAAAATTTTCTCTTATGTACATTAAAATATTTGTCTATTTTTTTCTATGAAATCAAGTATAATATTTTATCATTTAGTTACATTGAAACTAATAAACAACTGCTAAAGACTAAATTTTGATGTCCCTTTTGATATAATTGATACATATACCTCATTCATGCTAAATTTCTGTTCAAATTATCATAAAGATTTGCAATGTCGATTTTAAGGTTCCCTATGTTGGTTTCAAGATTTCGTATGTTGCTAAAAAGTACCACATATTAAAATATTTTTGGTAAAATGACGTTCTTACGTAATAGCCTTGTTAATAGTATGATATGAATGCTGAAGTAAGTATACTCTTTCATAACGAATTCTTTCATAATATCTGTTTGAAATATGGGACAGCGGAATTAAACAAATGAAAAAATTGAATGAGGAGGTTACGGTTAAAACTAAGCAATGATTTGAGACTAGCTTACTAAAAAATATCTAAATGTAAAAATTTGTGACAATTTTTTTCTCAGAAGTCTATAATCATTCATGTCCCATGATTCTAATATTAATTATGAAAGAATTCGTTATGAAAGCTAGATTATAGGATGCCAGTATGAAATGAAGTACTAAGAACTAAGATAGTAAAAGTATGCATTTTTGAAATGAAGCGTTTTCCAATAAAATAATAGATTTTCCAATTGTGTAAGTAGTATCTGCTTCAAAATCAATAAATTTTAAAATGTTATCACTATAAACACTTAAAATTTCCGTTAACATTCTGCGGAAAACTTGCCACATCATTAGGGTTCGGAATGCGGGAAATTTAGTGATTTTTGGGGTTTTCTTTCTGTGGTTAACAAACTGGCGTATTGAGATAGAGAGAGAGAACGTTTATTGATCGAAATACAAGAAAATAATCAGCTTTTATTATAAGCACTAATCATTGCCGGGAAGAATTGCCTTTGGCGCAATGATAGCATGTGGTGTGACTGGATGTGTCTGCCAGAGGTAAGTTGACGTTCAGGAATATAATGTGATAGGTGATGCGAAGAGTGGATTATTTTCTTAAATTATTCTCTGAATAGAAATAGTGGGTGGTAAATTTTGTTCTGAAATTGTCAGTAAACCATATTGAGAACTTGATGTGCTTTTGTTTTTGTAACGATCACAGATGTTTCAGTTCTTGACTTGCCCGTTAACCCACACAATAGCCAGGAACCATCGCAATACCTGGGATGGCTACGCCCTGGTCTAAATACAAGAGCTCTTCATACAATTCAGAATCAGAGTTTGCTTCGCAAATCATTTTAAAATACATAACAAATTAGTATCTTGAGTCTTCGCATTTCTTACTAACGTTTCAAAAATTGAGAAAATAGTTTCTAGCATTTCAACCAACAATTTACAGACTTCCTAATGTAAAAATTCATTGTTTCGTATATTAATTTTAACTTAAAGCCCTGTTGCAAAAAAATGTGTTTCAGCGCCGCATATTTAGTTTTTGCATTTTTTCGAAAAATTGCAACAACTTTAAAAAATTGAACATAAATTTGTTAAGAACAAGTCCTATTTATATATGTAAAAAATTTCAGGTCCATAGGTACTGTGGTTTTTGCTGAATCAGGGTCGGGCGCTGAGTACGTAGCACATTTAGGTCCGCGGACGCTGAGTACACTTTTCGAGCAGTTTACTATGTACTCAGCGCCTGGAATATATATATATATATATATATATATATATATATAAAAAATGCAGACATTTTTCACTTCAGTGAGGCTACAACAAGGATTGATTTTAGTGCTGATTTTTGAAACTTTTGCATAAATAGCCTGTCCAACTTCATGAAGTCTTCTATACATATTTTTTTATTCGAGCCGGGTTGGTTTTTAAAATTGGAGTCGAGTAGTATTTCGAATTTCAAGTCTTGTCTATCACTTATGCTTCAACATCATAAATGTAAAGTCACTATAAAGTAATCAACTGCTTTACCAGTATGAAAAAATGAATTCTTGCAGTTACATTTGTAATTGGTTAAAAATTAGTAAATTATAGTATATAATAGTATAATAGATAGTTTATTACACAGATTAATTATTCATGCCTGCTGCTAGAGTGCAGACCTTCAGCATTTTTCTGATGCCCAATTTGCTTCTGTGGTTGGTGCATTAAAGAAAAACGTCATTATCTCTCTGTTTTGCAAGCTGTCATCTCCCTGTCCAGTTCGCACTAGTCTTCCAACCTCAGCCCTTCCAATTTTGTCTCACCTCTGATGTCTCATCAATGCAATCTCAAATGTTCTCATACAGTGCTTCCAACTAACGTACCATTCCTAGTCGTCCCAATCATCCCACGCTCTACTCCTGATGTTGCTCCCTCCTGTGCTGCTGCCTGCACCTGAACAGTCTGTTCCACTGCCATCATGCCTTCGTCACATCCTTGGTACTAGTTCTTCCTGTCAACTGTCCATGTTCCGATTAGTACTCTTCCTCATCCTCCGCGTAAAGCTTTCAAAAAAATTTTTGTTTAATATTAGTTAATAATAGTAATAGTATTGAGCGCCATTATAATAATCAGGCAAAAATATTAAGCGCCATTATAATAGTTCACGAAATTGTATTCAGCGCCATTATAATATGCGAGGTGTATTCAGCGCAATAATAATAATAATAATAATTATTATTATTATTATTATTTATATTTGTTTTGTTTGGGCGTGTCCTGTTTTTAGCTTTAGTTTGTAGTGTTGTACAGTATATATATTGCTTTGTAAATATTGTATATAATATGATGCACTGTACTCAAAGTTCAAACTAAATAAAGGTAGTTATTATTATTATATTAACCAATCAATACTGATATTTTTATATTCAAGAAACCAATGATTATCAACTATCATGTGAATAAATGCATGAAGTTTGTTTATAAACTCGAAAGCTAATGAGGTTTTAACAAACCTTTTATGAAAGTAAAACTTTTTCAGTCTAGGTTCTTTAGGCTATGATTACCCTATGCAAGGGTTATAAATGTTATTTATATATAAGCCTATAAGAATAGGTGCGTTGGTATATCTGTGCCCTTTATGCCCTTAGAATATTTTCTTCTGACCTCGAAAGTATTCGAAACAGCTGTCAATCCTGCCCTTTTATGGTTAACTTCCAATGATCTTTCTTTTAACACCTCTAAATCTGAAGGTCTCTTATTCTATTCCTCCAAAAACCATTCTCCTGATTTCTATTTAAATGACGTCATTGTTCCCTTTAAACCTTATGTTCGTGATCTCGGTATTTTGATTTCCAGTTCTCTCTCCTGGTCTATACATATTTCTCACAAAGCTAAAAAATTCCCTTTTACTTTTTCAAATCCACTATGCCCAGTTCTTCTAACTCCTTCACCAAATTTACAATCTTTAAGTCAAACTATCTTAGCGCATTTTGTTATGGATCTCAGTGTTGGTAAATCAACTCTTCCTTCGCAACTAAAATTGATCGTCTTTTACACCGGGCTCTTCCCTGGATCTACTCTTCTAATAAACCTTTCCTTCATCTCCTTTTAAAAGCCAGACTTTTCCCTATCTCGCTGTATCTCAAATTCCTTGACCTGATCTTTCTCAATAAACTGCTACTCGGCTTTAATGATTTCGATATATTTGAATACCTAAAATACTCTCCCGCTATCAGTGGCTCACGATCCTCTTCTAAAGTTCGTTTTCATTTACCTCGCATTCACAAAGCTACCTGCACCAATAACTTTTTCTATCGTGTAATTCGACCAGCTAATTTCATAATTTTTAATCTTGAAATCGATTTGTGGTCGCCTGCTAGTCTTTTCAAGCAACGCATCCTCCGCTTTTTTCTGTCTGCTATCTCTGAATTCGGGTTTTTATCTAAATGCAAATCATTTACTTTCTGCAATTGCTACTCTTGTTAACTTCGCATCTAATTTTCACTGTTTTTCTCTTGTCATTTTTTTGTTTGTTTGTAAATGTTATTTTATTTTTGTATACACCAGTAGTTCTCAACCCTTTTTTCCCCAATCCTCCCTTGGTGGACTTGACCTCTCAAAATTCCTCAATCAAAAAATTTCAAAATATATTCACCAAAAAACATGTAATTTCTGTTAATATACATATCATTTATTCATATTATAACTAAAATATCAATTGATATGATGGATTATTGACACAATTATTCGACATTTAGTAGGCATAGTAAAGGATATTGACGAATTATGACGTAATCGATTACGTCATGTGAACGTATTGGCAGCAAACTCACTGTATGTGATGAGCAGAGGACCATTTCATATAATTTGACGGAAAATTATCGAGACTTCTGGAAACTGAATTTTCTATGCGGTTCGGTGAAATTTTGAAACCATACTGGATTCCTCCCC